>OX453072.1:12156671-12588995 GCA_949699795.1 Spicauda simplicius | reverse complement strand
TTTTAACCAAATTTCAAGTTTCTACGTAAGTACAGTAGTTTCGGCTGTGCGTTGACATGTCAAAGGTTAAGTCAGTTTTCTTTATAAAGACAGTTTTTTATATATATAGACAATATGTTATACTCACAGACAAGCACTGGAACCATAATTTGTGTATAGGCGAAGAATATGATGAGCCCCACGCACATCTTCAAATGATTGAACATCTGAGTACCGTCGTTGGCCATGTTGAAGAAACACATGCCGATTAGCACTGCGCACATAGCGTGGTGAACGGTTTGGATCCACAAAGCTGTAAAGAAAAACGTGTATATTAATTTACACACCTTACCAGTGTAGTTCGACCGGGGAGGTACCACCGCCACACCTATTTGTAACGTGAAGCATTTGTGCGTTTCGATAAAAGGGTGTGGTCGCCGTCACACTTTTATATAAAACATGCTAGAAAGCATACTCGTAGCCCCACACTAGGATTTTCTCCTGTGTCGTGGGTACCATGGACACACACAAGACGAATACACACACCCAGACCCAACACATGAATCTAAACTCATCATTCAGGTACCTGTCTGGCCGGGAATCGAATCCGGGACCCACTGCGCATCAGACCGTTGTGGTAACGGCTTCACCACGCAGGCCGTATATGAGGCGACCATCTTAGTCTTCGGGAGTAGCACGGCATCAGTGATTGACTTTAGATGTAATATATGTTCTATATAAAGTTGCTTACAGATGTCCATGGGCGGTAGTGACCACTTACCATCACGTGAACTGCATGCTCGTTTGCTACTTCAATCTGATAAAAAAGTAAAAAAAACTCACCTTGTCGATTCCTCGCGATCTGTACAAGCATTCGACATAGAAGTATACGGAACTGCTCAAAGTAGGTAGTGGGATACCCACAGCCACCTGAAGAGTTCTGGACCTTCATCCAAGTTAGTGAATTGTCTTTGGAAATCTGGCTAGCCATCGAGACAGTCGATTGCCGCCTTTCAATCTGTACTTTGTACGAACAATTCTCGTTAGATAGTACGATTTCTCTTTCGCCGACTTCGTCCTCGATTTGGTATGTGATTTTGAGTGGCATGCTGTTCAACGGCTCGTTTGATGTTTCGAGTTTGGTGGATTTGTACAGTCTGCCGTTAAGCACGTTCTCGCAAAGCAAGCTTATGTTGTCTGCGTTCTCCGTGATTTCGATAACTGAAAATAATATTATTAGGATTAATGATAGGGAATACACTATATATGCGGTAAACACAGAGTGGTAAGATTAACTGGGAACGAAATAGGCTTGAATTTTATGGTCAACATAAAAGAAAGTAGAGGTGAATGTATGCGATAAGTTAATTTATTATGTTATATTCAAACATTAAATTTATTTCTTCAAATTACAGAATAGGTCGTTCCGTTATATTGTGCCTTCAAATGAGTGCAAATTATAAAAAATAACCATCGTCACCGTATTATTAATATCATGTCTGTATTACTATCTAAAGATGATAGAACCCTTCGTGAATTAAAGTGGTAGTTCTTAGTTCTACTCCGAAAGCACCATCGACCCACCAATTTCTATCCGATGTTGCGTTTTGGTATTAAGGGTAAGGTGTGTAAAGGAGAAATAAGTACTTATCCGAGGCATTCCTGTTTTTTGTTGTCGAGGGGGGAACGTTCAAAAGGAACCCACGCAGTGGGGCGACTCAGAGCTATGTGAGATTTTTACGACAGGCAGGAGATACCGTAACCCTTTTCTAATCCCGGAACTAAAGAGACGATCGTAGGCATTCCTACGATTATTCCTACTTTCTTCTCGAGGCTAGCAACGCATCTGTGAGCTGTAATTTTAGCTAGGGTTGTGGTAGCCTGTGATGTCCATGAATGGCAATGGCCTTTTTACATCTAACGAACTGCAAGTTAGTTTGTTACTTTACTACTATTAAATCCTCATCCTATGACACATGCTTTAATACGAAATTATTTTACAATTATCATCAATGTATAGTTGCTAGATAACTAAGTAGGTAGGTACCAACGCTTTCAGACTCATAAATTGCATAAGTCCGTTTAACATAATCATTGCGGTTGTACATTGTATTCGGAATTATTGAATAAATTCTTTAGTAAAGCCTTGAACCTTGCAGTGAAACCTTACAACTGCAATTGCCACACAATGCTATCCCATCGCGGTCAAGTTGTCTTGCTTAGGTTTCCCGCTTTATTCATCAACTAGCTGAAACCCGCAGCTTCGCCCGCGCTTATAAAATACATGACATATACATAGTCATTCAAGAGGAATATTTCTTTCATACATATATTTTTGGTATCTTGAACCGTTTTCGCAGCGCACGCATCGAAAACCCTCAAGGATGAATAATTTTCCTTGTTTTTTTTTTACATTTTCCATTATTTCTTCGCTCCTAATAGTTGCAGCGTGATGTTATATAGCCTAAAGCTTTCCGCGATAAATTGTTTATTCAACATAAATATATTTTTTCAATTCCAACCAGTAGGTCCTGAGATTAGCGCGTTCAAACAAACAAACAAACAAACAAACAAACAAACAAACAAACTCTTAAGTTTTATAATATTAGTATAGATATAATTATAAATGAATTAAGTGAAGTGTTTATTGACTTTCACTAAGTAGGATTTATGAAAGAAAGAAAGATCTTTATATAGTCAATTTTTGTGTTACAATAATATTAATTACATAAGATGTTTAAAAGAAAAAGGCGCCAAAAATTGAATATTCCGGTTAAGGCGTGTAAAATGTATGTCACTCACATACTCGTATTTATCAATAAAAGACTTACAATTAGACACTATATTACATGTTGATAACTTTAGCAGATTAATATTTTTTGTATTTTTATATTTTTAAATCATCGTTTAAGAATTCGTCATACGTGTAATAGCATTTATCTGTTAATATATTTTTTTAATTTTCTGGCACATATGTGGTCTTTATTTGTTTTAATTGGTAAGGTAGTTTATTATATAACTTTATGGCCAGACAGAGTATGGCTTTTGTCACTACTGCTAGCTTTTTGTTTGGAAGGTATATTAATTTTTGTTCGTGTGTATGGAGATAATTAGCCTTTTTTGTTATTGAGGGGGAACCTTCAAAAGGTACCCGACGCCGTGGGAGCAACGCCAGGTAATGTGGGAGAATCATCGTCGTCAACCCGTTATTGTTTACCTGCTGGATTCTAAAGGGCATTCAAGGGGGGGCTGCTCTTGTTTCAAAAGGGGAGAGTTAGGCCATAGATCATGGCGCTAGCCAAGCGCGAATTAGCAGACTTCACACTATAGGTACTTCACACTAATGAAGCGAACCTAACAAACAAATTATGCGTTTGCAATAATAATCGTATAAAAATCTCATATATATTATTAATCATTGTCAATCCTTAAAACTTGACAGTGCCAAAGCAAACAAATAAAATCCAAAGAACGTATTTATGTTTAACTAACACTTAAAATTTAAGTAAGTAATGAGTTTGCTAATAGTCCCCTCGGTAATATACTAATATTTGTAATGTTTTGCAACCGTGAGCTGTTTGTCGTTAAAATTAGGTAGAAACCTCGTCAAATATCATAATTTGTTAGGAAGATGTGCAAATCATTATACATTATTTGAAAATCATAAAATATTTCGAACGGATCCGTATGTTTTAGTTTTGGGAATTATACTCTACCTAAATAAATAAATTATACCTGTATTATACCTACTCCTGTGTTATATTCCTGTAGCCTAATGGTTAAATTTGAGCCTTACTGTCGAGGTTCCTAGGTTTGACTCCCAGACATGCGGACGTAAATTTACAAATTATGTGTCACTATTTTACGATAAAGGAACTTTGTAAGGAGACGTACATTGGAGAGTTTAAAAAAGTTCTCTTAGGTAAAATCTTGGCCAGCGCGACAGGCTATGGCTTAAAATTCTCTCATTCATATTTTTAGATAGATGATTGAATTTAATCTGTTCGAGAAAATGACACGTCGAGAAAAATCGCCACTATGAAGTTATATTCGCAAGGTTTTCCATAAAAGCTACCAATGAAGTAAATGTTTAATTGCAGTTTTGTTGCGGTCAGGTGTACTTACTTATACACGCTCACACCGGTTGATATGGTTTGCAGTCATGGATATGCTATATGAATGGGCTAAAGATAGAAGAAAGTGTAACAGTCATTAGGGACAGCGGACTGTGCGTCAACTTGTAATAGTGAAACGAGGTAGTCGGAACGTTCAACTTGTCTTATTATTATTATCTTCGACGCCTTTCTATTCGATTTAACGCTATAATCCGTGCGTTTATAGAGTATATGCTTTCATAGTATAAAATAGTGTTAAACTCTCGTTTTTTACTGTTTTATTATCATTAGCCAGAATGTAGCATTTCTATTTTCTTGCAAACTAATATGGTATATAACACCAGATGCCTACTTATTTTGGTTTTTCTATGGATTACTGCATATTTTTTAGAAAATTGATGTATTTAACGGTCAAACAGTTCATGGTAGGTAAGGGGTCACTGCTATCCATGGACAATGGACATCCATGGATCATCTCGGGTAAGATTAGAGTTTCACCTTTAGTTGGCCACAGATACGTTGTCACTCCTGAAGGGTAAGTTAAATCGCCCCGGAAAATAAACCCCCTAATATACCCTTCAATTCAGAACACAACAGATTAACACTATTATTAGATAAAAATAGGTGTAATGTTGGTTTCGCCTAGGTTAAAACACAAAAAGGTCTAGTACATTCAGAATGACACATTAATACATAATGACAAGTAATAAGCCATTCGTCACCAGTTTATGGTCTAATTCGATAAAATACGTACGACAAGATTGTCCATCTAAATACCTATTATTGATGAAGGTACTTACTGAAATCAGCCGGGTTATGATGCCTTGGGCAAGGTAGCCCAACACTTCGTAGATGAGGCACCATCGCCTCCGTGTCTCCCTGGTAAATGCAGCGCCCGTCAGCTATTACATATACCTGAAATAAACAAAGCAGTGGCGGATTTACCAGCAGGCTGAGTAGGCTGGAGCCTAGGGCGGCAAATTTTAAGGGGCGGCAAATTTAGTTCATAATTTTTTTATTTCGGTTTACAAATTAAAAAAAAAAAAATATTATACACACATAATACGAATTTCGAAAATTGGAGAGAAATTAAAATATTTAACAAAAATCGAAATATTCTCATATCCAGTGCTAATTAATAAATATTTCAACATCTCTGCATGAACAATTCCTAAACGCTTTACTAATTATACATTACTGATTATGAACTTTTAGAATATCGCAATAGCGATTCGATATTATAATCGAAATTTAGTAATTTTTACATATATTCACTGATAACTGCTATAATTTTTTCTCCGTATACCTAATAATTATGAGATCTGCTTACCCAATTCAATCTTGATATAATATCGATGGTCTAACCATGATTGCTGCAGCAAGTTTGCAACTTGTCAAATTCAATTTCAGAAAGTAATTTATTTATGCGTAAAAAATACTGACTAAAATTGACTAATTTTTATTAAATAAAAAACTAGTTCAATATCTTATAAGAGATCATATTAATCGAATAACTGATAGTTGAACGACTGTGACTTGACAATAAAAAAATTCCTTCCACAAAATATGAAGTGAGACAATTTGCTCATTAGAAAGTTGATACATTTTATCAGTTAATTATTTTATTTGTAGTAAGGAAAAGTTTTAAAAATCCAAATGAGCAGGCCTTAAGCGCTCATGTCGTACACGAATTATCTAAATTAAATTTTTACATCAGTAGATTTGATAACTTTTTTGCAAAGCCAACTTTTTCAGAAAATGTCAATGGGAATGAATTAATTATAATAAGATAAAACAATACTCAGCTGCAATTTTTTGTTCAACGGCTTCTCTCCAATTAAATAAGTATATTAAAAAAAAATTGAAGTGAAAAAATGATTTTTTCGAAAGTTATCGTGTTTACTGTGAACACGATCATCCAAAATCTATACGATATGGCATTAAAATTACTTCCTTTTAAATAAAAAATAATTAATTATAACCGAAAAAATAATTTTTATAAGCTCAGCGATTATTTTTCTTTCTGATAAGTTGCTTTTTAAATAATATTCATGTACATCATATTTGTTAGGTACGGTTCAATGTAAGAAAATATCGGATTTAGATTTTTAGGCAAGAATAGAGCATACCTACTACGCGCTTCGCACTTAAGGCATGCAATTGCGTAGTCGTATTTGTATTGTAACGCCAGAACAAACGACATGACGATTCAGTAATTTCGATATTTTTTCCTTAAAATAATGTTTTTTAATAATTCTTTGCTATAAAAATAACCAAGGATCTAACACGGTACCATATTTCTCAATAATAATAACTATATGGGAAAAGTTGATGTAACGAGGATGATGGAGCACAAATTATAAAGTTGAAATTTCATTGATAGAAAATTGATATGATTGTGGACTAAGATATCAAAATTTAGAGGCGGCAAAAATTGAATAGCCTATGGGCGGCAAATCTATAAATCCGCCACTGAAACAAAGCATTCCCTAATATATACAATACTAGGTGACCCGGAGAACTTCGTTCCGCCTAAATGTAAGAAATCGAATTATCAGTTTCTCTACTATGTTAGGTACATGTATCACACCTACTTCTAGCGTGAAGCACTTCTTGCGTTTCGATAGAAGGGTGTGGTTGCCGGCACACTTTCACATCAGGCGACCATCACAGTCCTCAAGAATAGCAACGTATCTGTGATTGACTTCAGATGGAACCCATGTTCTGTATGAAGTTGCTTACAGATGTCCATGGCCGGCAGTAACCACTTACCATCAGGTGGACTGCATGCTCGTTTGCTACTTCAATGAGATAAAAAAAAATCAAACCTTTCAGCGAAACGCAAGAACAGCTTCACGCTAGAAATAGATGTAGCGGTGGTAGCTCCGCGGTCGAGACATACCTATATACGATGTTTTACCACCTAAGATGGTCGCCTCATATAACAGGGGGCCGGCAACCGGTATAACAGGTGGTAGAACCAATGTAGTTCGACTGGGGAAGTACCACCGCCACACCTATTTCCAACGTAAAGAATTTCTTGCGTTTCGATGGAAGGGTGTGGTTGCCGGTACACTTTTCTATGAGGCGACCATCATAGTCCTCAAGAGTAGCAACGCATCTGACATTGACTTCAGATAGAAACCGTGTTCTGCATGAAGTAGCTCACAGACATACGGTAGGGATGGCGCATGGGCGGCAGTGACCATTTACCATCAGGTGAACTGTACACTCGTTTGTTACTCCAATTTTTTAAACCTTTAATTAGAATGAAAGTACTATTTTTTAATAGGCTCCATAATTGTTTAGTGCATGTTTATATTCATTTACGATTACTTATGAAATGATTTCAGTAGTAAAAAATTTCGTCTCATTCAAAGCCGTTTGTTTTATTATTAATATATTCAAGAAAAATTGGGTGGTGAATATCTAAAATTGATTTACATAGATAAGCAATACAATATAAATTGTAATGTTATATAATAGAAAAACAATATGAAAATAATATATTTATACGCTAATAAATTATTCTAAACACTCATTTATATGAATACTTTGTATAACTTTGTCTGATTTTTAGGGGTCCGTACCCAAAGGATAAAACCGAAACATAATTAAGAAATAAATAATAATAATATAATTATCCAAAATTTGCTAGTTTGTGCTCACTTTACGCATTTTGCAGCGTTTACAGCAGTGGTTCCCAACCGGTGGTCCGCGGGCCACCGATGGTCCGTGGAAGCACCCGAAGTGGTCCGAGAAACCAACCAAAAAATATTCTAATAAAAGAAGTCAACACAATGACAGTCAAGTAGCGGACAGCCATGACTGAACCAAGGATCAGGAATTAGTAAAGAGTATACAGAAAGCGCACTAAATATTGTTTGCTTTGAACAACAATGTACGCGTGTTTTATTAAAAAAATATTAACTCCATATTAATTTTCAGATTTATTTTTATCTTAAATTACACCCTCATACCGGTGGTCCATGGTTCGACAGATATTTTGCCAAATGGTCCTTCGTCACCAAAAAGTTAGGAACCACTGGTTTACAGTGAGCGCAAAGTAGCAAAATTTGGCGTTCTAAACCGATACGTCGCAAATTCATTCGGTCGCGAACAGTATGCCTGCTGGGGACACAGTTTAATTCTGACAGACCCTTGCCCAGTAATGCAACAAAAATGGGTTAACGACACATGTATTGACAATTCAGTTGGAATATATTTACGACTAGCTGCACCCGCGGCTTTGCCCGCGTACAAATCAACGTGTCACAAAGTTTTTCCCGCGCAAATCTCGACACCGTGGGAATTCTATGATAAAAAGTAGTAACATTAAAATCGGTTTGGCCGCTCAAGGATTACCTGGTCAAACACAGAGTGAAAAAACGAATTTAAAGCGTGTATTTGTGGGTAGGAACGTATTGTTATGTATTTTTTTTAATTAGACGAATTGTAATATTGTAAACCGCTTTTTTTTAACCAATTTACCTTCTTAGTGGTCTAATTCACAATATCGGGATACTTTTTTTCAATCAACTCCTCCACATTTGAACCAAAACGTATCGAGTAGAAAGATTCATTTGAACTTTTCCGATTGGTAAATACTATTTGAAGTAATTTTGGCGGATTCAAATTTCTAAGTAAGATTATAGGTAAACCTACTTTTAATATTAATTTGTGTTCAGGAGTTCCGGAAGGCATTAAGGAATTCAAAAATTCTGTTGGATAATGTACTGCTTCCTCCATCTTAATGACTGTGTCTACCGAATAGTAGATCTGTGACGCTGCTTTAAACTTTGAAAAAAAAATCATTTATTTTATCGACACGTTCATTGATGGGTGGGTATATAGCCGTCTTTTGGAACCAATATATAGTGTTATTGGTTGTATTAACAATATCGGGATATACTTTTTCAACCAACTCCTCCAACGAACTTCTTAAACGAAGATGTATCGATATAAAGATTGATTTTAACTTTTACGGATAACAAAGAAATCATTAGAAAATTGGAATATCACTGAACAGCGACATATATTCTAAATTCATATTTTGTTTCATGTGGCCAAAGATAAGATCTTTTAAGAGGTGCATCGGGCTATTTGTGTGCGTAAATCCCGCATTGTTCTTTGTAAAGCAGAAGACATAATCAAAACACTTTTACAATTCATTCGAACAGGGCGCACCCGCTCGCAGGGCGCTGCCGCACCCTGCTCGCTTATTTTTTATGTTTTCTTTTATGTTCCAACCTAACCTAACCCATCCTGTTTAAAAACTACAGCTAAATCCAACTCTTAACAATAACATGACAATACTCCTGCATTTTCAGGATTTAGGTATTCAAAGTGACACTTTTCATCATAATGTTCTCTCAGGAACGGGTTGTAATGTATTGTAATCAATAAGCACCAAACTCATACGGCTTAAGTAGGTTGTGTACTTAGATTATCAGGGTTGATGAATTGAAGTTTAATTTATTAACCACATTTCAGTTTAATGAGCTGTCATTAAACTTATAATATATACTAAAAACAACCGTAAGCATTATGTGACTACCTTTTATAATTTAGGCTTGCACTATCTCGCATCATCAGGGAGGAGTTGAAGGTAAAAAAAATCCCGTGTCTTTGCTTAGTATTCTTATGACTTATACGTAAGCACTTGCGAGCCAACTTCTATAGCTTGGGCTTGCAGTACCCTGCATCATCAGGGCTGAAGAGCTTAAGGTCGAAATTGTCATCATGTGTCTTTGCTTAGTAATTATATTACATCTCTCGTCAACCCATTATTGTCCCACTGCTAGTCACGGGTCTTCTCTCAGAATGAGAGAGTTTAGGCCATAGTCCACCGCGCTGGCCAAGTGCGAATTGGTGGACTTCACACACCTCCGAGAATCATTTTTTTTTTAAAGAACTCTCGGGTGTGTAGGTTTCCTCACGATGTTTTCCTTCACCAAAAAGCAGTGATAATTAATTTCTAATACGCACATGAATCAGTGGTGCGTGCCTGGGTTTGCACCTCGGACCTCCCGATCGAGAGGGCAAGTTACAACCATTAGGCTATCACTGCTCATTTATATTACATACCCGAAAGCATTAAATGGCCAACTTCTATGGCTTAGGCTTGCAGTACCCTGCATCATCAGGCTTGAGGAGTTGAAGATCGAATTTTCATCTTGGGTCTTTGCTTAGTTATATTACATACCCGAAAGCACTAAATAGCTAACTTCTATGGCTTAGGCTTGAAGCACCCCTGCATCATCTGGGTTGAGGAGATGATGGTCAAAATTTTCATCTTGTGTCTTTGCTTAGTATTTATATTACATACCCGAAAGCATTAAATGGCCAACTCCTATGGCTTAGGCTTGCAGTACCCTGCATCATCAGGCTTGAGGAGTTGAAGATCGAAATTTTCATCTTGTGTCTTTGCTTAATAATTTTATTACATACCCTAAAGCACTAAATAGCTAACTTCTATGGCTTAGGCTTAAAGTACCCCTGCATCATCAGGGTTGAGGAGTTAAGGGTCAAAATTTTCATCATGTGTCTTTGCTTAGTAATTATATTACATACCTGAAAGCACTAAATAGCTAACTTCTATGGCTTAGGCTTGAAGTACCCCTGCATCATCAGGGTTGAGGAGTTAAAGGTCAAAATTTTCATCACGTGTCTTTGCTTAGTAATTATATTAAATACCTGAAAGCACCAAATGTCCATCTCGTATAGTTTATGCTAGCAGTATCCTGCATCATCAGGGGTGAGGAGTTGAAGGTCGAAATTTTCGTTTTGTGTCTTTGCTTAGTAATCATATTACATACCCGAAAGCACCAAATAGCCATCTCCTATGGCTTAGGTTTGAAGTAACTATGCATCATCAGGGTTGAGGAGTTGAAGGTCAAAAATTTTACCGTGTATCTTTGCTTGGTATTTTTATTACATAACCGTAAGTACCAAATAGCCAACTCTTACGGTTTAGTCTTGAAATACCCTTACATCATCAGAGTTGAGGAGTTGAAGATAAAATTTTTGTCCCATGAATTTGTTTAACAATCTTATTATATATCCATAAAAACAAATTGACTTACTTCTACGGTTCAGGCTAGCAGTACCCCTGCATCATCAGGATTGAAGAGTGGAAGGTCAATTTTTTTAGGAAATATCTGCTTAGTAATCTCATTCTACATTTAACCCAATTGGAATCCTACAGCTTAGGTTTGGCTGAGTATCGCTAATTTCGTTAATTTGCTTCAAAGAAATGGATCCTATGATCAGAACCGTATCCAACTCATCAGAGTACCCTTGAAGTACATTCTTTCAAATAAAAGAAAAATCATCAAAATCGGTTGGCGGGAAATTGAGTTATTCATCTATTTATCGCGCACATCGTTAATGCAAATATCAGACTTATGCGCTTTTCTTATGGATGCCTCTGTCAAAAGTGAACTAAAAATAAATGGGGTCCCACCCCATGACACGCACTACCTTTCAAATGAAAAAAAAAACATCCAAATCCGTTCACCCAGTGAGGAAAAATCGAGTAACAAACAAAAAATTTAAAAAAAAATGTTAAAAAAAAATACAGACGAATTGATAACCTCTTCCTTTCTGGAAGTCGGTTTAAAACTATGTTTTAACATAAACATCAAAGCGAAATACTAAACTTTATTGAGGTGGCCTCAAAATTGACTGACTTTCATACAAACTTACATCTCCTATTTGGGTTAAATTGGGGGGGGGGGGGGATCAGAAAATTCACTCTTAACTGACGTCTACGTCATAAAGGGAACCCCTAGTAAAAATCATATTCGTATCTTTAGCAGTTTAGGCTCTACGATGTTTATTCAATAGATGAGTGAGAGAGCATTCTTTCGTTTTTATATAAGTATAGTTAGATATAGAGATATAGATTTGTATAGTATCAAATAACATAGGTACACACATAACCAAAAATATTACATAACAAAGAAATACATTTTACAGACCATAACATGTTTAGTTTCAACCAATTCAACTATGCAGTTACTTATCTTATTAACACTTATCGAACACAGAATGAATACTGCGTAGTTTTAAATTGACATAACTTTTTTATTTATAAACCGATTTACATAAAATAAACACTAAATGTTAAGTGAAGTTTTCCACAACACATCCGTGAAAATTATATTCAAATTGGATAAGCCGTTTCTGAGATTAGCGTTTTCAAACACACAGACAAACAGACAAACAGACAAACAGACAAACAGACAAACAGACAAACAGACAAACAGACAAACAGATAAACAGACAAACAGACAAACAGACAAACAGAAAAGATTTCTAAAAACCATTATTTTGGGTTCTATATCGTATTATAGACCTCTAGAAATGGTTTTCACCTAAATTTATACCATGTACAGACAGCGACCTCTTACAGATTTATTATAGTATAGAAGAAGAAGATAGAGCAGTGATAGCCTAATGGTTGCAACTTGCCCTCTCAATCGGGAAGTCCGAGGTTCAAACCCAGGCACGCACCACTGATTTTTCTAAATTATGTGTGTATTAGAAATTAATTATCACTGCTTTTCGGTAAAGGAAAACATTGCGAGGAAGCCTACACACCCGAAAGTTCTTTAAAAAAAGTTCTCGGAGGTGCATGAAGTCCACCAATTCGCACTTGGCCAACGCGGTGGACTATGGCTTAAAACTCTCTCATTCCGAGGGAAGACCCGTGCCCAGCAGTGGGACAATAATGGGTTGAAGATATTTATGATAATTTCCATAAATAGTTTTCGCTTATACAGTTGATTGTTTTAACAGAACGACGAGGATTATATTAACTTCTCAATATTCACCACAAACGACGCGGACAAAGTCGCAGGCATTTCTACTGCAAAATAAATCACATCCTAAATCTATATTTGTAATCTAAAACAATTCTAATTTAAATAATTTGAAATATATCGTATATTTAACATGTATTTACATGAATTATTATCATGTCGCTACCTACAAGGCAATTCAAATTTGAGAACATTTTTGAGACCTCTTGTAGGTTTTCTTACGAAGTTTTCCTTCATTGTTATACAAAATATATCAAAACAAGTTGTGTTTTAAAACGACTTCAAAATTCTTCGAATTGTATATCCCTGAGATCATAAAGTAAAATATCTACTTTACAAAAATAAAATTTTATTATCACTTATTTAAATAACGAAAGAAAATATTATGTAGATTTCCACAGTTCCTGTAGTTCCGGGATCAGAATAGGACTACGATATCCCCTGCCTGTCGTCTAAAAGGAGCCTCTGGGGTCGCAAGCGGCTAGAGTGAGAGCTCGAACCGTTTGGTCAGGCGACCCCGGGAAGGATGGCGGTATGTATGGTCGCATACTATCGTAAAGACCAGACGGACGGCCCAGCCGCTCACCTGGGAGGAGCCTGATGGGGCAAAGCGTTCAGAGTACTCTGGTTGCGTTCCTTTGGAGGCCCCGAAGTCCTCTTTGTAGCGCTAAGGACACCGGACCGACCTAAGGCATACTTTTTTACCCGATTGAAGTAAAGTGATGGTAAGTGGTCAATACCGTCCATGGCCATATGTGAGCAACTTAAGTAATAGGGATTCTATCTAAGCGCTAAGATGCTTCCCTCATATAAAAGTAACTCGCCTCATATAATTCTTCGCCAATTGTAGCCAGCCCGTTTCAAATTGTTTCATATTGTTTTTAAGGTATTATTCCGATGTTAGCAACTGCGACCGGCGACCGAGACAGACCGAAAGCGGTCAATTTAAGTAAAAAATTATATAAAGCACTAAAAAAGCGTCGCCTACTAGCTACGTCCAGAGGTCGCGAGACGCGGTTACTTTAGTGTTTAGTTGTCCAGCAACGGACAGTGTTGCTGGACAGGAGGCGGTTCTCTCAGAATAAGAGTTTTAGGCCATTGTCCATCACGCTAGCCAAGTACGACAGACGGGCCATGGCAGACTTCACAAACTTTTAGCGGGTAGTTTCGCTATATTTTCCTTCACCGTAAAGTGTTCATTAATGTCTAATACGCAAAACTATTTAAAAAAAAAACACTCCGACCCTCAATTGAGAGGCCGATTTTACAACATTTGGCTAATGCAACTGATTAGGATATCACCGGTCAAGTTGTTAAGTATTTTATATAAATTCATATTCAATAATGATTTGCAAGACCGTGGTCATCTCTCGCGGTCGCCAGTTGCGATGACCAACATCGAAATTATACATTTAGGTCTCCGATAAGACTGCATCCAGCAGCGTAGAGTAGGTTCGTGGAGTTCGGAGCCAAAATTGAATTCGCATCCAATTACGATTTTAGTTGGTGAAAAAAAGGCAAAATCTAAGTACAGACCAAATAAAAGGTCGAAAATCTAAATATTCTGTTTCGTTTCGAAGTTTCGGAGATTTTCCTACAAAACTACTGGTTATATAGTACAAAAAAAAACGAAATATTGCTGCCTGGGGTCATGCCGTCCTCAGCCCTTTCTACTAACCTATGCCCTACACGGTACTGCATTTGCTATAAACAACGGGGATCAACACATGTCCTGAAGAACGGAAACCCATTAAAATTTAATAGCGGTCACCCATCCCACTCAACCGCGCCTGTTGCTTAACTTTTACGATCTCCAAACCGCAAAGCGCATCGGGGCTATGGCTATAAACCATAAACTATGTCAAGCCAACGAATGGCATTCAGAACACAAGTAGCTGAAGCGAGTCACGAGGTGATTAATGCTTGATTGTCTTAATTATGTAAATGAACCGTGTTGAATCCAGACACGCTATCGGACACGATCATCTCGTGGTTTATTGTTATTCCTTCTTATCGGTGCTTGTCAATCTTTTTTGCGGAAAATCCCATTGTATGTAAAGTTTCGCGATGTCCGACCTTAAGTTGAAAATATGTTTTTCAGCGGTTCTTTTAAGGAGATTGAAATAGCAAAAATGCCTGCAGTCCACGTGATGATAAATTGTCACTACTGGCCATGGACATCTGTAAGTAAATTCAAATAGAACAAGGTTTCTATCTGAAGTCAATTACAAATGTATTGCTACTTCTGAGCTTTAAGATGGACCTCTTATATAAAAGTTAGCCAGCCGGCAACCACACCCTTCCACCAAAACGCAAGACCTGCTTTACGCTAGATACCGTAGCAGTATTCTGGTCACGGAACTACAGGGACGTGGCGGCGGTACCTACGTCCAATAACGTTTGAACTAATCAGAACTCCTCTCAAAATAAGAGACATTTAGGCCTTAGTTCACCGGGCTGCCAAATGTCATTGGTAGACTTCACACGCCTTTAATCATTATTTTTTTAGTAGGTCAACAAGATAGACCTTTTTTAGAGAACTCTAAGGTGTCTAGGTTTTCTTTACAAGTTTTCGTTCACAATAAAACAATGAATTTCACATATTTAAATAAATATATATGTCAATGGAGTTTAATTTTGTAATTTCGAAATTAACATAATATAATTTTCTAAACTTCTAATATGTTTGACACGCATGATGTTTCTTTTTTTTTCCACAAAGGGTTTTGGGTCAAAAGGCGTTACTCTTAGATTCTGACGAATGTTTAGCGCATATTATTAAAAATACAAAGTAAACATTTACTTATAGAAATATTAAAATTACAAAACTAATTAATATTTAAGATTCAAGGTATTGTAGGTCATATAACCTTTGACTTTGCTGCGTGAGGTTACCTCAATAGGTAAGTATTATTTTTCTTAGTAAAATTATAATTAAATATGTTTTTAAATAAGTACGCAGAGTAATAAAAACTTGCAACGCGTATGCGTAGGTACCCTTAGAGATCCGTGCCTAAAAGGTAAAAACGGAACCCTGTTACTAAGACTCCTCTGTCGGTCTGTCCGTCTTTTTTTTATAATTTAACCTAACGATAAGGCAGACGGGCTACCTGATGGAAAGTAGTCACCGTCGCCTATGGACATTCGCAACAGTAGAGGAGTCGCCAATGCATCGTCGGCTGTGAAGGAGAGCTCTTTTCGCACTTTTCTTGAAGAACCCAGTGTCATAGCGCTCCGGGAATACCTCAGGAGGAAGTTCATTCCACAACTTGCACGTCCGTGGCAAAAACGATCGTGCGTCTGTCTATCACCAGGCTATATCTTGTGAACCAAGATAGCTAGTCAGTTTAAATTTTCACAAATGATGTGTTTATATGTTGCCGCTATAATAACAAATACTAAAAACAAAATAAAATTAATATTTAAGGAGGCTTCCATACGACAAACGTGATTTTTAGCGGTTTCATATAGATAGTACGGAGCCCTTTATGCGCGAGTCCAACTCGCGCTTAGCCTTTTTTTTGGTGAGAGGAGGCTTCAAAAGGATGATTCACTTACTTAATTCTAATTTATTTTTAGTAACAGAATAAAGACGGAACTAGTAACTGGATATAAATAGGGTGATAAAAACAACGTTATATTACAATCATTAATCATACGCGGGCTATGAAATAATATAACATTGGTTTGTGAGTACAATACAATAATTCATTTATCAAATAGCAATTATGATAAATTGAAAGCATTGTAAGTAGGATCGCCAAGTGATGAAATATTGTAGGACATGTTCCTGCTTCAAACAGTCTTATTGGAGCGGATTGGATATTATATATGTCTCTCGTCAACCCTTTAATGTCCCACTGTTGGGCACGGGTCTTCTCTCAGAATGAGAGAGTTTAGGCCATAGTCTACCGCGCTAGCCAAATGCGAATTAGTGGACTTCACACACCTCCGAGAACTTTTTTTAAAGAACTCTCGGGTTCCTCTGCGGCCCTACCGCCAACGCATCTGACGGTGCGCTCCCTTTCGGTCGAGGGAGACAGGGTGTACGGCAACGACACACCGAGACACCTCTCATCCCTCCTGGTTGCAGAGGCCAGAAAACACCGACCTCCACAGCCCCCTCGGATGCATCCGGAGCGGGCCTTCAGCCAAGCCCGCTCGAAGCGTCCCCTCCCTGGAATCCCTCTTGGCTTCGCCGCGGCACCCCCAGCCACGGTTACTGAGCCCCCTCACCACGACAAGGTAGAGGGGGCCCCTCATTCTGATGTTAGTTGAAATATGTGCTTGCCTGTTTACAACTTCAATATTATAAAAGAAAAAAAATACCAAACTTTAGGCATGTTTATTTTTTGTTCTATCTATGCTTAGGCAGAGCTTAATGGAATGCCAATTACCGCTTGTTGTGTGCGTGACTTCCTGATTAATTAGCAACTAAGTTTGCAACAACGTTCTTTATAATATAAAATAAGTTAATATATATGATCATTACCATCTTTAAATAGTTTCACGGTAAAATTTGAAGCCAAACATAACTAAATATGTTGATAAATGCAATATTAATTCACAGTTTCTATAGTAGGTCCCATGTTGCGTGGGTATAATTCTTAGATTTTATAAAAAATAGATAGTATTTTGTTAGAATTAATAGCTTATGTCACTCTGCAAACTCGTGAAGTTATTACTAAAACCGTCCTACGCCTTTATGAGTAAATGTTGTATGTACTTTAAGACATAAACACGTACATAGCGCATTATATTTCCGAGTCCAGCTTTTTTATTCACAAGCCTGGTAACCCTATCTCATAAGTACAAATTAATATTGCAATTAAACAAGCGTTGAGTGGCATTCTGAATTATTGTAAGGAAGCACTTCACGACTGAATATTTATAATTAATTTATTACTTCACGTTCAATGATATATTGAACGTCTTGAATCACGGTTTAATGGTAAATAATTTTTGTACTTTGACTCCGTAGGCACCTCTGCCACATCTATTTGTGCCTTTTTTTGTTCTCGAGGGGGAAACCTTCAAAAGGTACCCGACGGCGTGGGAGCGACGCAGTGTTATATGGGATTACCGCACTAACTAAATAAACTAAATAAAAAGGATTCCGGGATCTCGAAACGACCGCAACTGGAATCCTCTGAGCGCGTTGCCCCATCGGGCTCCTCCCAAATGGGCGGCCGCTTCGTCTAGTCTTTACGACGGTATGCGACCACACATACCGCCAACCTTCCCGGGATCGCTTGACCGAATGGTTCGAGCTCCCGCTCTAGCCGCATGCAACACCGGAAGCTCCTTTTAGTCGCCAGGCAGGGGATGCCGTAGCCCTATTGTGATCCCGGACAATCTATTTGTGACTACTTGTCTACAATGCAGAGAGTGGCTGTTTTGGCTTCAAGGTAGTGGCCAACCGAAGCTTTGGCTTCGGCTATCTTCAGCCAAAAATCCACCTTCGACAAAGCCTTTGGCTTCTGCCTAAACTGGCACTAATTTTAGCATATTCGCATTTTTGTCTAAAATTAACATTATTTTCGAATATTATCGTTTTTCAGACGTTGCAAAGTAATTGTGATCAGCTCTAGGACTTGTTTTCTCATGTTTTTGGGGTCATCCATTAACTACGTCACAATAATTTGTGCTTTTTGACCCCTTCTCCCTTGTCACATTTGTGAAACCCCTCGCTAGTGTGATGTCACTTTTTTTTCTATTCTATACATAAAAAATTTAAATCAAAAACAGTATTTAGTTCCAAAATTATATGTGACATTACAAAATTTTGTATTCTTCTCAACCCCCTTTTCGCAGTTTATCGACCCCCCCCCCCCCCTTTAACGTAATTTATGGATGACCCTTGAGCTTTGCTTTCGGCCAAAGGTTGTGGAGATAGTTTTCGGTCCGACACTCGTCGTCAACCCATTACTGTCCCACTGCTGGGCACGGGTCTTCTCTCGGAATGAGAGAGCTTAGGCCATAGTCCACCGCGCTGGCCGAGTGCGAATTGGTGGACCTAATTGGTCCGACACTAATGCCTAATAATAACAAAGTAGAGCGTTGCAGTGATTTGGTTTAAAAGGTTTAGTAAGTAACTCCTCAGAGGTACAAACGCAGCTATGACCAATCTCGGTAAATCTATCTGTGATTGATAACAGCCCATGGGCCGCAGTGGCATAATTTTGTACGTTTGAAACAGATGTATTTCGTATTTTTTACTAAGGTTTCATACTTGTAAAAAATCCATGTCTATGGTTTAATAACTTTCCAAGTCATGCATATTTGCTCTATGTATTGTTAATTATGTTTTATCTTTTTTGTTCGATCGGTGTTGGAAACTTTTGTAACTTTTAAACCTTAGGAACTTTTGAAGTGGTTTTAATAGATGTTGGAAAAAAACTTAAGTTTTTATAATATGGCAATAGCAAACGAGTATGCACTTGAACCTTGGACCTTCCGATCGAGAGGGCAAATTTCAACCATTAAGCTATCACTGCTCTGAGAGGGTAATTTACTAAGTTATAAATCATGCTATCTTTTTACCACTCATCTTAAAATAATATTTTTAAGTTAAGTGAATGCTCGCTTTCAATACAAATCTTGTATGTGTAATACCCAGAACTTACGCTGTAAATAAGAATGAGTGAAGAAGTAAATTTATTTAACACAAAATAACTTATTCATTTTTTATCGACCTTTCAGATAGCTGCAAATGCGTGATTTTGTAGTTTTAAAGGATTATTTATTAATTACTTGTTTTGAATTGTGCTCTTAGTTAAGAGTCCATATATAAAATTTGTACATTGAAAATCACTCAACTCCGAATTCGTGTAAGTCGGATTGGCGTAAATCGAAGTATTTCTTACTTTTCATAGAAAATGTTTTTATCTATACTAATATTATAAAAAGGTAAACTTTGTATTTTTGTATGTTTGTTGTGAATTAACTTAACAACTACTGAATTGATTTTAATAATTCTTTCACCATTCCAATGCTACATTATCCCTGATCAACATAGGCTATAATAATGGTTGGATATATTATAGTCTGCGCGAAGTCGCGTGGATTCTGCTAGTATATTATTTATTTAAATCGAAATGAGGTAATCAAAAACCAATTACATTTTCTAAGCTCATACCATGATATCACATCCACCCTATTTATGCGAGCTAAGGGAACTATGATTCATTAGGAACGATTCCATTATAAGAGAACATTTTAATTCCGATCACGATAGTATGGTTACAACTGATTCACACTAGGTTCTAGGCAACAACATATACCTAGTTATTAACTTAGTATGGAATTGGTAGAGCACATCTTGGTTCAATTCCAGCCTTGTCAGATGAGGAGGATGCAGACATATTTTTAGACTCTTAGGGTGACGAACACAAATCCAATAATTGTACCATTTTACCTACTTATGAAAAATACTGCATATTATCGCTAATTTGAAATACGAAAAATGATGTCAGAAAAACGTACAATCGTCTAAGTCATATCAGTCTTCACTACATAGTATAAAAAAACTTTAAGAAAAATATCTACCGACTTCCATGTCACAAAAACTAAAAAATAATTTCAATTAATTTTGGTTTAGAACATACTCAGTACTTAATAGTACATAGTTCCGAAGTCGGCGCTCAACATATTTCTCTGGATGACGGTGATGAAACTTTGTCCTGTATGAGCGCCTATATATGTATATAAAGTCGCCTCCCGCTGTCTGTCCCTATGTATGCTTAGATCTTTAAACCTTCTACAGATTTTTATGCAGTTTTTCTAATAGATAGAGTGATTCAAGAGGAAGGTTTTTAGGTGTTATACATGCATAACATCGCGGAGGAACATTGATACATTTAGATTTTTTTACTTTTGGGTGTAACGAAGTTGGCCGGGTCACCTTTTTTTTAAGTGGGTAATCCTCATGGATATCCAGCCTCCCGGAGTGGCAGCTGGGTTATGCCGGACTCTTACCGGCTAAGGTCACCTAGTAATTTATAATATTAAAGTTAGACGAAAAAATAAAGAGTAATATTTCTTCTTAAAGTAGCCAGTATATTCTTGCTATTATTTTCAAGGAATAATAATGTTTTAAAACAAACGGTATCAACCCTTTGCACACCTTTCCTTTATCGTGGGATTCATTTGTCACACAAGGACGTTGTACGAACGATCAGACCTGCAACAGATTTTCAGCAATTAAATGCTTACCTGCCTAGGGTCGAGCTCAGATTCCTCTGCCTGTCAGACCGGTATGGCGACCGCAATTTGGAACGCCAAAAATATATTTATGTTTACGCTAAATATGCAATTTTGTCCGTATTATTTTTAGAACTGGAATGAGTGTTCTTTCTTTTTATTGTAATATTTAATATATTGCAGTAACAAACGAGTATGCGGTCCACTTGGAGGTCACTGTCAAGCTATTGCGTAGCTTTTATCGCGGGGCCATAGACCACGCCATAGCCCACCGCGCTGGCCAAGTGCGACTTGGTGGACTTCACACACTTCGCTTGGTTGTACGTATTGGTTTAGTTACCTGGTCAAACATCTCCAAAAGCGACGCCGCTGGTTGATGTATCGTGCAGACCACCGTCCTGCCCTGCCGCGCCAGCTGCTTGAGCAACTTCACGCACTGGACCGTCGTGACTGTGTCCAGACCGCTCGTCGGCTCGTCCAGAAAGAACACTGGTGGATTGTTCACCAGCTCCAGGGCTATGGATAACCTGGGCAAGAATTTTTATACATAAAACTGTGTCCTCGTCGTCAACCCATTATTGTCCCACTGCTGGACAGTGGCCTTCTCTCGGAATGAGAGAGTTATAGGCCATAGTCCATCGCGCTGGCAAAGTGCGAATTGGTGGACCTCACACACGTCCGAGAACTCTCGGGTGTGTAGGTTTCCTCCTTGTTTTCCTTCACCGAAAAGCAGTGATAATTATTTTCTAATACGCACATCATTTTAGAAAAATCAGTGGTTGGCCTGGGTTTGAACCTCGGACCTCCTGATCGAGAGGGCAAGTCTCAACCATTAGGCTAACAGTGCCAACATAAAACTGTGTAAATGTGACGTAATACCAATCATTCTAAAAGCATTTAGTTTCAAAATTTTTACGTATGTTTGCAAAGAAATCAATGAAAAACTTTAATCGGTCCCTGGGATGTGGTTCAAATCGATCATACTGATCTCCATTGGACACCAGTACATGGTGAAGCAATTATTCTCCTAACATAATTATGAAAGGCCTTTCGAAGAAGAATACGAAAAATATGGTACCACCTAACTAAACTTAAATGTAGTCCACCTGATGGTAAGTAGCCACTGCCGCCCATGGACATCTGTAAGCAACTTCATACAGAACATTTAGGCCTCGAACAACGACTTAGGCTTCATACTTATTAAATCAAGATTAGTTAGTAGTAGTTCCTTCGTCTACTATAGTTGGAATTTCTGAAAGGCGCGTAAACAATAGCTTGATTAAGTGTTAAAAGAAATAAATACTTCACCAGCATTTACAAAAAAAAAAAACGTGACAAGAATAACTATATACTCTTAGTTAGACACGATATATTAGCCTATCGCAAACACGCAAGAAATATTATACCTAATATTTTTCAATTTATAAATAATAAATGTTTTTAATTATACGATACGTATGTACCGCTTTATTTAAATCATATTTGATTTTCTGTAATTAAAACGCAATTGGCTCTTTCCGGCTTTTTGTTTTAGAGAAAAAAGTATAATCTTGCTCTTATAAACTAAATTCCTGTGTCATGGTCGTCAAAGAAACACAAAAACAAAAACACATTTACCTAAAGTCAATCACAGATCACAGGACAACGATCACCTCGCTTCATATTAAAGTGTGCCGGTAACTCTTTTATCCAAACGCAAGAATTCCTTCAAGCTACAAATAAGTGTGAAGGTGGTACCTCCCCGGTCCAACTTCATTAGTTCTACCTGGAACTTGACAGCACTCACCTCTTCTTCTGTCCCCCTGACAGTTGATCAGTCTTCGTGTGCTGATGCTCCAGTAGTCCTAACTCTTGCAGGATCTCGTCCGAATGTGGCTCAGCGCCTTTCGGCAGTTTCAGGGTCGCTGCTACGTCCATGGCTTCGCGGACCGTCAGTAAAGGTTGGTGCAGGTCCTCTTGCGTGATGTAGCACGACTTCCTCTGGAACTGCTGTTCGTTGCGCACTTCGCCGTTGACCAGAAGCTCGCCAGTCACTCCAGCTGATCTATTAAAATAGAGAGATGTCGAAAATGATCTTATGATGTTATAATGTTTTTTGTGTAAATCATGGTCGAAAACGTAAATGTGCAATTAATATTGCAATGTATGAGTAAATACTTAGGCAATAATTGTTTTGAGAAAACGAAGTACACCCGTACTAAGAGTGCATTCAACTTTATTTTTTGGGTACATTGTACAAGTATCATTAAGCCGGATCATATACAACTCATCACAGCCATCGATGGATTTGGCTAAATATGATATTCATAAATACCAATAATATTACCCAGTTGAAAAAATCCCGATACATTTTATGCAGTAATATCAATGTATTAATAAAAAAAAGAAATCACGAAATTTCTATGTAGATTCAATGTTGTTGTAATGTTTAAGAAAAATATTACATGTGAAAGATGCCACTTTCAATCACATTCTTTATTGCAACAAGTTACAAATACCTACAAATATTTCTACAAAAACAGCGATCAAAATATTTACCTGTATCCAGAAATTGCATTGAGTAGTGAGCTCTTTCCCGCTCCCGAAGGCCCCATGATGGCTACCAGCTGGCCTGATAGGAACCTGCCGTGGACTCCTTTCACGATATCCCGGCGTGTTCCTAGAACAAAAAAGACAGGTTCTATGATCTACCTTATCGGACAAGTTAAATTATAAATACGTAAACTGTTTAGGACGATTCATCCATCCATCCATCAGATCTTTGATGTCCACTGCGGGACATAGGCCTCCCCTAAATGGCGCCACGACAACCGGTCCGTGTCCTCTGAATCCAACGGTTTCCCGCTGTCTTCTTGAGGTCATCGGTCCACCAGGTGGGGGGCGACCTGTACTCCTTTTGCCTAAACGACGACTAATTTAGGACGATTAATAGCGCATATTTTCAGTTGATTTAAATAATCAGATACCTTGTTTAATAATAAACTAGCTGAATTACCCGTCCTTTACTATGTGGTACAGGACTCAGGACACAGTGTCACAAAAATAGTTGCCATTTTATACATACTAAAAAATTCATAGATAGTCTAAAAATATTACCCTCCGTCTGACGCAGTCTTGTGAATAGATAAATATAAATTTAATAGGCTAATGTTCAAAATAACAACTGTTCTCTCTACAATAATGATTTTCTACGCAAAATAACAGATTTTTTATGATTTCCTTTTTTTACTTTAACTTTAACTTAAATATTAATGAGATGCCTAATATAACACCTTTTTTTTGTTCTCCACAAGGAAACCTTCAAAGAGTACCTAACGCCGTGGGAGCGACGCAGGGTTAGGTTAGGGTGGAATTTTTACGGCACTAAAACCCCCCGGTGGCCGTCCTCGGCGCTAAAAAGAGGACTCCGAGATCACGAAACGACTTCAACCGGAATCCTCCGAGCGCGTTGCCCCATCGGGCTCCTCCCTTATGGGCGGCTGGGCCCACCGCTCCGTCTAGTCTTTACGACGGTATGCGACCACGTTCCCGGGATTGCCTGACCGAACGGTTCGAGCTCCCACTCTAGCCATGTGCAACCCCGGAAGCCCCTTTTAGTCGCATCTTACGACAGGCAGGGAATGCCGTAGCCCTATTCACCTAATTTAACACCTAATAAAGTTACTATTTCTCAAAAAAACGATGCACTAAGCGCGGCTCTAGATCTTTCTGTACATAAATAGGTTATTTTTTGTAAACTTATCAAACATGTTTTTAGTAAAATTCTGCAGGTAAACACAAACTTGTTTTTATTTTAATCATCAACAAATTATTCTTTTAATGACCAACAATTCTAAGTCGCACATTATTAAAACCCTCACAAAGGTTGTAATAACTTATTTTAATTAAAAACTACGTCATTTTCAGGGTTCCATACCCAGAGGGTAAAAATGGAACGCTATTACTAAGATTTTTCTGTCCGTCTGTCTGTCTGTCACCAGATTGTATCTCATGATTACTCATGAACCGTGATAGCTGGACAGTTGAAATTTTCGTAGATTATGTATTTCTGTTGCCGCTATAACAACAAATACCGAGGAGCAGCTAAATAAGCTTGAGCGTATTCAAAACTTATTTATTAGATTCATATTTGGCATTCGTAAATATGATCACGTCTCTGAGCATCGTATGAAACTCAAGTGGCTCCCTATCCGTCTTCGTCGGAATACTCATGTTCTTTCTGCTTTATACTGCGTCTTGTTTAACTCAAATACTCCCAACTACTTGAAGGAGAGATTTCAGTATTTGTATCTCTCTCACGAAACTCACTTACTTCGTTCTAATGAAAATCTTACTCTTTTAACTCCTTCTTCTTCTTCATCCTTTTATCGTAGATTCTTCCCTTCAGTGGCTGTGCGCTTATGGAACTCCTTACCGATTTTTATTCGTCGTGCGCAGTCACTGAACACTTTCAAACAGAAAGTAAAGGAATTTTACTTAGCACAATAATATTTCTCAAATAATCATAGTTTTCCTTTCTTATTGTGTTCTATTCTACTTGCCTCAACTCTGTATTTCTTCTCTTAACTCTATCCTTTATCTATCCACTTAAGTCTAATATTATTTCGCTTCTATTAGCTGCTGACATATTTAAATTTAAATTGCTCTGTTTTTATTTTTTTGTACACCCTACCCTCTTTCATATGTGATGTTGTTCCTTCTGCGATTTTAAGGTTGTCTGGCAGAGATCGCTATTTTAGTGATAAGGCCGCCTCTTGTACCTTGCATTATGTCTTCTTATATTTGTGATATATATTTGTTTAATTGGTGTACAATAAAGAGTTTTTGTATTATATTGTATTGTAATACTAAAAGCAGAATAAAATAAATATTTAAAGAGGGCTGCCACACACCAAACGTGAACTGTTTTCCGTATTTATATATTTATACTAGGTGACCCGGCGAACTTTGTTCGACCTAAAAGTCAAAAATCTAAAATTATCAATGTTTCTCTTCTATATTATATGTGTACTATACATAAAGAACTTCCTCTTGAATCACTCTATCTATTAGAAAAAACTGCATTAAAATCCGGAGCTTAATTTTAAAGATCTAAGCATACATAGGAACAGACAGCGAGAATCGACTTTGTTTTATACTATGTAGTGAAAATGTTATGGAACCCTTCGTTCGCGATCCTGACTCGCACTTGGCCGATTTTATTATTAAGCATTTTACGCGTCAAAAATCAAGTATAAGATTAATGAACACCTACATTTGAGTTTGGTTGGGTCACTGCAAATAACATTTTGTGCATTTTTATTGTTTATCTTTACACACACAGAAATGTGCTGAGATTTAGATATCTTCCCGTAAAAACTATTCACATATCAAATTGTATTTTTAAGCAATATTAGATAGTTTTTAATTTATTTGTCTGTGGTTGAAGTAAATAAACAATAGGTTTACCTCATTGCTCTGCTTTTAGTGTAAAAATATAACAAATATTTGGACGATTTAAATTTATATATAAAAGGTTTTTTTTAATACACAAGTGCTTATATCCCCATTTGATAGGCGGCAACTGTCGCCTTAATATTGATATCTGTGGACTATGTTGGATTCCTCAAATAAGTTAACTCCCTTACCTTACCCTTCCAACCAGCGTTGCCAGATATCGACTTAAAGTTGTATAGGTTTGGCGACTTTTTTTTGCGACAAAGTTAATTTCCACTTATATTTGCAATTCGCGACCTTTTTTGCAAAAGTACGGTCCTTTCCGAAAAGCGGGACTGAGCCTCTTCCATTTACGCACTTTTTCATACGGTTTTATCTCAACACTAGACAATGAAGTACTTAACAAGATTAGATCTCTTATATAAATATATTTGTTAGAGATAATTAATAAATTTACTATGGTATACGACCTCATTCATATTAAAAGAATATTACTACGGCAGTTGTCAATGTCAGGGAATCAGTCAATAGCGCTTGTGATGGTTTTGTCAATAAATACGTATACTGATTGAGAATTAAACAAATATCGATATGTTGGACGACAATGGCGACCATTCAGATAACAATCCATTGGATTCTACGACATATTATTTCCAATTATCGGATTACATATCTTCATGTATGGTAACCGATAATTGGCACTAGATTCTCGTTCTTTTATAAACATACCGATAAATTGACCAATTATTAGTATACGCTGATTGCACTCCTTTAAAGGTGGTAGAGCTCAAGTCTGGTGGCACCACCGTCCAGTAATTTTAAATCAAAATTGAACGTCAGGGTCAGTCTCGCTTTTCGGGAAGGACCGGGTTTTTGCAAAAAAAAAAGGTCGCCAATTGCAAATTTAAGTGGAACTTAAGTTTAACGATCAAAAAAAGGTCGCCAAATCTATACAAATTTAAGTCGATTTGCAGTTTCTCGACCAAAAATAAGGTCGCCAAATTCTCCGGCCCTCCTGTACCAAGGAGAGGCATAGGGCCCTTTGGAACCTCGAGGACCGCTGTCCCGCTTTTGACTATGAAATCTTGCTTTTTTTCTCTCATAAAGTTTCTAAATCCCGATTTAGTAAAAAATATCTGGCAACGCTGCTCCTTAGTCATACCACAATGCATTCTACTGCGATTTATCTTCTCTATATATAATTATGTGACGCAAAAACTTGTGGTGCATTTTTAAGTAATACGCTGCGAAAGGATTAGTATGAAATATTGCACGGTTATAGTGGACGTAGAAAAGGAGTGCAGATTGTTAATATTATTTTCAAATAATGCATATAACATACATAAAATCAACTAAAAACACATTACACACACTACCGTGCATTTGTCACAAAAACATAAAAAATAAACGAAATTAAACATATGAAAAGACAGAACATCAAAAGTGTCTGATGTCTTTGTCAAAATACCCGTTACTGATTATAAATGCAGCTTTGTCACTTAAATCTCTTTACCTTTCGGGTGTATTACAATAACTTGAAAATTAATAAAAATTGAATTTAGGACATACTTTGGACAATATCAAGTTTAGTTTTTGTGTTGAATTACGGTCGAATTTCGACCGTTGGGACGGGTGACTAGTATTTACAGATGTCCATTACACCCTGCATCTACTTATAAGTATCCACGTTAGCGATTATGTTTTCGGCTATAAATTGCAATGTACTTTTGAATTATGAGCCAAAACAAGAACGATGTTTGTGTTAAGTAAACATAATAATCTCGTACTTTTTTTACGTGGGTAATCCTCATGGATACCTAACAACTAATTAATAATTAACTAATTAATACCTAATAACTAATTCCTCGTACTAAGAATACAGCTGAATTGCATGCTACGTGCATTTTTTAAAAATCTTAGAAACCAATCACTTATAATTCTTCCCTGGCTTTATTTATAGCACAGCCTATAAACCCGTATGACGGCAAATGGCTGACTAGTTATAGGGCAGGACATTGGCCTCAGACGTACCTCTATGCTGACGTAGGAACTTGAAATCTAATAACATCGTTTAAGAATATCCTTGTGTACCAATTTTTTTTTATTTGACTGAAGTAGCAAACGAGCATGCATTCCACCTGATGGTAAGTGGTCACTGCCGCCCATGGACATCTGTAATCAACTTCATACAGAACATGGGTTCCATCTGAAGTCAATCACAAATGCGTTACTACACCCGAGGACTATGATTGTCGCCTCATGTGAAAGTGTGCTGGCAACCACACCCTTCTATCAAAACGGAAGAAATGCTTCACGCTAGAAACAGGTGTGGCGGTGGTACTTCCCCGGTCGAACTACACTGGTTGTACCACTTTGAAAATATATATAATATATAGCCAAATTGTGTTTTAAACGTCTAAGAGAAAACAGTACCTTAAGTTCTTAAAGTCAACATCGTTTACTAGCAAAACCATTTTTTTGCTATGAAATAATAGCAAAAAAGTATATTATTATTTATTATTTATCAATTCTTAGCAGCTCAATTTATGCACTTATCAATCCATAAAAGGAAATTTGAGATACCGTATTATGCCCGAATATGTTTATGCTTTATTTAGGTCACTGAGATACATACGCTCATTGATAGTTTTTGCTTGTTAACAGTTATGATTGATTGTATATTCGAACATGATAATTAAGGCGACAAACGAGCTTTAATTATTACAACACTGGCTGAACCGCGTAGCTTCGCCCGCGTTAAAATAAATCGATTGTCCCATAGGAATAAGAGATTTTACCACAAAAAGTAGCTTATATGTTAATCCGGAGTGTCAGCTAACTCCTTACCAATTTTTTCTAAAATCGCTCCAGCCGTTTAGACGTACAGAAGTGACAAACATACACACGAAGTTTCGCCTTCACAATATTAGTATGATTTTAACAGACATTAGCGCTTTTTTTCTCACACCGTAACACTAGTTTCGCATACAGAGACCTCGCCAGGCGAGGTGATGCCTGAGGGAGTTCTGATAAACCCCTTTCAAACCTCGTATATGTATTTGGGATACTGAGAAAACTGGGATTAATTCAGAAAAGCCAGTAGCGCAATATCTTAATGAGTTTTGCTAAGTAAGAACGTTTGCCTGACCCAAAATTAACGGTATGATGGTCGTCGATTTGAATCTTAAAAACTTTAACATTAATTCATTATCATTAAAAACTAAATATTGCACTGTAGGCGTTTAAACTCGCCCAAATTTGTATTAAGGAATGGCACATTATACAGCGTATTATCACTATAACATACTTCATTTATATTAAAGTTTATATATTTATCCACATAAATTGACGTTAGTTATATAATTGTAAAGTAAGGTCAATACCAATAAGTCAACTTGACTAATTGGGGTACAATCCATTATTGTCCCATTGCTGGGCACGGGTCTTCTCTCAGAATGAGAGAGCTTTATTACATAGTCCATTGCGCTGACCAAGTGCGAGTTGATGGACTAGTTGACTTATTAACTTGAATTAATTCGAGTACATTTATACAAACTAAAATCCACTGGCCGATACATTGGGAAAGAGGAGAAGCTAGAGGCCCAAAAGTTGTTATCAACTTGCTAATAAAAAGACTCTTTATCATCAATTTTAAACTTTACTTTTACTGGTCAAAAAAATTCTAAATCCACCAATGCCGATAGATCACTTAGATCCACCATCGAACCTGATATAAGAATTCTGAGTACCATTTACACTTTTGATCACAAATAAAGTTGGAGTAATACCTGAGAACGTCTTCTAATTCGCATTTGCCTAGCGTGGACTATGGCCTAAATATCTCACATTCTAAGACCCGTGCCCAGTGGTGGGACAATAAAGGGTTGACCACACCTGAAATCGACCACTGGCACCAAGTTAAAATGTATTTTACAAGTAGTAACGTAAACATAACGAGTTGGGTACTTGAATTGCAATTCAAGTGAACTTAAGTCCATTTTATTCTGACTTGGCACGTCTCTACAACGCACTGCACTTCCAGGAACAAGCTTTGCAATTCATGCTAGGGATGTATGGAGCTCCGTAATCGTATCCGAAATTTTCGGATATCCAAAATATCCGATATGTTTGACAAATTTTGGATTGAGGGGGAGTGTCAAAAGTTATGGCCTTGCCATTATTATGAGTAATAAATGATTTGACTAATCTGGTCAACCTGTCTATTTGTAATTTAATTTAACTTTTTTTATAATTTCTTAAAAAATTAGTATCCTGAAATTATCTGATACTGTACCATAATTTGGAAAAATTCCATATCAGTAACCTTATCTGATCAGTGATAACTTATCAGTTGAATGGCCACTCAAGGGAGGGTCCAAGGTTTGAACCCGGGTACGTCTATTTTTTCTGTAATAATGGACATATTAAAATTAAATATCACTGCTTTACTGTGCAGGAAAATATCATTCGGATCATTAGGAACGCTTTCCTAAAAACTCTTAGATGTGTTCTACATAGCTGAGTTTTTAAAAAAGTTTAAAACACGTGTAAAGTCTACAAATTCGCACTTGGCCAGCTCGGTAGACTAAGGAAGACGTAGAAGAAGAAGTAGAGAAAACCCAGCAGTGGGTCAATAAAAAATAATACGACCAAATTGCAAAGCAAGTCTCTTACTAGGAAACTTTTGTCTACGTAACGATTTTGTAATAAGAACCGAATTGTAACGCGGTCATTCTTCAGTAGATTTTACTCCTCACATTTTTCTCATACCGGACCCTTATATATGCAAATCGATTCTTAAGGAGTCTCCAATAAAAGGTTGACGAAAACCGTACCTAATATTTTTTACATACATAACATATACATAACATATCCGTATCCAGATTCGAATTTTTAGAAAAAAAACTCGGGCCCAGGCATTGGGACACTAATCGGTTGACGAAGACCGTACCTGAGACTTTTACATACATGTTTATCTAATTATAAAATTCTCGTGTCACAGTTTTTGTTGCCAAACTCCTCCGGAACGTCTTGACCGATTTTTACCAAATTTTATATGCTTATTCAGTAGGTCTGAGAATCGGCCAACATCTATTTTTCATACCCCTTAAGGGTTGTCCACCTTTAACATTTTTTTTATTTTTTATATGGCAAAACAACGTTTGTCGGGACAGCTAGTAAATCTTTATACAGATCCGTAATTTCATACCCATACATGCCTAGTTTAAGCATTTTACTCGGTATTCGTATGTTAGCACCGGCGCGGTGTAGATATCATCTTGTTTCTCCAAGCTTGAAAGTGCATTGCACATTGCTCCGTTAGTTCGCTTCTACTTTCACAGAGGCTTCTCGATGTAAAGGTTGTGTACCTACAATCCTTTCTGACTTTATTGACGACCCGCGTAGTGCAGCGGTTACCACACCGGTCTGACACGCAGTGGGCCCCGGGTTCGATTCCCGGCCAGACAGGTATCTGAATGATGAGTTTAGGTTCTTGTTCTGGGTCTGAGTGTTTGTGTTTTCGTCGTGTGTGTCCATGGCACCCACGACACAGGAGAAAATCCTGCTGTGGGGCTATGAGTGTAGAAAGCGTTTTTTTCTGAATGTACAGTTAGGAACTTCTGTTGTTTACATTCGATAGACTACGCTAGATTAGTGCAAGCGTTACTGTAACTTTTATGGGAGAAAATAGATAAAAAAAATGATATTTACAAAGTAAACACAATCTTATCCCTACTAATAATATACATGTGAATGTTAATTTTATAATCATGAAACTCTCTACACATATTCTCAGACGTATTAAAAAACATAAGATACTTCAGGCATGATTGTTTGTCAAAATATTTAAAAAGCTACTAACTTCAAAGCTTCCTAATTTATATTTTATAACATTCTTGTAGTAGACGTGTCCCGAGCGGGCGAAGCCGTGGAAATAATCCTAGTAAATACTCAAATATCATATATAGAAACTAAATCCATTTCAATCGAATAATATTTAGAAACTAAATGCAAAAAGAAAATAAAAAACGTGCGGCACTCAGGGACTGCCGCGGTAAAGCTATTACTAAAGTTATAAACTTATGCAATTATAATTATTTATTTATTTGTATATTTTTCTTTGATATTAACACAAGTTTTTTTTTACTTTAATGCTATATACTTTTTCACAAACAACTACTTACATATTCGTCCGATTTCCGAGCAGCTCGTCTCGATCCGTGCGAGCTTCGTACTGTCGTACCATATACATATGTTACGGTAAATGTGAATAGTGCGGTTATTATATACAATTACCGGGAACTATGCATAATTACCAGTGCTCGTGGTAAAGGTTGTAAAAACTTTCGAATTAATCACATTTACCGGAAATTATATAAAATTACCATACTCTTTTAGTAAATGTAGTAAATAATGCATTTCTTGAGTACAACTGGCTTAAAATCCCGTATTTCGTACCAAGTTTCTAAAGATTTTCATTCTCGATCGAAATTACAACGGCTATTATATTTCGGTCATCTGCTTTGGCTCGATCTACGTCTGGTACCTTAATTCTTACGCATTGACCTACTTCTATAGCAGGATAGCCTCATAGAGGCTACGGCTTATTCCTGAGTGATGAGCTTTATTTTTCATAAACTAAATAGATTTTATTCCTTCGGACCATTTCCCGCGCCGTTCGCTCTCCATTCCAAAGCTTAAATCAACATTTACCACGATCGCGCGGAAGTTTAATATAATTACCGGTAAATGTGGATAATTTACTACATTTACCATGTGCGTTGGTAATTATCTATAATACCGGTAATTATAGATAATTACCGGTTACTTACATTTACCGTAACACATACACGTTAAGCGAATGGCCGCGCTACATGGTAGGCGGAGTGGAAAGTGTTAGGTTAGGTTAGGTTAGGGAATTTCTTGATTCGGTCGCGAAAAGTCCGCAATAACAGCTATGCAATAGCTTAAAATTTTTATGGTAGTTCTCTATTTGTCGCATTTCGCTCGCAACATAAAATAGTCCAACCACATGATCTGAGGAAAAAATCACGTTAAAAATCATGTTTCTTATTAATCTAAGTACATAATATAATAACTACTGTACTCGAAGTAGTGCACGGATGAATCACAATCCACTCATTCCCTTTGTTACGGCTTACCACGCTTTTGTTTACGCAATGCAATTGTTTCATATGTAAATCGGCTAAATAATATGCTCTGCGCACTACCAGAACTTACCGTTCACTCTACAATCACTACGTAAGCAACTTAAGTTAAATGTGCTATGGTACTATTGTGTACGTATGTGGGAAGACTTTTGTGTTCTTTGATGTTAAATGTAATGATGTTAAACCATTTTTTGTTAATATAAATATTTAAGATATGTACACCTGTATTTTTTTTTATCTGACTAAAGTAGCAAACGAGCATGCAGTCCACGTGATGGTAAGTGGTCATTGCCGCCCATAGACATCAGTAATCAACTTCATACAGAACATGGGTTCCATCTGAGGTCAATTACAGAAGACAAGAATGGTCGCCTCATATAAAAGTGAGCCGGTAACCACACCCTTCCATCGAAACGCAAAAAAATGCTTCACGCTAGAAATAGGTGTGGCGGTGGTACTTCCCCGGTCGAACTACACTGTTTCTACCACCTGGAAACCGACGATGATGTATGTGTTTCTTGCTCCTTTACTCAAAAACTACTGGTCGCATTGCGCTAAAAATGTCATAGCCACAGACTAGGATACTTTTAATGTCTATGGTGCCACAGACACATGATCTCAAATATACAAACACCCAGACCCAGAACACAAATTCGAATTTATCATTAATGTTTCTGTCTGGCCAAGAATGGAACCCGAAATCTACTGTCAGACCGGTATGGTGACCCATTTCCTATGCGGACTGTCAAAATGTATTTTTGAATTTAACAGGAAAATCTAATTTCGAGGTATTAGAATATAAATCAAACAAGCAACATTCCACTCTTAAAGGTTCCAAAAATAAAAAAGGAAAGGTATTAAAATAAATGGGTAGCTATCAAATCAGTAATTATAACATTCGCATCGAATCCGTTTTAAAGAGATCCTGTTGTAATTCATGACTCGGGCTATGATTACTCATTCATCCTAATATATTTATCATATAAAATATGTATATGATTTAGGAATGTCTCGAGACTATCATCATCCATCCATCAGCCCTTTGATGTCCACTGCTGGACATAGGCCTCCCCTAAATGGCGCCACTCCAACCAGTCCTGTGCCTTCTGAATCCAACGGTTTCCCGCTGTCTTCTTCAGGTCATCGGTCCACCTGGTAGGAGGGCGACCTGTATCGAGACTTATACCGATATAACGGCGATATCGCGTTTTCCGATATATCGGAATCAGCGATATTAATTTTTTCGATACACCGATACGAGTAGATATTGAATGTCACGCTTAATTCGTTAATGTGAAGGAGACAAATTACAGCACTAATTCTTATAAAGAACAACTAGAGAGATATCTCAGATCAACGATCGCAGATCAAAGGTACCAGTGTAGTTCAACTATTTCTAGGGTGAAGCATAGTATTTGCGTTTCGGTGGAATGGTGTGGTTGCCGGTACACTTTTATATAAGGCGACTATCTTAGTCCTCGGGAGTAGCAACGCATCCGTGATGGACTTCAGATAGAACTCTCTATGCTCCTTTGCTACTTCAATCAGACAAAAAAAAACAATTTTTATAAAGCAGCAGATCTTCTCGTTTGGCGCAATAATATTCTATATTCAAATTGGAAAATAATGGCATAAAAATATTTTGGTTTCCATATAAGGTCTCGTCCAAAGAGGCTTACACAGAATAATCTAAGAATGTTGTGTTTCCTTAATAAAAATCTCATAATTGTAAATTTTATTCATTATTTTAAATGAACCAATTTTATTTCGATCAATTTTTATCATTAGAAATAAATAATTTTATACGTACTACTCGACCAAAACAATTAGGCGCACGACAGTTGAAACGTCATTAGAACTACGGATTTTCCATCCCTACACGAAGTATATTATATTACCAAATACCAAAAGTATGTAGGTATACCATTATTAAAACATACACCATAGTGGTGTATTTTCAATACTCGAGTATTTATTAAAGCATTTTCATGTGTTTCATATATTCGCAGACATGGAATATTTTCTTTCTTTTTTTATGTGTGTAAGAGACAGTTTTTTTAAATATTTCTTCAATTTTCACCGTCCGTACCGGTATCGGTTACACAAATATACCAATCTTATTAAGAAATTTCATTTTGAACTAAGCAGTCCTTTGTACTATTGTTATATTATGAATGTATTGATTTTGTATCTGTGTACAAAAACCTATAAATAAAAAAAAATAAAAAATAAATCGGTATCATAATGGCTTAAGTATGTATCGATGCGTTCTTACTATGAATGTTTTAACTGTATGTTTTTATACGAGTGGGTACAGAGTCCGCGTTCTGCTATGTAGGGCACAAGCGATATCCTTTCAGGAAGTTTCCAACGACGTCATTATTGATGAGTAGGTACTGATGTTTCCGCAGCATATTATCTATCTATACATATAAAATGAATGTTTGTCTGTATGACCTTTATAGAGTCGTAAACTGTGTATTTGATCATGTGATGATCTTTAAAGTTGTGCATGAGCCCACGACAACTTTTGTTTCTTTGTGGTGGCATAGCAAGTTAAGGACTGGCACAGAATAAAGCTAGTTAATATATTAAATGTGAGAAAAAGAAGATGTATGTATGTTTGTAAATCTTTCACGCAAAACCTTTTTTCTCGAGGGGGAAACCTTCAATAGGTACCAGACGCCGTGGGAGCAAGTATGTGGGATTTTTACCGCACTAAACCCAGGGTGGCCGTTCTCGGCGCTACAAAGAGGACTCCGGGATCTTCAAAGGACGCAACCGGAGTCCTAACGTCGGATTTGTAGTGTTTCTCTACTATATTTTACATTTATTATACATATAAACCTTCCTCTTGAATCACTCTATCTATTAAAAAAACTGCATTAAAATCCGTAGCGTAGTTTTAAAGATCTAAGCATACATAGGGACAGCCAGCGAGAAGTGACTTTGTTTTATACTATGTAGTGATACTCAGACCACCAAACTATTCTTATACGATATGCAAATACTCAGATCATAAATTCTATAGTAATATAATTTTGAATAAAAATCAAATCGATAAACGTTATATACATACAACATATGTCTAATATAAAATGCAATATTTATATAATTTAGTTATTGAACAGTTTATATTCATTTCACGCGTTTCTTAGTCCATTAGAATCGACCTTCGTAGCGGCGTATGAAGCATTTCAATTAATTTTATTAGCCCTTAATACGTAAACATGTAAAGTGTACACTTGTCAATAATATATGTTTTCCCTGACCCCTCTATTACGTATAATAAGTACTAAACATTAATAAAACTACAATACTCATCCACTCCGCAACTAAGGAGGTTTGGGTCATACTAAATGTCACCATACATCCTGTTTCGAAAGGGACCTTATTGTTTTTAGACCTTATTCACCAAAAAAAAGTAAGGACGCAAAATTAACCTGTTTTCCCAATCTATGATGAAAAATATTTTTAAAAGTAGATAGTGTGTGTGGTTGGTATACTATACGAGGAAGTCATTTTTCTAACAGTGTTACCTGTATGAATTGTAATGGACTTTCCTTCATAAATCAACCATACTAATTTACATAAACAGATGTCCCGTTTTGGGTCAAAAATGTATGGCCAATTTTTTTTAACCTGACTGAAGTAGCAAACGAGCATGCCGTCCACCTGATGGTATGTGGTCACTGCCGCCCGTAGACATCTGTAATCAACTTCATACAGAACATGGGTTCCATCTGAAGTCAATCACAGACGCGTTGCTACTCCCGAGGACTATGATAGTCGCCTCATTTGAAAGTGTGCCGGCAACCATACCCTTCCATCGAAACGCAAGAAATGCTTCACGCTGGAAATATGTGTGGCGGTGGTACTGCCCCGGTCGAACTACACTGGTTCTACCAACTTGAAACTTTAGTGATACTTCACGATTATGCGATTTTTTTGATGCAGACTCATCAAAATAGGAGCGACGTTGGTACCTAAAGTACGTTCATTAAACCATTCCCGTTCTAAAGCCTCTTATCTGATGCATTAATAGTATTCGATTCCTTCTTAGTAAGGCCGATAGTTGAATACCACTGGGTTATTATAGTTTTACCTTCAATAACATTGCAGATATTTTATAGGAGATAACATTCAATACACAATGCCTGTCATTCCATATTCAATAACATGAAATCAAAATAATACAATATACAACGCTTGTCGTATCGAATTCAATAACGAGAAATCAAAACTATTACAAAGAGGAAAATGTTGCATGTTGTTTGTCCAGTATTCCATAAGTATGCGTGACCATGTTTTACTATTACTATGGATAGTAAGCTATCGTACCTTTTTTTTTCATCGACGCTGTGGGAGCAACGTCGGGTTATGTGGGATTTAAACCGCACTAAAACCCCGCCGGTGGCCGTCCTCAGCGCTACGTGGATGACTCCGGGATCTCCAACAGAACACAACCGGAGCTCTGCGAGTGCAATGCTCTCTCGGGCTCTTCCCCGGTGTGCATTCGCGCTCACAGTGTCTCTTGGTGTTTACGACAGCATGCGACCAACATACTGCCGTCCTTCTTGGGGTAATTGTCTGGGCGGTTCGAGCTCCCAATAATGCTTAAATGTTATTCCGATTTAGTAGAAAATTATAGGAAAAAATGCATTTTTTTAAACGAATTAACGATATTAACGTAATAATTAACAGTTAAATAATTAATTAGTAGAAGAGAAAAGTAGTTAATTAGTAATTAAGGCTAGTCGATTGAAATTAAGTCATTGATCTTTCCGGGATTACCATGTAAAAAGATGATTCAAAGTTTTTCCATCCGTGTCAAAAGCGATGATACATAGCGTATCGGACGGACCACTGTACTGAAAATAAGTAAATAGGGAAAACACAAAATAAATACCTAGTATCAAATAGACAAAATTTATGTACAGGTAAAACCATACGAATACTTAGTGTCAGAATACAATAAACATTAATAGTGATAATATATTAATGGAATTATTATATGCCGTGCTTTACAAGTACCTGTCAAATGACAGTGACCTACATTCGAATCCCAGATATTTATCTATTATTATCTTGATATGTTACTAGTAAATATCGATATTTAGCGCACACGTGTTCTGTTGTGTGATATTAATTGATATTACAGGTAATTTGCCTTATTTCACTAGATTCGCTCGCCTTTTGAATGCACATAACATTCGCATAACTGTTTTATTGAAGCTGAAGTTTAACGAACACAAGACAAAAAATAGAAATGTTTTTCTATAGAAGTGCACAAATATATGTATAGGCGTATAAGTTCAGAATACTCCGATCTACTCAAGAATAGTACGTAGAATTTAATGGCAATACATATAGCTGTTTGGATTGAATAATAATTCAACTCAAAAATGCTAATTTTATAAGACACTAAGGTAAAATAAACAGCTTGTTTTTTTGTATTTTTAATGATAGGGATGTAGTAAAAGCACTAAGAAATTAATTCTCAACCTCTATTAGATTAATCTGCAGATTAAAAATAGGCAAACAAATTAGTTAAAATCAATATTAAAATATTTTTTTTGATACTTAAAATTTATGAATTTCGAATTGTGCCATAATTCATGCAAAGTAGCGAAATGTTTTTAATGTTTACACTGAAAACAAATAAACAAAGAATATTGTGACGTAAACGCCTGCCTTGAAGTAAATATAACGGATTTGGCAAAGCACTACCGTGCCTTCGATATGCGGAATTAAACATATTGTAAGAAAAAAAGCCTACGCAATTTAAGTTATTTTTCGATATTATATGTAAATGTACTTAAAACTAATGATTATGTACTTATATGAAGCAAGTCTAGCGAATATACTGCCTAGTACAGCTGCTATAATAAAAGTTAAAGTTCAGCATATCGCACCATTATTCATAAAAAGAAATAACTCAATATTTTTGACTTGCGAGTTTATCACCTAGTTCGTTCATTTTATGGCATAAAATCGCAAAACGTTTATGAGTAAAGGTGCGATATGTATATCAAGCATAAGTAAACAAAAAGTGGGCGATAGGAATAAAGTATTAATAATTTTTGTCTGTGTGTCTCATATAACATCAAACGAAACGAGTGAACATTCATAATTAAACATTTAGAATAGTTTCTTTAGGTTTCTCTTACATTGAAATACAATTAGTCATTCAAAACTTAGAATATTTATTAATAATAATTTCAGTTTAATACAGATTATCAAAATTTATTAAATGAATATATAAAAAATATAATGTCATAAATTATTAACATTTAAAAAAATCTATAAAACTTTATAAAATAAAATAAACACAAAAAGCTATAAAAAACCAATAAAGTTAAAGCTAAAAACTTACAAAATTTATTTGTAAAAATTTAGTTGTACACAAATTGTAAAGACGAGGCAAAATTAATAATAATGACGTTTACGAACTCTTACGAAGTAAACACTAAATATAGAGTGCAAAAAGAGAATTAAAAATGTAAAAAACATGTTCTAAAGTTCTTCCATTCCATTCCAAGTGCTTCCATTTATGTGTAGATAAAATATTAAGTGGTCCGTTTAAATGTTAGGTCGGCTTCGATGACATAACGCGAGATATTAGGCTAGAATTCTAGTTATTTAAATAATAAGGCGTAATATTTTGAAGCGATGACATTGACGATCGGTATGGCATAGATTATACAAGTGTTTGACACACAGAAACCTGTTTTTTACAATGTAGAATTAGCGTGCAATCCAGTTGATGATGGCAACTTTCGCCCTCCGAGATTTCGCAGCTTGCATTCCGTAACAACACATCACAAAAGCGCTAATTTACTACCAAGGTTAAATTAACAAATGCTTTTTATCTGTTTAATGAGTGAAGTTAAAATAAAAATATATTATAAAATCATTAACTGCAGAGAAGGTAAAGCACCAAGTTTTTAATTCTGATCTTTTTTTGGATAATGGATGTGGCTTAAATTAAAACTTCAAATTAATGAATTTTGAAAATATAATTAACTTCAGATAGGATTTAAGTATTACTCAAGGTAGGCAGGCCACATCGTTCGTAACACAGACAACCGATGGGGTAGAAAATTCCTCGAATGGACACCACGTCTGGGCAAAAGAGGAGGCTAACCACCAACCAGGTGGACAGATGACTTGAAGAAGACGGGTAACTACTGGATTTAGATGGCTCAGGACCGGTCGAAGTGGCGCAGATTAGGGGAGACCTATGTCCAGCAGTGGACTTTCAAACGCTGATGGATCGATGGATAAGTACAACGCGGTTACCGTTTCAAGACATCAACAATGCGTGGACCTTTAAAGTATTGTCATTGTCATAAAATTAATATCTGATTAAAAAGCTTTGTAACTCAAATGCACGTTTATATCACAAGAACAATAAGTAAATGAGCATTGTCTTATTATCAAAAATCTGGTCCATTGTCATGATACTTTGGTTGGCAATAACTTAAAATGTATGAGTAAATGTATGAACTTATTGAAGTGAGAACTTGTTTGGGCGCGTTGAACACTTTTTGGGTGCACAAAAATCATGCAAATCCCGTCATCGTCACCGACCGTTTACATGATCAATTAGTATAATATTATTTATATTATTTACTAGTTGACCCGGCGAACTTTGTTGAAAGTGGCCTGAAAGTCCAAAATCTAAATATCTAAGTGATAATATTGCAAATGTTGAACAAGCGCTACCACCCCTTTTTTTCTCGAGGGGGAAACCTTCCAAAGGTACTCAACGCCGTGGGAGCGACGCAGGGTTATGTGGGACTTCTACCGTACAAAATTCCCCCGTGGCCGTCCTTGGCTCCGGCTTTAGGACTCCGGAATCTCCAAAGTTTGCGTTACTTTGGAGATTCCGGAGTCCTAAAGCCGAAGTCCTCTATGCGCGTTGCCCATTGGGGCTCCTACGGGCGGTCTAATCTTTACGACCGACTTTATACCGCCATCCTTTCAAAGGTCGCCTGACCGAACGGTTCGAGCTTCGACTCTAGCCGCCCGCGACCCCGGAAGCCCCTTTTAATCCCCGCTTACGACAGTCAGGGGATACCGTAGGCCTATTCTAATCCCGGAACTACAGGGACACGTATCTCATAGCGGCTTATTGATCAGTCTCGATGAGTAGCCATCACCCATAACGTCCCCCTTAATCGCTAAGAATATTATAAGTCCGCTTGTAAATTTTAATTCTAATTCCATAACGTCCCCCTTGATCGCTAATAATATTATAAGTCCGCTTGTAAATTTTAGTTCTAATAACTGTTATGCAAGCATGCAAATAATGATTCTGCGATCATAAATTTGCATTTTGATACAAGTTTTTAACTTTTTTGCGATCGTAATCTTTATGTGACCCTCGTTTCAATCAATTTAATAATATTATTCGTATTGCTCATCTTAACATGTAAATGGGCTTAGGAAAGAGAATAATTAAAAAACAGGCATTTTAATTCTTTTCAAATGTTACATCTCAGAGACTCTCAATCTTTATTGTACCGTTATTTATCTGTTACCCCATTGCGACCCTCCAATAGGTACCCTTTTGGTACGGAATAGAGAGAACAAAAAATATATATTTCAACAATATCTATTGCAAAATCGCAAGCGCGGATCCACACAAAAGGTATGGGAAAAAAAAACAAATATAGTTCTCAAACATTTTTTGTGATGATATCAATATTTATCATTACTTATCTTTTATCAGAAATAATATATCAATGATAATCATAATTACACGACGACAGAGGTACGTAGCGTTTACGTTGACACAAAAACACGCCTTTTATTTATTTACACTTGAAATTGATAATACTTCTACGAAGACAAAATGTTGTGCGAGTCACGATCCACCATTTGAGAAACGCTGTTATAGGTAACTTTTATAGCAATAAAAACAGCAAAGCAATATAATAGCAATAAAAACATAACGGTGTCGTTGAAGACAACGTAAGTAGATTATAATAAATATCGAATGGTTCACGATGAATGCCTAAGAGATTAGCGGCCTATTACCTTTCTTCTTGTCTCCGGCCGCAATTTTACTTTTAGATTTACATTCGGGAATTCTATACCGCTTCAAATTAAACTGCAATAGTCGCGATAAACTCCTTCAACTCTGAATGAGTTCTACTCTGATTGGACATAAGGGAGATCGTCCAATGACACGGTTTTGCACGACTTAACCCGTAGTTCTAAGTGTGAACAAAGTTGCGATACTGAATATTCATTGCGTTGCTTTTCATGTTGAGAAAACGTTCGTATGTACAGTCCCTGTAGTCCCGAATCAGAATTGAGCCACGGCAACCCTATCCCCAGAAAAGAGGACAATTTGTTTGGTCGCATTCCGTCGTTATCCGAAGGTGTTGGATAAGCAGAGCTTTCAAGGGCAGTGCCGGCCAAGAGCATTGCCCTCAGAGGAGTCCAGTTGTTCTAATGTGGATACCGAACTCTTCTACATAGCGCTGAGAACGTCCACTGAAGTGGTTTTATATGTTAAGAATCATCATCCAGTGACTCTCTTACGACACTTTTTTAAAGCTTCACCAAAAAAGGCACAGTCAGAATAAATAACACGGTTTATGTTTTAATATAAAATAAGAATATGAGATTACAAAGTTAATGACGCTTCAATTTTATTTACTCGTTTTTGAACTGCCTGTATCGCCGTGCATTTTAAGACATGGTAATTAAATTTATGTTATTAAAAATACAACAGCGAAAGTTTGCGAGAATGTGTTGATATTTGTTACTTAATCTCAGACTAGCTAAACGGATCTCAATGGAAAAGTACAGTTCCCGTGGGATACAAGAAACCCGGGTGAAACCGCGCAAACATTAAAATTAATTGAAAAACCCATTACATACAACGGAAATTTCCGTAAGTATTTTTTGTTAGAAATTAAACCAGTAATTTGAAAGAGTACCTACATGACTAAACTTATGTGTGCAAAACATTAAAATGTTGCATAACGATTTTAATCAGTAAAGTTTAAATTAAATACTGTTCATATACATTTTAGTTTTATACCATAAGTTGTACAATCTTATGTTATCATTCAGCAGTTTCAAGTCCATTATTAGACATGACTCTCTTTTTTGTTATCGAGGGGGAAACCTTCAAAAGGTATCCGAGCCGTGAGAGCAACGCCAGGTTATGTGGGATTTTCCCAAACGGTTATCGCCCTTGGCTTGCGTTTTCATGACTTGAAGACCGCAGGACATATATTATACAGAAAGACGCTATTGGCCATCTACTGTCTGTCCCCTATTAGTCTGTCTCTTACGACATCCATGGAAAAAGGATAGAGACAGAGGTAGTGGTGTTATTCACGATCGCCGCCACTCGGCACAACACATTTTTAGATCGTACTGGCCGATTATAAAGGTAGAGGTGTATTCTAAAGGGTTTGTGGTTCGACGGTCCGGAGGTTCTGCAATACCTTTTTTTGCCTGATTACAGTGATTTGTGCTGCTGTGTTCTTATATGCCGGGTGTGGTAAGGAAGACATACCTAACCAGGGCGTAGCAACTTAATCCCCAGATGTTGTCGTCAACCCATTATTGTCCAACTGCTTGGCACGGGTCTTCTCTCAGAATGAGAGACTTTAGGCCATAGTCCACCGAGCTGACCAAGTGCCAATTGGTGGACTACACACAACTCCGAAAACTTTTGTTTTTTAAGAACTCTCGGGTGTGTAGATTTCCTCACGATGTTTTCCTTCACCGAAAAGCAGTGACAATTAGTTTCTAATACGCACATAATTTTAGAAAAAACAGTGGTGCGTGCCAGGGTTTGAACCTCGGACTTCCTAATCGAGAGGGCATCAACCATTAGGCTATCACTGCTCTAATCCCCAGACACTAGCAACATATCTGTACGCGTTGCTACTCCTGGACTACGCCCTAGACGGGCCTTATCAGAGCTTGATTACAGACGTCCTTGAGGCAGTCACCACTCACCACCACGCTGATCTTTTACTCCTTCCAAATTATAAAAGAAATGAAGACGTACATTGTACGAATATTACTTGCATTAATGTTTGCCAACTTATAAATAGCAATCGCCACTTTGTAAGCTTAGCAATGACCAATTTCGACACGTGTTTGTGCTGTTACTATTTAATGATGCTATTTTGACTTAGAAATATTTTAACTGATTTTATGTAAATATAGATTTATACATATAAAAGCAGTAAATGTTCCGCTATCAATTATACGAAATGGTCGCTAGACTATTCTTGGTCGATTATTTTGATTTAGTACATATTTATAAAACATGAGGACATTGATTTATTAAAGAAAATGCAACTGGTTTTGGATATTATGCATTTATGCGGTCCAAAGTCGTATGAATGACCGCAGGTAACATTTCTTGCGTTCCGACTGTTATCACCGCATAGCGGTATATTAGAGGGGCAAATGTACGTGACAGATTTGCTGTCTTACTTTCCTATCTATATGGCAAAGGCGAAATATATCTATAGATTTCGCTTTTAACATTATTGTTATATTTTGCTTTGCTTACAGATGACCTTGGAAGACAATAACAATTTACTATCGGGTGCTTCCAACGCTCATTTGCTACGTTAATCTGATTAATTAAAATAACAGTGTGGTAATTGATGTCCCTTACCCTAAACAAAAAGGTGGTTGAAAAAGCGGTAGAACTCTGTAGATAAGACCCCGGAAGCACAACCGCCAATACTATTGATGCCTAAAAACAGAAGCCGTAGACAAACTTCGCATTTGGTTAACGCTGTAGACTATGGCCTAAAACTCTTCTCTTTACGGGTCTTCTCACATTCTGAGAGAAGATCCGTGCCCAGCAGTAGAAAAATAATGGGTTGACTACGAGGAACAGTAGTATTAAGCTGCTGAGTCTGAAAGGTGGTAAGATAAACATACTTATTCAAGGCATGCCGAGTTAGTTCATAAGGGTAGCAGCCGTAGCAAGGGTAGCATCTGTGGCTTACCTCAGGTAAGTCTGAAGGTGGTAGAACCAGGGACCGACCGGGGAAGTACCATCGCCACACCCATTTCCAGTGTGAAGGAGTTCTTGCGCTTTGATCGAAGCATGTGGTTGCCGGCACACTTTTATGAGGCGACCATCACAGTCCACGGGAGTAGCAACGCATCTGTGATTGACTTCAAATAGAACCCATGTTCTGTATGAAGTTGATTACAGATGTCCATGGGTGGCAGTGACCACTTACCATCAGGTGGACTGCATGCTCATTAATACTTCCATATAAAAACATATTATTGCACTCCCCTTTAGTTGTAGTAAATCTACCATTTTATCACAGGAACGGTCATATGTCGTGTAACTGGGTCAGACGAAGAAGCTAGGTCAAATTTTATCTCAAGGTCCTGTGACAGAAAAACGTGCTCTATATAAACAAGAAGGAGCAATTTGCGTATGAATCACGTGCACGATATAAGGGCTTTTTCCTGTCACGTGGAATTGTGGCCACGTGCCACGTATTTTTGCCAGAAGAAGGTTTTTCTTGGTGGTCTTCCTCAGTGCTTGCTGGAAGCCCCGGGACCTCTGGAACGCAGCGACTCACGAGCTCATCTCTTTGGGGACGTGTCAGATATTATGACATGAAGTCACACATACCGCCTTCTTTCTCCGGGTCGAGCAGGCTGAGCGTGTCGAGCTTCCACTCTAGCCGCCCGCAACCCCCAGAAACCCGCTTTTAGTCGCCTCTTACGACAGGCAGGGGATCCCATAGCCCTATTCTGGTCCCGAAACTACATCGACAATATAACATGAACCTAGAGAATTCAATAAATTTTATTTGTCAGCATCAGCGCCTGATTAATAATTTCACAATACAGTAGGCATATACATACATATGTCATATGTTATGATAATTTCCAGACATATGTCATGGCCAAACAGTAAAAGATATTAACAAAATTTAATTGGGAAAAAAATCATACACGTGAAACATACCAGGACAAAGTTTATCATTATCTAATTTATACGTCTTCAGTCAAAGGTTAAAGACAAAAGATGAAGAGGGTAATCAGTAACTTTAGACAGTAGATTAGTTTCCTATTAATTGCAATTTATTAACCGCTATATTTATCATGAGGCAATGCTCAAATCGTTCAAATATAGATTTTTTTATATGACTGAAGTTGCAAGCGAACATGTAGTCCACCTAATGGTAAGTGACTACTGCCGCCCATGGCCATCTGTAATCAACTTCATACAGACCATGGGTTCCATCTGAAATCAATCACAGATGCGTTGCTACTCCCGAGGACTATGATGGTCGCCTCATGTGGAACTGCGTTTCGCAAGAAATGCTTCACGCTAGAAACAAGGGTGGCGGTGGTACTTCCCCAGTCGAACTACACTGGTTCTACCACGTTGGAAATCTCTTTTCCGTCTGTCCATCTGTCATGAGTTTTATGAAAAAGGCTAAGATAAAGTTTGAACTACATAGTTATACAAGTATTGTTTGAAATACAACCTCTTTTCTGTCACCTTGACGCCTGTAGTACTCTTCGTATTTCGCTACCAAATTCTTTGAAAACCTATCAACGGGTGGTCAAGTCCCCCCCCCCCCCAACTCATCCTCTAGTTCTGCTCAAAGTTCTGCTTCTTGTTGCTTTCCTACATTGTAGTACTCTGAATAATAAATATTTACAAGATGTATCATATCTTAAAACGAAAACATTCATGTCATAGTAGAAAAGTAGAGGTCAATCAGATAAGATATTATATTTCAATATATTTTATTGATAGCTGCCTTGTGATTCATAAGCTTCGTATTTTATAAAGTATTGTTTTATATGAGTTGAAATTAAAGAATTCAATCTCGCATTTTTCTAAAATAAACTTTGTACAAAAATACCTCAATGGAAATTTTCGAAAACAGGATGAACTCTTTCCTATCTCTCCCAATCTAGGTTTATATCAAAACGTTCCAAACGAGACCTAATTTATATACCTACATCTCTACCTACTTTCAAACATAAGTCTGAAAGATAAAATCCCCTTACAATACTTTGTCACACATGGTTAAGCTGGTTAGTTTTCTAATACGCGAATTACTGCAAAGCGTCTGGGCACGGTAATAGTATCTACAGTATTCTAACTTCTTACAAACGCATGAAACGCAAGTTGTACAGCAAGCGAATGTGCCGTATTGGCAAGCGGGCGATGTGACGTCTTTTAAGCAGTGGATCTTTTTATTTAAATAATAATGTAGCGAGGAGATTTGATTGCTTTAATTGTGCATAAACACGTCCAGTGTTAATAACTTTTATTTCGGTTGGTAAAATATTATTCATTATGAAATTTATAACTATTATTTGTGTACGATTTATTATTAAGTCTCTCAAATATTAAAAGACCGCGTTGTTTTTTACCTTAATCTAATGAATAAAATACATAATAAGTAAGAAAGAAAGTCAAGTATACAGATGTATTAAAATACTTTAGGCGGGTAGCCCTAACGCGAACTCTCGTCCAGCGCGTCTGTAGGTTTAAAATTCAAGGACACGGCAGAGTTAGACTACTGTATGATATTAATACTGTGGTCTGGGCATCGAACCTCGGAAGTCCGAAATAGTAGTAGGGTCATGACGACCCGCGTGGCGCAGCGGTTAGCGGTCCCGGCTTCGATTCCCGGCCAGACAGGTATCTGAATGATGAGTTTAGTTCTGGGTCTGGGTGTTTGTGTATTCGTCTTTGTGTGTGTCCATGGCACCCACGACACAGGAGAAAATCCTACTGTGGGGCTATAAGTGTAGAAAGCGTTTTAAGTTTTTTAGGTTTTTTTAAGTAAGCTAAATTTAAAATAATACCGTCTGTTTACTCTTCATTGTTAACAAAATATTTTGGGTATGTGTGTCATATGAGCATTAACTTGAGTGACATATTTGCGAGACTGACAGCAAGAAAACAATCTTTGAAAATCCCGTTAAGATTTAACGGTAACTTCATGATTGAACTTACGAACGGGAATAAAAACTCGATGTAAAAAGCAATGTACTTTTTGTAATTTATAAGTGGCAAACAAGCAGTACACCATGAGATGGCTAGTGGCCACTGCCGTCTCGGAATATCAGTAATAAGCCCCAGATAAAATCAGTCTTACCTTTTTTTTGTTATTTAGGGGGAAACCTTCAAAAGGTACCCGACGACGTGGGATTTTTACCGCACTAAAACCTCCCGGTGGCCATACTCAGCGCTGTGTGCAGGACTCCGGGATCTCACAATAGAACACAACCGGAGTCCTCCGAGCGCGATGCCCCGTACGGGCTCATCTATTAGCGAGCGTGAATGTCCCCTTAGCCTTCCGGTGTACGACAACATGCAGTCACACATGCCGCCGTCCTTCCAGGGGTTGTTGGCTAGGCGGTTAGAGCGCCCACTCGATACCGTAGCCGTATTCTACTCCCCGACTACAGGGGGGCAACATTTAGCGGTCTACTATAAACTGTTTCTATCGGTCCAATAACTTTTTTCATTGTGACATTAAACACTCCAATACCGGATCGTTGTCATTATCATGACATGTTGATATGATAATGAACGCGACACATGACATATTGAACTTTAATTAGGTCATGCAAAAATAAACTGCACGGAACGTAACTGTGATTCCGATTCATATGTAAAATGCATATGTACTAACTGCGCTCCGTGTTTTCACCCGGATTTGGAAGACGTAACATGACTTTTGATAACGTACATACATAGTAGTACCTAATAGTAGAAAATTTTAACGATATAAAATGAATACTCGATGTTATCTTCAGACTCAGAAAACGTGATAACAAAGTTGATGCATTTAAAGATTTTAGACGATTTCAAAGAAACAGACAGACTTGCGAAATTCTCAGATTTATAGTAATTCGATTACTTATTCTCAATATATATCGTATATAGTCAACCCATTATTGTCTCACTGCTGGGCACGGGTCTACTCTTGGAATGAAAGCTTTAAGCCATAGTCCACCGCGCTGGCTAAGTGCGATTTGGTGGACTTCACTCACCTCCGAAAACTTTATTTAAGAACTTTCAGGTGTGTAGGTTTCCCCACAATGTCTTCCTTCAGCGAAAAGCTGTGTTAAATAATTTCTAATACGCACATAAATCAATGGTGTGTGCCTGGGTTTGAACCTCGGACCTCCCGATTGAGAAGGCAAGTCTCAACCATTAGACTATCACTCGTTCTCAGTGCTCTAAACTATTTCACAAGTAGTTAAATAATTGTTTGCATATTTATACGCGATTTGTCGTCACGCAATTTCATGTTAGAAATATGTATAAGGATTAGAAACAGTTGTCTGTATGTAGTAAATAAGAGTCGGGTGATTGAAATCTTAAGGGTTTTCTAAGCTCTCTTTACATATAATTTACTTTATAAACACACTTCGGTATGGTTCACTTCAAATGCTTCAACTTTTTGCCCCAAAATTGAAAATAGAAGTCAAGAAGTATCCAGTATCCACTTAAGACTCCATTGTAACGTTTTACTCGACCGCGTCAAAAAGAGTGTAACGTTTTTCGTGTGTAGGTATGTATAAGCGTATTTATTATTATGTATGTGTATCGAATGTAAGTTAATAAATCGACCACTATAAGAAATAAATATTTTTACAGGTGATAGAACCAATGTAGTTCAACCGAGGAAGACGGGAAGTACTACCGCCACACGTATTTCCAACATGAAGCATTTCTTGCGTTTCGATGGAGGGGCGTGGTTGTCAGTACACTTTTAAATAAGGCGAGCATCCTAGTCCTAAGAAGTAGCAACCCATCTGTGATTGACTTTAGATAGAACCAATGTTCTGTTTAAAGTGGCTCACAGATGTCCATGGACGGTAGTGACCACTTACAATTAGGGCTGCATGCTCGTTTGCTACTTCAATCAGATAAAAAAAAAACAATTTTGACGTAAAATCCAAAAAAGGGGTTATTTTTTTTTTAAACAAAAAACCCAACTGTTTCAAAATAATCATCTGAAGCTAAAGACAATCGTACGTAACAATCAGGTTTTTTGTTGAAATACTTTAACAATGTTATTTTTTTTAAGGAAATGCCCTAAACGACTATAGATACGTACAAACAATATGCATAATGCGGTCACCTCACTCTGTGCATAAATTACTGTCAAAAATTCGTACTTGACAGAGTTCATTTACCTTAAGATAACGCTACTTATAATTATTTATCTTATTTTTATATATTATAAAATAAAATCCCTTGAAATCTAAATATTAATACGTGAAACAAAAACTTGTGATTCGTTTTTAAGATAGGTACTTGCCGCAGGCGGAGGAGCATTAAATTACGCACGGTTATAGTTGCTCTACATCAACTATAACAGGTGTGGTAAAGTAATAAGGAGTGCAGAATGTTAATATTTTTTTCAAATAATGCTTAAAACATAATAAAATAAAGTAAAAACACATTACACACACTACCGTGCATTTGTCAGAAACACATAAATAATAAACGAAACATTCAATGCCTTATTATGAAAACACATAACGTCAGAAATGTCAGTGTCTTTGTCAAAATTTAAAAAAATTAAAGTACAAAATTACTTGTCAATTATTACATTTTATTCGAATTTTAGAAATATTCGTACTACTTTGGACAATATGAAGTTTAGTTTTTTAATTCAAATTACGGTCGAATTTCGACCGATGCGACGGGTGACTAGTGATATGAGATAGGCAAAGACAATAGAAATCAGTACCTGTTTTTATCAACCGACTTTATTTTTTTACAGTTTCTATGAACTTTAATCTAGCTCTTAACTTGGAGCTGGAATATCTGCATTTTTTGACCCCTGTGCGAACTCTTATATTTGCATATAACTGTTGATTTGAGAATATATATTTATTTGCAATAAATAATTTATTCTTATTTAAAAATATTGATTAACGAATTTTTAAATGTTTTTTTCCTTTTTTTATTGCAGCTTTCCCCGCGGATCCGCCAGCTTTGGTTACTTTTAATACGGTATTGAGAATCCCTTGCGATAATAATAGACGACCCGCGTGACGGAGCGGCTACCATACCGGTGTGTCGCGCAATGGGTCCCGGGTTCGATTTCCAGCCAGACAGGTATCTCAATGATGAGTTTAGATCTGTTCTGGGTCTGGGTGTTTGTGTATTCGTCTTGTGTGTGTCCATGGTACCCACAAAACAGGAGAAAATCCTACTGTGGGACTATGAATGTAGAAAGCGTGTGTTTTTTAAATATTCTTATTTTATATTATTGAAGTAGCAAACTGTAGTCCATCTGATGGTAAGTGGTCACTGCTGTCTATGGACAGTAAGCAACTCCATATAGAACATAGGTTCTATCTGAAGTCAAACACAGATGCGTTGCTCTTCCATCGAAACGCAAGAAGTCCTTCACGCTAGAAATAGGCGTGGCGGTGGTACTCCCGCGGTTTAACTACACTGGTTCTACCACCTTCGAAGTCTGGTCATAGAATATATGCGTGTGCCCAATTTTAGGAAAGTCGAACCAATAGTTCTGGCGTGAAAGGGTAAGAAACATATATATGTGTTTTTTTTTTGTTTTCGAGGAGGAAACCTTCAAAAGGTACCCGACGCCGTGGGAGCGACACAGGGTTATGTGGGATTTTTACCGCACTAAACACCCCCCCCCCCTCCCCGGTGGCTGTCCTCGGCGCTGAAAAGGAGGACTCCGGGATCTCGAAACGACTTCAACCGGAATCCTCCGAGCGCGCTGCCCCATCGAATTAAGTTATTACGACATTAAATGATTAAGATCTCATATAGAAAAAAGGTATATCCCAAATGCAACATTGTCAAAAAACCGTTTTAAAAATTCATAAGTTTCAAATCACAAGGTATAACTTATCTTACATCGCAAATACTAAATTATAAACCAAAATTATTTTATCGAATCCAATAGGTGTAATTGATTTTATGTATAGGTATAGTTAATAATGTTTCTGAGATTTTAGTTCGTCTTGCCCCATCAATATGATTACACATAATATATCGATGCGGAAAAACGAACTTGTAGCATTTCGAAAAAACCCGAAATGGACTTCGTCGCCAACGCATTTTTGTCCCAAAGTGGGCCTGTGGCCTTCAGAGAGAGTTTTAGGCCAGTCCACCGCGCTGGCCAAGTGCGAATTGGTAGACTTCACACACCTCTAAGAACTTTTTTTTGAACTCAGGTGTGTAGGTTTCTTCACAATGTTTTCCTTCACCGTAAAGCAGTGACAATTTCTAAAATTTATTTCTTTTTTATTACATTTAATTAATTACATAAACTTTAAAGTGGATTTATATTTTAGATTTTAAAAAAGATTTTAGTTGAAAATTCAACATTTTACAACATAAGATACTATACCGTGTAATTTAATATTTTTATTAAATTTTTGGATAAATTTCTGATGTCAAGTTGCATTTCAAGGTACGATAAGTTCGCTTATCTGCGTTGATATGTGCATTATATTATGTAATTATTATGTTTTCGACGCGCGGCTGTTATACACAATACTGATTTTAGGAGTAGGATAGGATAATCACTAGCAGTTTTCAGTGGCACACGTTAGCCGCCAAGGCTAGGCTATTAATTTCCTTCCAACACCCTAAGAAACGTCTTTCAATATTAAAATAGTATATGTTTGTTGACGGATCAGATGCAATATATCTGAAATTCTGTTTGGATGCATAAAAAATATCTAAAATACAAATCTTCGTAATTATTAGAGATGTGCCGAATATTCGGTTGTTATTCGGTATTCGGCGTATTCGGAATCTGTTCGTATTCGGCCGAGTTTTTCTGTTTTGGTGCCGAATATATTCGGTTAGAGTTTTTTCTATTTTCTTGGCTACACGTCACGGTATAGAACAAAACGATAAAACTTTTTACGTAAGATTTATGTTATAAGTCAAAGAAAACGTATAAAGAGTGAGTTGAAAGCTAATAGAAAGCAATTAAACTTCAAATCAACATTTTTGAAACCTAAATCAAATTCTCATTTTTTTCTAAACTCATAAATTAACATTTATTTTTAAACTTTAATTTTTTTTTTACGAACACACTTTCATGAAAGAAGATGGTAAACCGAATAATTCGCCCGAATATCCGGTTCGGTAAACGTTAAAACGAATGGTATTCGATATTCGATTATTCGGTGAAAGCACTATCCGGCACATCTCTAGTAATTATGGTGAATATCCTCCCTTAAAATACTAATTTTCCGTCCCTTAATCCCCTTAATTTGGACTTCAACTCAATCGATTTCAAGAATATCCGTATATTTTAAGAGAATCCGTTTAATATAGATAAAATCGAAACATACCTTTATTTAATCGGTTGTAGACGGTGTAAGTCAGATCTCGAAACTCCAAATCCATTTTGGTTGGCTGAAACAATAAAAAAACGTCACGTTAACAAGTCTTTGTATTCAAATTATGACATTTAAACGATAGCAGTTAAGGTCAATATGGAGTAAAATAAATTGGACTGAGTTCGGCGTATTCTACCCATAGTGTATTGTTGGAGCAAATATTCTGAGAAACCAATAAACATCCCTGTCTTAGCCCTACATAGTACATTATAATGATTGACATATGTGTGTATGTTTGAGTGTTACGTGCGTATGTGTTTTTTATCTGAATGAAGTAACAAACAAGCATGCAGTCCACCTGATGGTAAGTGGTCACTGCCGCCCTGTAATCAACTACATACAGAACATAGGTTCCATCTGAAGTCAGTCACCGGTGCGTTGCTACTCCCGAGGACTATGATGCTCGCCTCTTGTGAAAGTGTGCCGGCAACCACACCCTTCTATCGAAACGCAAGAAATAGTTCAGATTAGAAATAGGTGTGGCGGTGGTACTTCACCGGTCGAACTTCACTGGTTCTACCACCATTGGAAATGTGTGTGAAATGAAATGAAATTCTATTTCATTACAAACATATGTTCTCCAATAGATTTGCTATCTCCGAGGACTTACTTGGAACGCGCTTTTAATCAATTAAATTAAACATTGGTCACTACACCCACTTGATGACCCGCGTGGCGCAGTGGCAGCGCAGCAGCGCAGTTACCATACCTGTCTGACGCGCAATGGGTCCCCGGTTCGATTCCCGGCCAGACAGGTATCTGAATGATGAGTTTAGATTCCTGTGCTGGGTCTGGGTGTTTATGTATTCGTCTTGTGTGTGTCCATGGTACCCACGACACAGGAGAAAATCCTACTGTGGGGCTATGAGTGTAGAAAGCGTGTGTGTGTGTGTGTACACCTCACAGACATTCATCACCAACGTCAACTGAAATTTAGATATCTGATACTGCATCCATACACTTGCCAAACTTCAAAAAAGTATCAAAAATTTAAACATGTGGACAGACAGATTAGGCTTATGTAGATTTGCAAATGTTTGTGAAGGGGATGGTGCACGTCCCCCAAGAGATGAGCCCGTGAGGGGCGTCGTGCTAGGGGACACAGGTGCGTTCCATTGGAGATCCTGGGGTCCAACAAGCGCTGCGGAAGTCCACCGAGGAGGTTTTAGTGGGTAAAAATTCCACATACCCCGGAGTTTCTCCCAAGGCTTCAGTGTACCATTTGGAGGTTTCCGTCACCGTCACAAAAAAGGATAGGTACATGTATTTGTATGATAATGATATAAAATAAAAAAAATATTGGGTATAAAAATTTCCGTCTTATATTAACAAAAGCATTTACGGATACTAAGTAAGATAAAAGAAACAAGACCTGTCCTTTCATTTCCTTTATACGCGTCAATTACGTGCCTACTTTAATTAAACAAGATTTTAATTTAATGTAAGTATGAATATGAAATTCCCACTTACAAATACATATAGGTAGTCGCCCCGAGTGAACATAAACGACTGACAGAGATTTTTATCTCTATATGTTTAATTAATTAAAACTGTATTTATTACTTTTAAAATAAGAGAATAATAAATAATTAATTTTACAAACATGTGATAAACAAAAAAACGCATGTTAGCAACAATATGTCCAATTAAATATGAAAAGCAACAAAGTTTGAGTTTCAGTGGAAGATTGTGGTTGCAGTCCAGTCCAGTAAGTGGTCACTTCCGCCCATGGACTTCTGTAAGCAACATACAGAACATAGGGTTTTATCTGAAGTCAATCACAGATGCGTCGCTAATCCCGAGTAATGTAATGGTCGCCTCATACAAAAATGGAACCCATGAAGGGTTTCCCTACGAAAAAAAAGGTCATGAATTATACAAGTGCGAAATCCGGCCAGTAGTTGTTAGTATCCTCACAAATTTTCACACTTAAAACATTAATATCATTATTGTTACTAAAATAATGTCAGTTTATAATAACTATCTTACTACTCAATGACTATGACATAATTATTTTATGAATACAAGCTCATGTTTGTTTATAATGATCATATTTCATTCCATGTTTATGAGATTCGGAGGTGTGAATCAATTTAGATACGCGAGTAGATCGTTATGGATGAATTGGATTAATTTATTTCTAGCGTGAAGAAGTTTTTGCGTTGCGATGGAAGGGTGTGGTTGCCGGCACTCTCACATGAGGCGACCATCGTAGTCCTCGGGAGTAGCAACGCATCTGTGATTGAATTCAGATGGAACCCTTGTTCTGTACAAGTTGATTACAAATGTCCATTCATAAAGTGAGCGGCAGTGACCACTTACCATCAGGTGGACTGCATGCTCGTTTGCTACTTCAGTCAGATAAAAAAAAACGCAAGTTGAAAAATTGTGACCATTTTCTTGTTTCAACGGCAAAAAAATCCTTATTCCAGAATATAAGCGAAACAAATAAAAAAAATTGACGCCTTCTGTTTGCGCGTCAACTTTCTTTGAGTACATTTGATCATTCACGGTTTCTACATTCGCGGCATACGAACGGAACGTTGCCCCCGCGAATAAGGGGCTTTTTATACCGTATAATAATTAGAAACTTCATTTAATCTGATTATCCTGGTTTGAATCGAATAGGTCATAAGTCTTTGACCATGAGAGAATCCGCGGGTAAATTTTGAAGGTGGTAGAATCAGTTTAGTTCGACCGGGGAAGTACCACCGCCACACCAATTTCCAGCGTGAAGCATTCCTTGCGTTTCGATGGAAGGGTATGGTTGCCGGCACACTTTTATATGAGGCGACCACCTCATGTCCATGGGCGGCAGTTACCACTTACCATCATGCGGATTGCATGCTCGTTTGCTACGTCGGTCAGAAAAAAAATAGGTAAATATATAAGTTACTCCCTAATACATATATACCGATAGCGTCTACACTCACAAGAGTAGACATTTTCACTTCGAGAAAGACTAAAGTAATAAAAGCCTATATACAGTATCTGTAAGCAAAACAACTGAATGACATTTTCTGTTTGCATTCGACGTCATTGGAAACATTTTGTTTTGCTTACATTTTATTATAACAGCAATTGTTGTGTGTTTACGTGTTTTTCATTTACGTAAACTCACCTTGAAGGTTCGTTGACATTTTCTAAAAAATTCAAGGACATCGATAAAACGATTTGATTATAAATTGAAAAATTTTGAGGATATGTGTGTTTGTTACTCTAACACGCTAAAACTACCGTCGGATTGCGCTAAAATTTTGTACACACACACATAGTTTATGAACTAGATTACCACATACTTTTTTTTATAAACTACCGAATCCTGCTGGTGTTGATTGTCCAGCATCTTTTAATCTTTCCCCTACTTAGCAATCCTTAGTATTACTATATATCATACTGGTTGTTAGTTTTTTTATATAATTACAACAATTACTATTAATATTACCTAATTGTTGCAATACCGTGGCAGACGTTGTTTTTATCTGCCAGAAGTAGCAAACGAGCATGCAGTCCCCCTGATGGTAAGTGGTCACTACCGAACATGGACATCTGTAATTAACTTCGTACAGAACATGGGTTCCATCTGAAGTCAATCACAGCGATTTGTCGCGAATACAAAAAATGTTTCACTGAAAACGCAAATGTGGAATCTGAATAAGCTTTGATTTTTAGTATGATTTTTAAAGAAATAATATTCAATTTTAACGTGTAACATGCATAAAAACAAGTGAAAAGTGAATGCAATGGAATGACGTCTCGGATCACGAATGCAATTGTTAAGTGTCATTCACATGTTAACAAGGTTATTTAAACGGTTACACCACAGTACTAGTATCTACAGTATTCTAACTTTTCACAAACGCACGAAACGCAAGTTGTACCTACGCGCCACGGTTTCGGTATGCACTCGTAACCCAATAGCTAGCGAATATGCCGTAGTGGCGAGCGGGCGATGTGACGTTTTTTCAGCAGTGGATCTTTTTATTTATATAATAATGTAGCGAAGAGCAGTTGGAAACTATATTAGGCTTTTTTTGATTGCTTTAATTGTGCATAGACACGTCCAGTGTTAATAATTTTTATTTTGATGGGTAAAATATTATTCAGTGTGAAATTTATAACTATTATTTGTGTACGATTTATTATTAAGTCTCTTAAATATTAAAAGAACGCGTTGTTTTTTTACCTTAATCTACTGAATAAAATACATAATAAGTAAGAAAGAAAGTCAAGTATACAGATATATTAAAATACTTTAGGCGGGTAGCCCTAACGCGAAGTCTAGTCGAGCGCGTTTGTAGGTATAAAATTAAAGGACACGGCAGAGTTAGACTACTCTATGATATTAATACTGTGGTTACACGGTTGAATGCATATTACTGTTAGGTCCTTTGAGAATGAAAGAGAACTTCGCGTACTTTTGTAAAATAACTGCGCTTTTTAATATCGATGTGAAATGCGCACATATTTTTGTTGGAGGTGAGTAATGATAGTTATAGTCCCTAAGTTATCGACTCCCGTTGCACCATCGCTAGTGGTTCATCTTTTTTATTATTTTTTTATCTGACTGAAGTAGCAAACGAGCATGCAGTCCACCGATGGTAAGTGGTCACTGCCGCCCATGGACATCTGTAATCAACTACATACAGAACATGGGTTTCATCTGTCAATCATAAATGCGTTAGTACTCTCGAGGATTATGATGGTCGCCTCACGTGAAAGTGTGCCGTCAACCACACCCTTCTACCGACACGCAAGAAATGCTTCACGCTAGAAATAGGAGTGGCAGTGGTACTTCCCCGGTCGGACTACACAGGTTCTACCACCTTCATACACTCGAAAAACATTACCAGCCTTCTAACGCATTCGGTAAAAGGCTGGGATTTGTATCCGCTTAATTGCCGAGGTTACGCACACTATCAATGCTTGTGGTTATAATGTTCAGTTCCAGTGAACACCATTTCTCTTAGAGCACGTTTAACCGCTTTCACTAAGATCTTGTTCCTATGGTTTCCCTTATAACATCTTAATAACTTACAATATTGACGGTGTTTTGTTTGCTTGTTAATTAAAAGTAATAGGTACAAATAAAAATTGTTACACAGGCTGTAAGAAGCAAACAAGCACGCAGTCACCTGACGGGAAGTATAATAAGAATAAAGGATTCCGCCTATGGACTTACAACCTAACCTAACCTAACCTAACAGAGGTAAGGAACTCTACATAGAGCGTATGTAGAAAATCTTTGAAATGAAATAAATGTCTTTATTTTGTATAGGCCTACGGGGGCAATTTGTCAGTTACATTTTTTTCTTACACTTCGACCGGATCGGAATACGACCTCAACTGAGAACATCCGGCGAGAAACTTAGCGGGTTTATCTTTTTTATTATTTATACCTATTTTTTTTAAATAAAATTTAATCACGTTTTTACATGGTAATGAAAGGTCCAGTATCTTGCCTTACAGTTCAGTAAAAAAGAGCCCTGTTTGGCAAGATACGCTACACTTTGACATTTATTAAATATACTATAGTAATGTATATTATTGCTCAGTCCTAAGCTGTTTTGTCTTTTATGTAATCATTAATTTTATAATACGCTTTACGGCAGAGTTTAATGTTAATCAATACTTTCAACTTATCATTGACAAATTTTCGATATATTGCTTTATATTCTTTAATCTATAATGCATAAAAAGAACTTATGATCGTATATGCATACCTACGCATTGGCAGGCGTACACCCATTTCTAGCGTGAAGTATTTCTTGCGATTCGATAGAATGTGGTTGCCGGCACACTTTTACTCGTATATGAGACGACCACTATATCCCTTGGAAGTAGCAACGCACCTGTGATTGACTTCAATAGAACCCATGTTCTGTTTGAAGTTGCTTGCAGATGTCTATGGGCGGTAGAGACCACTTATTACAAGTGGACTGCTTGCTCGTTTGCTACTTCAATCAGATAAAAAGGCGTAAATGGGAAGGGATTAGCAATACTATGTTTTCGTCTGTATTCCAGAATTCATAACTATGGGTTTTCTATATGGAGAAGACCTATCCCTACATATGTATATATTGCCTACATATGTAGGGTTAGGTTTTAAATGTAACATTATTTTTTTTTGAAGAAATATTATTTATATTTTTAAATAGGTGTCCCCGATTTTGCCACCGTGCACATAATGTCGATGAGGTTAGCTTATCACGTCACGTCAGCCCATTATTGTCCCACTGCTGGGCACGGGTCTTCTCTCAGAATGAGAGAGTTTAGGCCATAGTCCACCGCGCTGGCCAAGGACGAATTGGTGGACAGGAATGTGTTGGTTAGCTTATAATGCTATGCAATATAATGCATTCGACGTCATAAAATAAAACAAAATTATAATGTTTGTAGTGTATCATTGACATTGAACCTAAGCAGAAACACATTTTTGCATACAACATGCATTTAACTGACTTATTTTTAAAACTAAAGACGTTAACGATGCAATTACTTTAAAGGGAAGCGAATATTTTAGCCCGAATTAGGTAAACGGACTAAAATAACTCTAAACAAAAAACTCTATGCTTAATGGACTTAAAATTTACGTATTTTTGGATTAGTCAGATTGAAAAAACGATACCAAATCTTTATGTAAGAGGTAAATCTGTGCTAATAGTAAGAATGGGTAGGTACCTATAAGTTTGACATATGTAATGTGATCTTTTACTTATTAGTTATTACTTTTATTAATTAAGCAGAAATATGTAAACATTTTGTTAAATCTGTCCAAATGCTTAAAGTCTGAGCAGCTCCGTTCAGATCAGAATCCTTATCATTTTATGAGCTAAACTTTTGTGATTTTGAAAATAGAGAGAAAAAAATTAGTTCCCAATTCAAGTCGATTAGGAAGGTACCACCGTTACATCTACCTCTATCAGTGAATCAGTGTTAGCGTTACTAGGAAATGTCTCGACTGTGTTTCTTGTGAGACGACCATCTTAGTATTAATCGCAGCATACAAGAGTCCATAAACGACGGTGACTAGATTCAATTATAAAAAAAGCATATGTGAGTATTCTCTCCTGTATCAAAATTCAATAAAATATTTGTCGAACCACATTGTTGACATTAATAAATCATATACTTTTAATATAAAATGCCAATATTTTTTCCTAAGTAAATAAAGTAAGTAACGTTAATTAATGTGTTATTTAATTAAAATAATTTCAATAAAGGGATCCATAACGCTTTACTGCAACTATTATGATAACCCTGGGTCAAATCAATTAAAGAAGGTAATTGGCACCCGGTTACATTATGCAAATAAATATAATGAGATTAAAAGTCAATTACCTCAAGACTATGTAAAAAGCTTATTTATATTCTGATCTCCGCATCGACACATAATTTTTGACTTTCATGAAATTAAATATATTATAAGAAAAACTAAATACGACGTAAAAGTCATAAAATATAAAAAAATAGAAGTTATAAAATATTATAAGTTGTAGTAGTAGATTTTTCTATAATATTTGTTCCTCACAATCAGTTAAGCTGTTTGGGATGTAACGTGCCAAATAAATGGCTATACCTCTCTCGTAACCCCATTATTGTCCCTCTGCTGGGCACGGGTCTTTTCTCAGAATGAGAGAAGAGAGAGTTTAGGCCATAGTCCATCCGCTGGCCAAATGCGGATTGGTGGACTTCACACACCTCTGAGAACTTTTTTTTTTAAGAACTCTCGGGTGTAGATTTCCATACGATGTTTTCCTTCATCGAAAAGCAGTGATAATTGATTTCTAATACGTATATAAATCAGTGGTGCGTGCCTGGGTTTGAAAGTTTCAACCATTAGGCTATCATTGCTCTAAAAAAATGTATACCTACATACAAACATACAAATATGTACATACGCTTGAAAAACAGTACCCCCTGACACCGCCCGGTAAAGATTAACGAATATAAAAAAATCAACGAACTATCTCGTGAAAATCGAGGACTACAAGAAAATATTTCGATCACTTATTACGGTTATCACTACACTTAATCTGATAACTGTTGAAAAGCTATGCAAAAGGTGCACGTGGTCTGCGCCGGTATCTTAATTAATGGCCCGCGAACCCTGTACAAAAGAATCTTCAGGGGGTTAGAGGGGCTTAACCTAGACCATAGGTAAACTTTGACGATTTTTTTATTTGATTGAAGTGGCAAACGAACATGCCTGATGGTAAGTGGTTACTGCCGCCCATGGACGGCAAGGAACTTTAAATATAACATGGGTTCTATCTGAAGTCAATCACAGATGCGTTGCCACTCCCGAGGACGCCTCATATAAAGTGTGCCGGCAACCACACCCTTCCATCGAAACGGAAAAAGATGCTTTACGCTAAAAATAGGTATGGCGATGGTACCTCCCCGGTCGAACTACACTGGTTCTACTAGCTACAAAAAACGTCCAAAAAATAGGTCTTTCTAGAACAAATATAAATATGTAGCCTCCAAAATAAGTCGAACAACTCAAAACCCCGCCCTTGACCCGCCAAAGGTAAACCACGAAGTAAAAGGGCTTAGCACTGACTGTGATCTTTCTCGAAGGAACAACTCACTTTCACAGTAAAACAAGTCCTAGTAAATATCCATAAATAATCATTATCGGTACATATTTCCACACATTCGTAGGTTTTTTTATACCCTTGATTTTATTGTTTTTGAAGTGAAACTTCTTTATGCGCATGAGGGTAAAATTTTTACAGATGAAACGTCACGCCGGTATGCAACGGAAGTGTCGGAAAAGAGAGAGAGAGAGTGATCGAGACCGATTGAGAGAGAGTAAGACAGGGCCAACGTAGCATGAGCAACTAGCCGTGGAGTGAGAGTAGGGAGCAAGCGAGTGAGAAAGATTGAGAGAAAAAGTGAGACAGAGCGAACGTCGTATCACGCCTTTTTCCCTTCCTCTTAATCTTGGAAATTTAAAGTTTTAGATTTGTATAAATATAAACAAGATTTATAAATTAGTTCGCCAAAGAAGTTTCACTTCTGACATGTGTACTTTGTACGCACGCATGTTTTTTTTTAACACAATATCGGAAGATACCACTACCGCATCTATTTCTAATGAGAAACTATTCTGCGATTTAGTCGAAGGATGTGAAAACCGTCTGACATATAAATTATGCAATCCTCTAGTAGATACCCATGAGTGGGAACCCACGTTTTTCTATCTTTTTGAAGTAGTAGACAAACGAGCATGCAGTCCGCGGTTACTGCGACCCATGGACATCTGTAAGCAACTTCATATAAAACATGAGTTCTATCTGAAGTCAATCACAGATGCGTTGCTACCCGGGGACTAAGATGGTCGCCTCATATAAAAGTGTGCCGGCAACCCTTCCATCGAAACACAAGACACGCTAGAAATAGGTGTGGCAGTGGTACTTTCCTGCTCGAACTACACTCTACCACCTGTAAACCACCTTTTAGTACCTTTATGTTGTTATAGTAGTAACAGAAAAATACATCATCTGTCAAAATTTTAAATATCTATCTATTACTTTTCATAAGAAACAGCCTGGTGACAGAATGAATTCAACGACCCACGTGGCGGAGCGGTTACCTTACCGGTCTGACGGGCAATAGGTTCCTGGTTCGATTCCCGGCCAGATATCTGAATGATGAGTTTAGATTCGTGTTCTGGGACTCGGTGTTTGTGTATTTATGTTGTGTGTGTCCATGGTATTCACTACACCGGAGAAAACCCTAGTGTGGGATGTGAGTATAGAAAGCTTTTTTTTTAGAATAACGAACAGCCTGTTCTTTTTTTTGTACCGCATTCAATTTTCTGCACTTCCCTAAGGTAGACTGGCAGAAAATGCTATTAAGCATTAAGTCCGCCTTTTGTCTATTGTTTTCTATGGTCAATATTGGTCAAATTATGGTCAAAGATTTAATAAATGAATAAACAGCGGAGTCTTAGTAATAGGGTCCCGTTTTTACCCTGTGGGTACGGAACCCTCAAAAGGTATGTATAATACAGTAATTGCGTATATTTATAGAATTCCTTCATTTATTTATTGTTTTATTAAAGTGTAAGGAATTTTTCCTCCTCATTTTCCTCTTCTGTTGCTGGTCTCTTTAATTAATCTGGGATCATTAAATTATTCAATATTGTTAGGCTTGTCCATTTTATTTTATATCAGTTATTCTGTACCTAGCAGTTAGTCACCGTTTCGATTTCCTAATAATTTTATTGCTTTATGATTTAGCATTATACTTGTGTAACTAAATAATTGCAACTTTCATATTTATTGCAATAACAGCCGGGACCAATGGCTTAATGCGCCTTCCGAAGCACTAACGCGCAAAAAAAATCTACTAGCGGTCACCCATCCAATTTCGAACCGCGCTTGGGATTGCTTAACTTTGCAAATTAATAGCAACTGACATAGGATTCCGTAATGTAGGCTTCAATTAGTTGAGATAAAAATTAGTGTATTATATTACAATAAAGTATCGTTACGCTTATTCCCAAAAATTCATATATTTTTAACGGTTACGTACCAGCTAAACAACAATGTAAAATTACTATAACAACTTATAACAATGAAGATTTTACCGTTATAGTGTTTACAAACAATGCGTATGACTCCTTGAGTCATACACATAATAATAAGTAACCATTTCCGATCTGACACAAAAGTGGATGCACATTCTGTATTATTTTCCTAGCGATATTGACTATTTCACATAAGTGTGATAATTAATGGTTTTAAAGTGTTTAAAAAATAGTAAAAAAATAAGTTTAAAGTTAAGTTAATAAAATGGTTAATCCGTGAAGCTGATTTGGTTTATTTATTGCGACATTAAGTAACAAACGAGCACACAGTTCACCAGATGTTTTTTTTATTTGACTGAAATAGCAAATGAGCATGCAGTCCACCTGATGGTAAGTGGTCACTGCCGCCCATGGACATCTGTAATCAACTTCATACAGAACATGGGTTCCATCTGAAGTCAATCACAGATGTTGCTACTTCCGAAGTCTATGATGGTCACCTCATGTGAAAGTGTGCCGGCAACCACACCCTTCTATCGAAATGCAAGAAATGCTTCACGCTAGAAATACGTCCCACGCTAGAATACGTGCCAGGTCCTTCCGCCGGCAACAACACTCTTCCACTGAAACATATTTCTACTAAGATTTTTTAAATAACTATTAGGTGTTTCTAGATGGACTTTTGCTTTCACTATTTATAAATGGTGTTACTGATGATAGTCCCACGGATTGACTACAAAAAGCTTTACAACATAAGACAGAGTAAAAAGATTGCGTTACTCCCTTCTTATTGAAAGATGTGGTAACGCAGAATGCCGAAGTAGATGAGATGTTACATTTAGACTTCGATGAAATCACTACGACATAATCAACAACAGGAATCGCCTGTCTTAAAGGAGAGGTTTTTAACGCTAGACTTCTAACTCATATGATTTTTAAAATGTCTTTGGAAGAAGTTACACCTAAATCCTGCAACTTCTGAACAACAGAAAGTGGCCATATTGCCATAAATTTATTTTAGATCATTTTAGTTTGAAATTGTAAGCACTTACTAAATATATGTATGTTCTGCGGTTTCGACCACTTCGATCACGGTAAAGAGAACCACGGTAATAATTAGTATAATTATTATTATATTATTACATGAAGCAAAAACTTGTGACGTATTTATAAGTAATATGCCGCGGACGGATTGGTAAGAAATTTTGCACGGTTATAGTGAACGAGAAGGAGTGCAGAATGTTAATATTTTTTTCAAATAATGCATATGTCATACATAAAATCAATTAAAAACGCATTACACACACTACCGTGCATTTATCACAAACAAATACATAGTAAACGAAATAGAATATTCAGTGTCTTACTATCAAAACACATGTCGTCAAAAATATCAGATTTATTTGTCAAAATACCGCTATTGCTTTTAAATGCAGCTTAGATAATTAAAACTCCTTTTATATTTAACGAGCGCGTTCAAAATTACTTAAAAAATATTACATTTTAATAATTTGAATTTGAGAAATATTCGTATTACTTTGGTCGAATTTCAACCGATGCCACGGGTGACTAGTATGCCTTAATCTATGTCATAACGAAGTAGAAGAGATGTTACATTTAGACCTCAATTGATTGTATTAGTCATTTTGCAAGAACATGTATGGTTCGATCGAGAGATCGTGCCACCGCCACACCTATTTCAAGCGTGAAGCAGATCTTGCGTTTTGGTGAGGTGTGGCTACCGACTTTCATATGAGAGATGTCTTGCTCATAAATAACTTTTTGAACACCCGCGTAACGGAGCGGTTGCCATACCGGTCTGACGCGCAATGGGTCCCGGGTTCGATTCCCGGCCAGATAGGAATCTGAATGATGAGTTTAGATTCATGTTCTAGGTCTGGGTGTTTGTGTTTTCGTCTTGTATGTGTCCATGGTACCCACGACACGAGAAAATCCTTCTGTGGGGCTATGAGTGTAGAAATCGTGTCGTGTGTGTATTGATGGTATATTAGTCATTTTGCAAGAACGTGTATGGTTCAACCGAGAGGTGCCACTGCCACACCTATTTCAAGCGTAAAGCAGTTCTTGCGTTTTGGTAAGGTGAGGCTACCGACTTTCGTATGAGAGATGTCTTGGTCATAAGACGGACGGACGATGCTATGACCAGCATCTGTGATTAACTTTATAATCCTTGTTCTGTTGGATGTCGCTTACAGACGTCCATGGATGGCAGTGGCAACGTACTTTTTTTTATCAAGTGGACTACATACACTAAGGTGTAAGTACTAAAGTACGTAACAATTATTTTAGCAAAGCTTGAATTATTTATTGATTGATAAATTATGTCCTACATCAGATAGAAGAAAGAGGTTTTAGTTTGAATTGAAACCGTTCAAACAGACGAATGGCGTAGTCCTTAAATTAAAATTTGACACTGTTTTTAAAACAAGGTAGCAAACGAGCGCATAGTTTACGTAATGGTTAGTAATCACTCGAAAAAAAGGCACTTTTTGTTGACCGGACTATATACCATATACATATATACATATAATGCAACATATTTCGTTAAATTGAAACAAAAACCGTTGAATATCATCTTATACGTATTAATCATACAACTCAGACAAAGCATATACAATTATACATTATGTATGTATAATTGTATATGCTTTGTCTTACCTTCTATACAATGTATTGCAGCATATTTCACTAACAACAAAAAATTCAAAATTCTGCTATAATTCAAACAAAAACAGATAAGATAGATTTATTCACATACAGATAATATATTTGTTACGTATGCAATGTATTGTAATTTGTAACTCATCAGTTACCGTACTGCGCAAACGCATTCAATGCTAGAACTATTTGCTATGTAGTAATACTAAACATTACTCAAATTCTCACAATATGTTGTAAGTCCGTTATCCACAAACAGCTATTGCAAGCCAGCGAATGTTGACATGGGGATTTTTTATCATAACATAATGCTAATGCGATGTTATAATAAGCTTTCTAATCTCTCAACACTATGAATCACTGTGTCGTACCACGGGTTCTCGAAAATAAGTAGCGATTATTTTTAACGTATACGTTTGCGAGATTTTAACCCATAGTAAGGGATTTTTGGAGCTCGCAACAAGTAATTAGGTAACTAAAAAAATAACATAGAGTAAATAAAAAATAAGTACCTAGGTAATATTTATAGTTTAAAAATACATTTTACTAACTTTTAATTTGATAACTTTTAATAGAGCAAATTGGTTTTGATAGAAAATTACGATCAATGATGATGACAAAGATAATTATGATCTAATAATATCGTCGCTGAAGCTCTTACACCGCGTAACTCAAAAAATGACAATTTTAACTTAATGAAATAAGGGTATCCCAGAATAATATAGGAACATGTTACATTTTCATAAAGAATATTATTTTAATATAAGTATATTAGTATTTTAAACGCAATATTATTTGGTAGTAGTAGAATTAAAAATAATTACCTATTTGAGATAGTTTATTTGCTCTCCCAAAAAGTTGCTAATTTTGAGATCCGCGGTGTTAGAACTTAAGGGACGATTTGTGTATTACTATTTTGAAACTTTTAAATTAAATTCAGTTATTCTCGTTTCATACTGTGCGGATTATTATACATGTTCGGTTTAATTGAAATCATCGACACAGACAAAAAAATCCTATTTTTTCTTTGTAAAGCTGCAAAACTAGCATTTTTATAATATGTATTTACCACATCATGTGTTCAAATACAAGACCGAAATATTTATTTTATCAATGTTTATTTATACATACTTACATTTATCCTTTTTCTCATGCCTAAAGTTCACAAAAGCGTGTCACACGCGTTATGTCCACACGTGTAGGAATACCGAGATTAAAAATAGATAACTTGAACCTAAAGCGGATAATTAGGATAATATGTGACTAGGGATTGCAATCCGGAAAACCGGATCCGGTAATCCGGCGGATCCGGCACAAATTTACACAAACCGGATCCGGTACCAATTCACCACCGGATCCGGACCTCCACCGAATCCGGTGATTGTATATTTAGACAAAGATTTCACATTACAAAAATAATTATCGTTAAAAATCGATCCTTTTTTACACTGTTTTAACCGTTCGATTAATGCCACCGGATCCGGTCGGATCCGGCCGGATTGAGAAAAAAAAACCGGATCTGGCCGGATTTAAAATGAGGCCGGGTTGCAATCCCTATATGTGACCCTGAATAATTCCTTTAATATATACAAACTAAAACAGGGCTGATCCGGTTTAAATTCGTAACTCAATACAAAACGACATTATTATACAAAATCAAATAATATCAATCATCAAACTACTTTACAAACTCGTGTGATTAGCATGAAAACAAGTCTAGGTTGAAACTTAGATAGAATTTCAACTTGATCCATCACAGAACGTATTTGTGAATTTTTCCATAAATTTAAATATTTTTCGTGGTAATCTCTATGACATAATCAATAACAGGAATCACCTGTCTAAAAAGCTTTTTAACGCTAGACTAACATACTCATATAATTTTGAAAATGTCTTTGGAGGAAATTACATCTAAATCCTGCAATTTCGGAACAACAGAAAGTGGCCATATTGCCATAAATTTATTTTAAATCATTTTAGTTTGAAATTGTACGCATTTACTAAATATATGTATGAACTAAATAATTTCTGCGGTTTCGACCGCTTCGATCACGGTAGAGTACCACGATAATAATGAGTATAATTTGCGTTAATATGTCATACACTATCTGTGTGTCAAATTTCAGATAACAATTTCAATTTGTGCGAAATCCGACCAGTAGTTTTTGTGTGAAAGACTAAACAAACGGACATACATCCTCACACACTTCCGCATTAATAATTGTTAAGATAAAAACAGAATAGTAATAATTAAGTCCCCGATAAACATCTACATTCGTCTTCATTGACGCATTTGAACCTAATAAATATACTATGGTGATACTTGTTTTATTTTAATTATGTATTTAATCTACATTTAGACTGGTTGAGGCTCGACGAAATCTATTTTTACACTAATTATAAAAATAAGTACGCACACAGTCCACTTTACATTTTTTATTTACATGTGAAACACGTTTGTTTTCGTCTTTTATTATCTGTGAGATAAATATGTAATTAATTAATCTGTACAGTTAATTAATTAAATCTCGTAAAAAGTTCTAGAAATAAAATACAGAGCAATGATTCATCAGACTCCACATCCGATGATTAAGCTCTACGAGTGATCTACTCTACGTCTGAACCATGACCTAGCGTATGCGTACGAATACTTTCCCTTATGCCTCGTTTACACATAACAAACGTAGTGCAAGAAGTTACCTAATGTATGAGAAGCAACAGCATTTTTAAAAGCTTTTTATTAACTTGCAATGTTTTTATGTAAATATGTTATTACGTGATACAAGCTGAATGAGCTATTCCTTAGTGTTCTATTGAGCTGAAACTTGTGACTTGGGATGCAAATATAAATGTTCAATAATAATTAATATTGATTAAAATGGTCGTCGCAATAAAATGGCGAATTAATTATTTGTGTACAACCCACCCCTAATAAATATCAAATGAAGGAGCTTATTCTGTAGGATATAATGCTGTATGAAAAAAACTAAGATGTTCGATGTATATGACATAAAATTGTACAATTTTAAATTTTGTTATGTCAACCTACCCTGTTTTAAGGCTCGTTAAATTTCTACTCCTATAGTTACCTATAGAAAAAACTAAAAACACTTTTTAGTTTTTTTTTGTGAATTGTTTAAAACCTCACAATTTAAGTTAGATAATTTCAGTAAATCTACAAAGAGGTTAACAATTTTAAGATATAATTGCAAACTACTTTCTAAGTTTACCACTTTGATGTGTGAGGTCAAGGGCGAGCCGCATCTCGTAACCTTACCACAGACCAAGACCTTTCAATAGTTGCATAAATCCGAATATTGCAAGCCTAGTGCTACTTTTCGCTTAGTGATAAAAATTTGGCGATAAATAATGCCAACTTTTTTTTTATTTATTATTCTTCCTGCTTTACCTGCGTCGTTACGTCTGATACGGTAATGACTATCTTATGTTTTAATCTAGGTCTTAGATTATGTGTCGTCCCTATAGTTCCAGGATCAGAATAGGGCTACGGTATCCCCTGCCTGTCGTAAGAGGCGACTAAAAGGGCTTCCGTTATTGCGGGCTATAACATAGAGTGGGAACTATAATACTATAATAACTATAATATAGAGTGGGAGCTTGATCCGTCCAGCCAGGCGATGCCGCGAAGGACGGCGGTATGTGTGGTCGCATACCGTCTTAAAGACTAGATGGAGACGTGGGCCCAGCCACCCATCTGGGAGGAGCCCGATGGGGCAACGCGCTCAGCACGCGAGGACTCCGGTTGCGTTCCTTTGGAGATCCCGGAGTCCTCTTTGTAGCGCCGAGGACGGCCACCGGGGGGTTTTATTGCGGTAAGAATACCACATAACCCTGAGTCGCTCCCACGGCGTCGGGTACCTTTTGAAGGTTTCCCCCTCGAGAGAAAAACGATAGAGAAAGAGAGAGGCTAAATTATGTGTGTGCTAAATTGCAGCGCAAAATCACAAGCACAAAATCGGACTCGTAGTTTTTTCGTGACAGAAGAACAAACACACTTACATCCTCACAGACGTTTATAATATGAATAACATACGATTTTTATTATATTAAACAATAAAAAAGCTATAAAACTGTATAAGTCACTATTTATTTCATTTACAATTTCTATTAGCAAAAGAATTATCATTAGCAGATAATTTATCGCCCATTAATCGTAATTTATTATCTTGTATTATCTGTACAAATAAATAAAATGGAAGTGTACCTATGTCAGTAAAGTCAAAATAACAGCTAAACAAAAAACAATTATTAAAATATTTCGCTGTTTGTCTTTCTGTATATTTGCTCTGCCTGTTTGAAATTGCTGGTTACACTAGCAGATACCTAATATTGCAAGGCATAACTTAGATTACTATTATTTTTGAAAAATAAATAGGGTTCCCTGCTAGAAAATTAAACCTAAAACCCTGCTCACGCATACGCCGTCGCTGTTGCCTATGTCAGTTACAACTTCTTACAAAATCGAGATTTTGCGCTAATTGTGCCAGATCAAGCGATTATTCTTAGGTGGTGGGGAACTTAAATGCAGTAAATCTCATTTATAACAATAAAATGCAGAATTTATGAAGGTGGTAGAACCAGTGTAGTTCGACCGGGGAAGTACCACCGCTACACCTATTTCTAGGGTGAAGCATTTCTTGCGTTTCAATAGAAGGATGTGGTTGCCGGCACACTTTTACATGAGGCGACCATCATAGTCCTTGGGGGTCATTCCCGCTCGGTAACAACGCGTCTGTGTTTGACTTCAGATAGAACCCATGTTCTGTATGAAGTTGTTTACAGATGTCCATGGGCGGCAGTGACCACTTACCATCAGGTGGACTGCATGCTCGTTTACTACTTCAGTCAAATAAAATAATAAAAAAAAAATCACGTCTTTTCATAAAAATATATTCGGTTAAAATACTAAATGTCGCAGAATCCAAGGGATTGTTATCTGAATGATCGCCATTGTCGTCCAACATATCGATATTTGTTTAATTCCAAATCAGTGTACATATTTATTGAAAAAACCATCACAAGCGCTATTGACTGATTCTCTGACATTGACAACCGACGTGGTAATATTCTTTTAATATGAATGAGTATAAATGAATGGTAAATTGATTAATTATCTCTAACATATATATCCATATTTTTAATGCAACACAATGTAGGGTGAGGTAGAGATTAAAAAAAACCGTTCATATTTATAATATCATTTTGAAATACTTCGCTTGCGCTTCGCAGATCGGATTTGATAGAATGCTAAGATTATTGAAGATATGAAATTATAAGTATACGTATCCCCCAGCCTTTGTAATTCTACTGCTGGACATAGGCGTCCCCTAATCTGCGCCGTCTTCTTCAGGTCATCGGTCTACCTTTTTATACTTAAACCCTAACGATAAGGCAGACGGACTACCTGATGGAAAGTAGTCACCGTCGCCTATGGACATTTGCATCCGAGAAGTCGCCAATGCATCGCCGGCTTTGAAGGAGAGCTCTTTTCGCACCTTTCTTGAAGAGCCCTATGTCATAACGCCTCAGGAATACCTCAGGAGGAAGCCCGTTCCACGTCTTGCACGTCCGTGGCAGAAACGAGCGTGTAAACTGAACCGCGGAGGACCGCCACGGGTCCAGTTGATGTGAACCTAGTACCTACCTCGTTGGGAGACCATGTATACTTAGGTATTTGCTAAATTTTTTTAATACGAGTGGAACTGCGAGAAGTACTTGGTCAAACTGGTAACTGCCTCATTTATTTTATTTATAGTTTCAGTTAATGGGTACTTATTCTCGAGGATATTATTCGTTTTCATTGTTATTCTGATAACAAAATGTTGCATTAATTATTTTTATGTGCATTATGAAGATTGAGTATGATCAACAATATTCTATACGGTTAATGAACACACATGTAATAAAATGTGCATTTAATGACGCAAACATTATCACAAATAGATACCATAATTCAGTGGGTAACTAGGTGAGGAAACCAGGACTATAAAAATAATAGAAATAGTTCATAAAGTCACGGTCTACTGACGACACAACAAAAGCACTCATAATAATAAGATATTAAGTTCCAACAGAACACGTGCGGAGCGTATTTTGGGGTATGGTGTTATTCGTGTTACCGAACGTTTATTGAAGTTATACTTCTTTAGGCGCGTTATGAATGAGAATGAGAATAAGAATGAGAATGATGATTATGATGAGAATGAGAATGAGGATGAGGATGAAGATGAAGATGAGGATGAAAATGAGAATGAGGATGAGAATTAGGATGAGGATGAAGATGAGGATGAGAATGGGAATGATAATGAGGATGAGGATGAGAATGAGAATGAGAATGAGAATGAGAACGAGAACGAGAACGAGAATGAGAATGAGAATGAAAATGAAATGCAACAGCTTTACCGCGGCAGTCGCTGAGTGCCGCACGTTTTGAAGTTAGACTTAGGCGCGTTATGATAAATGAAGAGATTATGGCGAAAGATAAAATTTTTAGAAAGATTTTTATCTTGTTACGCCAAAGAAGTATAACTTCTACTGCAATTTGAATCCTTAGTTAAGTAGATATGTACATATTAGATTACTAGCTTACCCCCCTGGCTCCGCCCGTTCGGTCACGTTTACCATGATAATGATATGTGATTTAATTCAAGTAATACACTATTTACGTTCAAAATTTCAGCGAATTTCGACCAGCAGTTTTATACCTATAAAAATGTAACAAACTTACGTCCTCGCAAACTTTCGCATTTATAATTTTAGTAAAATAAAATTCATCATTTACTTTTGACAACTATACCGCGAGGAAAAAACAAAATTTACAAATGGAAAAACCCTCTTTCTTGTGAAACAGACGGCTTATTCATAACGCTTTTTTACCAAATGGTACTTTATTTTGCTCTTGTTGCCGAAATCCGACTGCTAAAAGAATACTTCACTGTGTAACTGATGACTGAATTTCACTTTTACTGAGCAAACGGGTCTTTTTTCCGTAGATACGGGTACTTTCACTCTTCGAAAGTGTGATTTGAGGCTTGAGGCTGCGTATCGGAGCCTCAGTTGCTTTGGTAAATCGTGCAATTCTAATGGTATTTGTAGTTTGAGATAGTTGCACTATGCTGTAGCACTGATGTGCTCATGCTTCTATGTGCGTTCAACAAATTTTGATTTACGTTCTTAACTTAACTTTTTCTTAATGGTAGTGTTTTTCTTTATGTTTTTCTTTTTTGGATATATGTACATTTTATAAATAGTTTTTCTTTTTATATTTTGTTAAATTAAATATTTAGTATTTTAATTTATATATAATGTAGTACATTAGGTACGCACATAAAAGATAATAATTAAAAAAAACTTTAACTTATTCTTATTTTTTTTTTTTTGGGAAATTCCCATTTTATAAAAAAAGCTATCCCAAGGGAACCGTAAATTTTAATTCCAGACTATTTATCTCTATGGCAACAGATAAGAGTTATAGAGTTATTAGAATTCGAAGCTTTTGGCCACCATTTACGAAGTTAGAATAGCTCGGTCGGAAAATCGGGGTTCAAATCTCGATCTCATTGTTTATTTTATTTTTTCGCTTATTTTCGTGTTTCTTTTTGTGAGAACAAACTGTTTTTGGGATCTGACTTTTTATTTCAAATAACCGGTATTTTTGTTTTATTATTATGCCGGTAAGATCAAAAAACATTAATCATATTTCATCAGTAAGTAATTTGCATTGTTATAAGAAAATACAATTTCAAAAAATCATGGTGTACTAAACAAAAACACCCAAGCAAAGCTCGGTCATCCAATTACTGACAATTGATTTGAAAAAATGTATACTATCGTACATAGAATTAGGGACAATAATTCGAAAGGGAACTTAAAAAAGCCACGCATCTATAATTGACTTCATAATTATACTTCTAACTTCTTCTTCTCTTCTTCTTTATAAAAATGAATGTTTGTCTGAAGGTCCTCTATAGAATCGTAAACAATTCATTTGATCGATTTGATTTGACGCGCGCAGGGTACAGCTAGTTCCATATAAAATAAACTCAATCAAATTGATCTACACTATAAGAACCAGGGTACAAATAAAGGGCAGATGCACAGATACAATTACTTACAACCCTCTTAGCGTCGAGGATTATAAAACGCAAAGCTTGCCAAAAAATAAAAAACTTATTGTATAAGTTCAAAATATTATCCTCCGGTCACACGTTTAAAAAAATACCTAAATGTTGTTATGACTCAAACCGGATAGTGTGCGGGTCTGTTACGCCGCATTTGTAACGTGATAACAGATAACGTGCACTTGTTTCCAATAATTGTGTCATCTGACCCATCTTACTGATGACACGAAGTTTACGCTTTATTATTTAACATTCTCTCTCTCTCTCTCTCTCTCTCCCTATCTCTCTCTCTCTCTCTTTCTCTCATCAGCCCATTACCCGTTCCACTGCTAGGCAGGGGTCTTCTCTCTGAATGAGAGTTTAGCCATAGTCCACTGCGCTGTCCATAGCGTATGAATGTATGTATGTATATTTTTATGTAGGTATGTATGTCCATTTATTTGCCACGCGCTTCAGTCCAAGAGGCTTGACGCATTGTGACTTATGACATATCATTGGAATTGTCTTAGTTTTCAGAGTGATAAAAGCTATATAGTGTTTAATTACATTAAAAAGGGGACGGGGATTGCCTTTTTATTATCATAACCATATGAGTATCAAATGAAAGTTAGTAATAGATCACATAAAACATATATATAACACTTCCATGATATTATTTTAATGGAAGTTCCATAAGTGTTAATTTAAATAAATCGATAAATAAGAAATTATAAGGAAAATATCGACACCAGATTTTGGGTGTAGTGGTCGGGTTTTTGTTTCATAATAATTTCTTGTTAGATGAATTTGGCGGGTGTTCAACACGGAGTGTTTTTGATGGGAACTTTCATTTAACATTTTGTTGTTAATTTGTGTGTATTTTTTCGAAATCGCGTTGAAGTCGTATATCGGAGGTTGTTTGGAGCAATATTTTGTAACAGCGCTTGAAGTCTTTTTACAGCAATTTTAAGTAAATCAAGATCAAAATTAACGACCGTAAAATGTCGAAAAACCCATAAAATACGAATACACTAGAGAATTCAGCTTTAAAACATCGTGTACTAATTTAAAGCTGGTTTAAATGCATAACGCAGTGAAAGTTTATATGAGCTGTTTCGTAAAAACTACGATATTTAAGAAATACAAAAACGGTGATGTAATTTGACCGATTTTATTTGATATTGACATAGTTTTAAGGAAAATATTATCGGATCGCTATATTAAAACGCAGTATCTACATAATTGAATAAAATTAAAAATTGCAAAATAACTTCTAATTTTAGGATCAGTCGATAAGCCTAAGTTTATGCATATAAAATAGGATTCCGTACGATCACACAAGGTTATTTATAATATCTATTTACCTAAAATGTTTTGTTTTATTCGTAATCCTCAAAACATCGAATGATAAAAATTGGCCAAGTATGACTTGTGTATGTGTGTGTTTTTTTTTAAAGTTTTCATTAGAATCAAACAATATTTGACACTTGTAATTGTTACAGTTTTTATAATGAAAGAATAGGAAACAAATATCGCAACTAGTTAATTATTACTGGTTAATCTAGCGGTATAAACATTTCAGGTGCTCTCGGGACATGATTGTTTCGGGAGCTACCTGTGTTGGATCGGGCGGAGGCCGACGGCCAGGTGCCATAACTGCGACGATTGCCTCGACGAGACGGCCCAGCATACGCTGGAGGTATGCCCTGCGTGGAATGCGGAGCGCAGCGCGCTCAGCTCAGGTACTCCGTCGCAGGCGCCGCCGGAGGGAGGGCTGTCGCTGAAGGTCTCCCTTTCCCCGTCCCATGAGCCTGCGGAGGCGGATTCGGGGGAATCCAATTCCGGTCTTAAGGCTCGAGATGTCGTGTGTGCGTTCTGCACGCACATCTCATAAGAGACGTTAATGAGAGGGGCCCCTCCCTCTCGGGACGTGGCTGGCGTTTACAGCAACGCCGGCCGACGTTGCCGGGTCGCGAATCTAATGTTAACGCTTTTCGAGACCCGGCATGGAACGTCTAGAAGTACGCCGCGGAGTTTTAGTCGGTAAGAGTCCGACATACCCCTTTTGCTCCCCCGGGTAAGAGGGGATCCATGAGAATTTCTCCGCGATAAAAAAAAAGAAAAAAAAAGTGGTATAAACATGATAGACACAATGATTTTAAAAGACTAGAGAAACCGAAAAATCTTTTGATGTAATTAACTATGATTATGCCGTCCATCTACAACTATTAGAATCAGCGATAAATCTGTATAAAATAGCAGGGTTCCATAAAAATCTACGGTACCCTATTTTTATATTGGCTATAATGGTCAATGTCAGTTGATTGCCTTTTCTACGAAATCTAGTGTTTGAAAAACCACAGAAATTATTTTTACCTGACACCAAGTCAAGTAAAACCAGCATGGCAAACGAGGAGGTACTAATGTCGCAACTGTTTCTAACATGAAGCAGTTAATGCATTTCGTAAAAAGGTATGGATGCCGGTTGACCTAAATTACCCTTACCTAAGTTGACCTAAGTTAACTGATGCTACGCGATCAGTTTAGTCCTCTATGAAGTTGGTTACAGATGTCCATGGGTGTCGCCCTTGTTACCGCTTACCAGGTGGAACCCATGCTCGTTTGACGTCTGCATAATACAAAATATAATAAAATAAAATGTCTCCGTACCAAAAATAAATGCCTATATAGGCTGAGGGTTGCCATCAATTTTCCTAGGATCATCAGATCCTGACTTTAGGACGATTGGACGTAATTGAAAGTATAGGATATACCAATCAAAAGAAGAAAAATTGAATCGTTTGTCAATTTTCAGAGAAATCTATGAACGTACACAGTGGAACATAGAACCATATCTTTTTTCGAAGTAAAGTAACAATGCACAAACTATCCATTCAGCTTTACGAGGTCCACTGCCGGTCATAGGTCTCTCCTAAGCCACTGACGAGAGGCCTATGTCCTCCTCCAATCGGTCCTGTGCCTCCTGAACCTATTCCAATGAAACTAAAGTTTTAAAATAAACTCAAATTATTTCTACTACACATTCAATTAGCGTGTAGTAGGTATTATTTATCGCCCAAGTTAAGTTTAATCACCTACAATGGCGACTTTTGACCTCTTTTACGTACAGGAGTAAAAAACCCTAATTAATACTTGGACTTCGAACTGCCACTGTCATGTTTTACAGCAACTGTTAATATAGGGACAAAAACAATCGTCTCTGTAGTTCTAGAATCAGAATCTAGAGCTACGGTATCCCCTGTCTGTAGTAAGAGGCGACTAAAAGGGGCTTCCGGGGTTACGAGCGGCTAGAGTGGGAGCTCGAACCGTTTGACCATACGACCCCGGGACGGACGGCATGCGTAGTCGCATACCGGGACCCATTGCGCGAACCGGTAAGGTAACGGCTCCGCCATTCGGGTCATCAAAGTTGTAAACTTCAATTGTAGACGAACCCGTAAACATGTTACTAGTATTACACATAAAGTAAATACAGAAAAACAGTGATAATGACGTGTTTGTTGCCGTAAACACAAACTTCCTACTTTCAGATAAAGTTAACTTTTAAAAGTATTTATGACGTTAATAAGTGGCTTCGATGGATCCATTAGTGGAATATAGTAGTTTATTACCTGTTGCCTTAATTCAATAAGGTTGAAAGATATTAAATATGATTCATTGTTTCGTTAATGCACTGTTTTTCTTTCGTACAGGAAGGTTGCAGATAAGTTACTTTTTTTCGTTTTTACCTTTCAATTCTTCAACGCGTCAAGCCAACAATAACATACAAAATACTTACGTCTTAATATTTACTAATCCATAATTAACATAAACATTGTTAATTTATTAAACCAAAAAACCTGACTACTTGAAATGATTGATTGCCTTTATTTCAGCTGTTTTTAGACAGTCGGGTTCTTTTGTTTTTATAGTAACGCCATGGACTAACAAGCAACTTCATACAAAGTAGAGGTACTATCACAAATGTGTTGCTACTCCTGGAGTCTAAAATGTTTGACTCATATTAATTGAGCCGGGAACAAAACCCCTATTAGAAACCGGTACCGCCATGGCTACATCCCATTATTGTCCCACTGCTGGTCACGGGTCTTCTCTCAGAATGAGACAGTTTTAGGCCATGCCAATACGCTCGCCAAGTGCGAATTGATGGACTTCACACATCTCCGAGAACTTTTTTTTAAAGAACTCTCGGGTGTGTAGGTTTTCTCACGATGTTTTCCTTCACCGGAAGGCAGAGAAATTTAATTTCTAATACGCACACAAATGAGTGGTGCGTACCTGAGTTTGAACCTCGGACCTCCCGATTGAGAGGGCAAGTTACCATTAGACTATCACTGCTCTCCATGGTGCCGCCATGCCGGGAACAAATATCATTCCACCGAAACACAAAAACTGCTAGAAATAAGTGGCACCTGAAACGAACTCGCTCTACCTTGCAATCTAGTTCCGGTCTGAACTCACAGGAACGTGACATTTACCGAAGCAATTCCTCATAATTACTGGAAATAAAACGACAATAATTGCGAAATCATGTCATTTTCAATAATAAAGCCGAATACGGCAAGGCTGGGTCATTAAACATAAAATAACCTTTAGTACCGTGGCATATCTATGGCCTTCGCCTTAGCCCTATAACATTACGAACTTTAAGTTCATTGTAAAAGAAAAATACCACAATTACTGCATTTTCCACATTCAGTTTTATAGGTTTTTTTAGAATACACTAGCTGTACACCAGAAACCTTCGCGAGCTCATGAAGAACAACTTTGCTAAAGATCATCACATGATAAAATGAATGGTTTAGGATTCTATAGAGAACAACACTAAACAGACAGACAGATTTTTATAAAGAAGACAAGGGAAGAAGAAGACAATGTTATTTCCGCGACTTCGCCCGCTTTGGACACGTCTACCGCAATAAAAAGATATGTTAATCACATACACATTTTCGCATTAATACTGTTACTAAGACATGTAGCAAACGATGATGCATCTATATATCTGTAAGTTTATAACCAGATATGTTTAGAGATTACCCAAATATCAGTTGTAGCTCCTGTGGGCTAAGTTAGAAGGTCCTGGAAAAGTGTCTGCTTTTTTGAACAGGATATACCGTACTCCTGAGGGCTAAAACCCCACGTTGTTCTCCTGGACGTCAATTTCGCGATCAGGGGTACACTAAAGGGATACACTGAAGTCGTCTCGATTTCACAACCACCAAGACTTCACGCTCTCAACCAGATTCTACCATGGCGCGAGAAGTCTGGCCCAACTGCTGCGATGAGTACACGGTAATAGTACCTGCACCAGCCGGAAGGTCAGTGACCCCTGCCAGCCTTTTAGCACCAATTAGATAGTCTCTACCAGTAGCGTAGCGCGGACTAATATAGACGTGGGTGAACTATCAGCGCGGCCCCTTTTCTATAGTTACCAAGATCTATCGAGTAAATCTATCTCAACAAAATTGAATGGTGCCCTTGTAAATGCCTCCACCTCCTCCTTTAGGCCTCGCGAAGCCCCTTTAGAAGCGAGGCCGTGGTCGACGGTCCACTGCGCCCACGCCTAGCTACGCCACTGGTCTCTACAGTCCTGGGGTCAGCCATGGGTTCGGCCATCCTCCTTTACCACATTCAAAACCAGAAAGAACACAGCAGAAACACTACTAATAAGAAGAAATTCATATGACGGTGGTGCCGACGTCAAACCACAAAAGCCTCCACTACCTATTTCGGAAGCTGTGCTGTGATATTTTTAGACGAGGAAACAATTTCCCATAAATACCTCAAGTGCCACACCACAAACTCGATAATAAACAGGCATCATTTAACCTAAAATTTAAATATTTATTCTCGTATCATATTACTTATCTTAATTAGAATTTTATCAAACGATTATTTTATGTTGTTGTATTGATTTATTTAGTCGGCGACCCATAAAGGTTTTTTAATTTGTAATACATTAAATCTATTTGTTCAGGAATTCACAGAAACAATCTAACCTAACCTAACCTAATCTAGGGGACTAAAAAGCACATATGAAAAGGCACCTTCTAATCACTTATCACCAGGTGAGATATGGATCAAAGAAATTAAATTAAATGTCTTTATTTTTCATAGGCCTACAGGGCACTTACACATTGTCAGTTACTTTTCACTACCACTACAAAAACGACCTAAGGAGGATGGTAACAGAGAAATACTTATCCGAGGAGTTTCAACTCCGTCTTCAGGAGTATTAACGCATCCTTGGACGACCTCAGTTTGAAATAAAGGTCGAAAATTACGTATATACAACAATTACCTACATAAAATTTAGCTTGAACACCCCAATTTCGTCAATTATTTTCGTCTTTTGTTATAGTTATGCGCTTTACGTAGAATTATTTAACAATCAGGCCTTTTTTATAACTTGACATGCGTAATTTTACCAGACTCCAAATAAAATAAAGTATCAGTCAAATGTTTGTTAGGTTTTTAACCTTTTGTAATTACCTTAAAGACTGGTCAATTATGTTATATGAGTACTACATATAGCTGAACTTATATTATGACTTTTTAGGCCAAATTTTAAAAAAAATGCAGTCAGTGACTGGAATGATGACACGCGTGACCGGTTATGCATTTACGCGATGAGATTTCAGTTCGGTTTTAGGTCTAAGTGATAGATTGGTTGATTCAGAATCTGCGTGAATATTTCCCAGACGGTGTGTAGCTAGAGAGGTTCTAAAAGCAAAAGGTTCTAAGTGTTAGCTATCAAATAGTACCTTTACGTTAAATTTTTAATGCACTTAAATAGGTCCTAGAATTGTCAGTGGTATGGTTTTCGATAGCAGAGTAAGTATGGTTCTCGTTCCATCTGTCTGACTTTATTAGATTGAACAGTCCACTTGATGGTAAGTGGTCACTGCCACCCATAAACATCAGTAAGCAACTTCATATAGAACACGGTTTTCATCTGAAGTCAATCAATGCATCGGACTAAGATGGTCGTTTCTTATATAAGTGAGCCATCAACCAAAAGAATATTGTAAAGGTATTTAGATATATGAATTTAGCGAGTTATCGGGTCATGATAATGACCATGACCGCTGTTAATCGATCTAGAGTTAACCCCTGAGGGGTAACTAGAGACCTAAACTTAAAATTCTTGCTTTAATATCGGTAGTTTCTCATCAACTAAACTTTTTAACGTCCTTCATCCTTAATTTCACTCTCTTTGAACTTCATTTTCCAAAAGTGAATAAACTCTAATTATTTGTACTCAAAACGCCAAATGTTATTTTCATCCTCTGCTTAAATATCGGTAGAGTTTCAAACAAGCTTTCAAACCCCTCCGTAACCCCTAAGGGATTTTGCTAACGCCTGAGTGTTAACTAATAAATCCGACCAAAGTAGCCGCCTACGTTTTTTAACATTGTTAAATTATTTTAAAACAAACCAACTGTTTATAAACGAATCAATAGCTTTTTTAAACTCAAAATAAAAAAATATTATATTGCATAATTGCATATATACTGATATGGTCTGCAAAGTAATTTTCATTTGATACCCATTTTCTATAATAATGAAAAAATCGTCTCTACCTCCCTTTTTTCTCTGACCGCAGGCGCGCTATTTAAAAAATATATAGTTTATGTTATTATATAGTATATTACTCTCACAAGTGAGTCGTTTCATATAATAGTCATATGTTACAATCCGTGGTGAGGTTCAAACCCAGGCACGCACCGCTGATTTATGTTAGCGTATTAGAAATTAATTATCACAGCTTTTCCGTGAAGGAAAACATCGTGAGGAAACCTACAAAACCGAGAGTTCTTTTTTAAAAAAGGAGGAGTTCTCTGAGGTGTGTGAAGTCCACCAATACGCACTTGGCCAGCGCGGTGGATGGCCTAAACTCTCTCATTCTGAGAGAAGACCCGCGCCCAGCAGTGGGACAATAATAGGTTGTACCCCCACAATCCGTGTAGCCGTTTGACCTGCAGTGGGCGCCAAATAAATGGACATACATACAAAGATAAATACATACCGTCTGCGTCGCTTATATAACAATACTGCATAAGCCATTTTATCTAACTTCACAAGAAAGAATATGTGTACAATTTATTTCAAAAATATATATCTAACAACTTTTTTGTGAAAAATGAGCTCTTTATAAATAATAAATGATTTTAAATCCTAAAAATTACATTTGTTTTACTTTATTTACTTTTTATTTCGACTTCAAAATTGTTGCATAAAAACCGCCAATTGTTGTCTTGTGCGGTATTGTTATATAATATTATAAATACTTAGTAACAGATGTACTATATAAATAATATTTTAAGTTATGTACATAGCTAACGCATTAGGGTTTCCTGTAATTTTAGGTATAAGTTTGGAGACAATAAATAGATATAAGCGACGTTACGCTCGGAAAACATTACCATTTTTCTGATGAAGTTGGATAAAGAATATTAACTCTTTACATTTCACGCTTCTAGTTTCAGTAGTTCAAACTGCGATGATGAATTTGATTAGAAGCAAATTACGACCATATGTTGCAATCAAAAAGTCGGATCTTGAACCAAAACAACGTAATTACGTAACGCACTAAATGAATATTCACCTATAATTATAAAGATTTAATCTGTTACAAAAAAATCACTTTTTTCCGTTCTATTCTAAGCAACATAAAAAGACGCATCTGTTTATTGTAAGTTTTTTTAAATCTTCTAGCTCGTTCTATTTCATTATTAATTTTAAGCTAACCGTTAATTTTAATTTTCAATTCACTAACGGTAGCAGCAATTTTTCGAACGTTCTTTAAACGAAACGGAATTTTCATTTTTTCCTTAACTAAAATAATTCAAAAATATTATTTTCATTTAAGGAAATTGAAAAATTGCAGCTTCCAATTTTGAACTTGTAATTTTTAATTATTTTACTTTACTTAAAACTGAAAATATTTAGACTGAGTGGCTAAAGATTTCCGTTTGATTCACTTTCATTTTTCGCCGTTTTGATTTCTTACTACATAGCCTTTTCAACTGCCTGCGACAGCGTTGGCTAGGATTTCCGCTCGTACTTTACAATAACAACAATACAACAATTACAGTATTTTACGTTATTTGAGGTGTTTGTGTTCTTCACTTTATGGGTGCTTTACGCGCGCGAAATATTCTATTTTACTGGATCTGGGATGAAAATGTTTGCTGGTAAGAATTTTTACACGATATGAAGTCAAAAAAATCAAATAAACCCTAACCCCTATGGAGGTTTTTTTATTGCTAAGTTTGTATGACCACCTTATGTCTCCACGGCATAATAATATTAAATTTACCTTTGCCTTTCGATTTACATTTGCATGCAAAGTTTCAGCTCAGTTACTTAGATGACGGAAATTGAGGGAAATTTTAGGACTGTTTCTAGTGAAAGATACTAGTGAAAACTACGTACATTTTTTCTACCTTTAAATTCAATGCTGTCATTTGCTAAATAAAAGTTGGCAACCCTAGTATTAGCTTACCCGGTTTTCAGTCATTTTCATGGCCCGGACCACTTGTATGCGAAAATATTTCTCGACCATAGCAGTTCGTAAACTCAATGTATTATGATAGGTACAATAAAATTAAATGTGTGCATGATTAATTAATTTTCATAATTAGGTAAGTACGTATCGATAAAAGAATATATAATTAGGTAAGACAATACCTACAAAATGTGCCCTTAATTAAACAATTTGTTAGTCAATGTTAATTTTATAAAATAAAAAAAAATTGTAATTTAAAATATCATTTTACAATATACATTTGTAGTGTACTTTAATCCGGTTTTGCGAACCCCTTTCTAGAGATTGCGACCCTCACGACCCCGATCTGTTCAAAACATAGCAATTCGATACCAATAGTAATAAATATGTATTTTTGTGGTTGCATAACATTCAGTAAAACAACAGTTTCACAAACTGTAATTCCGGTGTAAAACCGCACGGTTCAACGACTTTCATTGCCGCCTGATGTAATAAATGTAACATACCCTACATAAAATAAACCCTTACCTTGCGTTTCACTGATTCACAAAAACACGATCGAAAAGTATTGTGTAAAAAATACGACACCAATCATAAAAAAACGATGCACAGATCTATCACTAACGTTTCGAAAGTTTCGGACCGTAGAAAGAGCGAAGTCATTCGACTATTTTTCAAAATCGAATGATGCGCGTGCAGCTTGACGCCCGACAGCACACTGACGGCAGATGCTTGACGATCGGCGCACGCGAGTCGGGAGCGGGTGCCAACGCGAACCCGGCAATGAATTCAAAATTCGAACTCGCCCGATCGGCCATCGCGCGGCCGTGAGCATGCGTTCCCGTCACGCGGACTAATCAAAACAATTTACAGAAACAATAACATTGACTTGCGCGAACAATGTATGGTATACGCGTTATGTATGACGCAACAATATTATTAAATATTTTTGTTATGAAAGTTTTAAATCAACACTGCGTAGACTTTCCTTAATCTAATCTTAATCTTCATTCATGACTACTGATTGTTTCATCAGCAATAATAATGCACATACATACACTATCAGCGTGATTTAAATGGCTAAGAATATATTTTATTCATTTCCTTTGTTTTAACGATATGACTAAGTAAGCAAGGATTGATGAGCTCTACATATTATTCTATATATCACATTTTTCTACATAAATGCCTTATACCTACATATCCTGATAATATTTTATATGTGGTATTCGATCCAAATCTTGACTATATTATGCTTGTAGGTTAAGTATGACGCGAAAATCTACGTTGAGTAAGTACACAGTATAAATCAAGAGTGAAAATAATACAAGACCTAAAATATTTATTTACTAGTGGCCACATTTAAAGGAGCATGAATATCGGTCCCGTTGTTGGCCACGGAAAGGGCTTAGTCCTTGTCATGGTGTTTTTATAAGTAGTAAGTCAACCTGATAGTAAATGATTACTGCCGGCTAAGCAACTTCATATAGAAGGGGACACCTATCTAAAATCAATCACAGATGCGTTGCTATTCCCGAGAAGCACAAAAGTCAGTTGCCTCGTGTGAAAGTAAGCTGGAAACCACACCCGTCCACCGAAACGTAGAAGCTGCTTCATGCTAGAAGCAGGTGTGGTTCTCGTTCTACTACCTGGCAAACTTCACCGTTAAAACCTTATGGTCATAAACATAGCAAACGAGTTATAACTTTATTAATCTCAGAAAGAATTAAAATCGGTCTCCTCCCTTTGGCCACACATGCGTTGTTGTCTCAGAGAACTAATTGGCACGCCGCATAAGTACTCGTATGTCTCCTTTCAAAGAACAATACGACAGCGCGTAGATTTGCTACGAAGCGAGCCTTCATTGTACTAATGTTTCATAAAAACTAATATGCGCGGAACTTAGCCGGCAGAGTAGCCGCCCGGTGCTTCCGTTATGAAGGCATCAAAGCAACACCTTTTATTGCTTAATAATAGCGATGTTAAGTACTGTTGCATCCTGAGTTGAGGTCTGTGACAAGGATACTTATCTAATTTAGTCCTTATTTACCCCCAGGTAGCAGTCCTCTACGGCCAATACCTGCTAGGACCTAAACCAAATCTGGAGTTGATCACAGATGACTCTGGGCAGCAGTGGTCACTTAAAATCAGTAGGGCTGCATGGTCGTTTGCTACTTCTATATCAAAAAAACTTCCAAATTTTTTATTTTCTTTAAATAAAACTGTGCGATGCTTCGCTAAATGTTTAGTATGACATCACATAATATTCAAAGCAACATTTCCCCCTTGTTACAAAAAACCTACTCCTACTAACGACATTACATAAAACAAAATATTTCCTGCTATTCTATTGCCAAGGATTAATAACATTACTTACGGTAAAGTGCAACGAGATAACCGTATTATCTACACAAATAAAATGCATTATTAAGGCATAATATAAACGGTATCATACCCCATCATTAATCAGTGTCATGAATCTATTAATCTCTTTTGTATCCTTAATTATTAGGTCTAAAGTTTAAAAATGTGTACAAATAATTAAAATTGAAGTGTCTGTGCATTTCACACATATAAAAATATATATGGTTCTTGTAACAACGAGACACAATTCTTGTTGTCTGCCTATCTGCCTATTTGTTTTGTATCTCTGAGTTCCGGGATCAGAATAGAACTACGGTACCCCCTGCCTGTCGTAAGACGCGACTAAAAGGGGATTGCGGGTGGCAAGAGTGGGAGCTCGAACCGTCCTGCCAAGCACCCCGGGAAGGACGGCAGTATGCGTGATCGCATATCGGCGCAAAGACCAGATGAGCGCTGAGCCCAGCCACTTACCTGGGAGGAGGCCGTTGGAGAAATGCGCTTAGAGAACTCCGGTAGCGTTCCTTCTGAGATCCCGGAGTCCTATTTGTAGAGCCGAATACAACCTGTTTAAGGTTTTCCCTTCGAGAACAACGAAGAAGACATATTTTATCTAAAGGGAATAGGGTGCTGTGAAAACAATGCCCCAAAAGTACAAGACTGCTATTAAGCTACCGTCTGTAGTACTTATACAAGTTGCCATAATTTCTCTGTGAAATAAAGCTATTCAGATTAATTACTACTACAACTTGTATTTTTAAACACGGGTGATACCGCGGGACGTAGATAGTAGCTTAATATACAACAAAAATAAGCGTACAGAGGACAGGGCGCGCCCGCCTCCAGGCACACTTTTTGAGGGTCGAGCAATACTTACAAATTACAGATTTTAGGTAATTATTTTACAACGGGTAGATCAACCTTTTAAAAAAAATCACACACGCCAGCAATAAAGTTTGGATGAAAAATTTCTACTTACACTGCAGCTCATTTTGATCATGCCGAGAAACCGAGAAATTTAACGTCCACTTTAGGTGCCATAAGCCGCCAAAGAAAAAGATTTAAATTTAAATATAAAGACAAAAATGTTTTTGTTATTGTACACTAGAAATTAAATCATTAAAACTATATAAAGTCAAATAACATACGAATATCAAAAACAATAGTATAAAAACAAATGTAGAATAACACTTTTTATCAAGCAATTTATCTGATTAACATTAGTAACGTACTGATTTCTACATAATCTTATATAATCTTAACTAGAATAATTACGTCAACCACACAGCGCCCGCGAAATGTATACGAGCAAGCAATTAAATGTAAAAAAACTAAACTGAAACTAATTAGTTACCAATATTCTACTTATATTTCCGGAAATACGAGTACTCACAATAACTCGACGTACCAGTCATCTTGATAATCGCAAAAACTTAATTTCCTTGATCTATTTTAAAATAGAATAATCAATTATCAAGGGCTTCTTCTTGTTACGCGGTTATTTTCGCTTGAGTGTCTCGCATGCGTGAATTAACCCGCTGTAGTTTCTCCACGACCCGCGTGCGTGTGACTTATCGTATGAGAACCAGTGACTGGCTGGTATATAATTTACAAGACCTGGATTTTAACAGTGATGATTTAAGTAGATATAAAACAATATACATATATTATAATGTATATATCCATAAATATTTTTTGAATTAACTTACAAATCAATGTTTGCTTCGAACAAATAAAAAAATAGTGAATAAAAAACGTTTTAAATTAGAATTCGTAATCATGATTATACGACTACCTACTAGTATTTAAAACTGATATGGCACAATAAGATGTAAGTACATATATGAACTTAATCCGCACATAAACACAAACCCGCGTGACAATAAAAAAAAACCAAAGTGTATGTTTTTATTTCCTGTCTATGCTTTTACTGTCCTATCACTAAGTACATAGTACGAAACAAAGTCGCTTCTCGCTGTCTGTCCCTATGTATGCTTAGATCTTTAAAACTACGATACGGATATTAATGCAGTTTTCTTTAATAGATACAGTGATTCAAGAGGAAGGTTTCTATGTAATTCATGTATAATATAGTAGAGAAATGCTGTTAATTTTAGATTTTTGACTTTTAGGCGGAACGAAGCTCGCCGAGTCAACTAGTCTTTTATAAGACTGAATAGCGAAAAGACATGCAGTTCACCTAATAGTATGCACTACCATCACCAGTGGACAGCTGTAAGGAACTTAATACAAAGTAAGGCTTAGGACTTCATTTAGAACAAGGGTTCTATCTAAAGTCAATCACAGATCTGTGACTACTAGGAATTAAGACGATCGCATCATAAAAGTGAGCCAGCAAACACACTTTCTCAGACTCGCAGGACTGCTTATTGCCAGAAATAGATATGGTGGCAGGTCACCGGTCGAATTACAGAGATAATACGTTCTGCCACCTTGAAAATTTATTTTACTCTTCATAAATAAAAAATAAACATTACCATTTGTAATTTTTTCTCCTTTTCAATTATCTATAATTTTAACTTATCTTATATGATGTCTTATACTAGTGATGTAATATAATGTGACTATTAGACATTCGCGAATGCAAATGCGAATGTAGCATTTCTTCAGTTCTTGGTATAGAGTGCCGGAGGGAATAAATTTGACTTATTTTTTATTTTTAATTAGGTCGACAATTTTTTTTTATCTGACTGAAGTAGCAAACGAGCTTGTAGTCCACCTGATGGTCACTGGTCACTGCCGCCCATGGACACCTATAATCAACTACACACAGAACATGGGTTCCATCTGAATTCAATCGCAGATGCGTTGCACCTCCCGAGGACTATGATGGTCGCCACAAGTAAAAGTGTGCTGGCAACCACACCCTTCTATCGAAACCCAAGAAATGCTTCACGCTAGAAACAGGTGTGGCGGTGGTACTTCCGCTCTACCACCTTGAAAACCAACTTGTACCAAACTGCAGTTTCAATTTGAATAGATTTGGCGAGGTTTTTTTTTGCGAAACAATGCAATTCAATATTCGCAGAACATTTGTACGAATTTTTGCGAATACAAATATCTAAAAAACATCGTTACATGACATTTTATACATAGGCATATTTATACTCAGGTGCTAATTAGAATTTGCTTTTATGTACTTGTCAGATCGATATAAGCTATTATTTGTATTTAATACTAAGGTCATCTATTGTCATTTATATACGCAATACCGGCTTATTTTAACAACAATTAAGCAAGATATACGATTTTTTTGTATATTCGAGTATGATAATTATAATCATAATTAGATAAAGCTTCATAATTATTTTAACATAAAGGTGATAAGAATTTCAAATGTTATTAGCTATTAAACATTTATGATTGTAAAGAAATAAGTTATTCATACATTACAATCGAATGAGAATTTTGAACATGATATTAATGGTTATTATTCTCAGTCAGTTAGTTACAGGTATCCATGGGCGGCAGTGACCACTTACCATCAGGAAACCTACTGCTAGCTCGGTTGCTACTTCAATCTGATAAAAAATGTTACATAACGGATATGGATAACGATTTACGCTATGGAATTCAACATACTGTTAGGGATTTGTTAAAGTAAAGTAAAAGTACGTAAAGTTAAACTAAATTATTTTTCTTCTACTAGCCTTATTTAATATTTCAATCGTATCTTAAAATAATATACATATACTGACATTGTTATATCTTTGTTTAATTTTGTCTTTGTTTAATTTTTTAATTTTTACGCATTAAGTACATATTTGAAAGGCTTCAAAAATTTTGAGACATCATATCAACAATTTGATAGTATTCATTATCTCGTATCCTGCATTTCCAACATTTTTGTCTGCGAGAGGCATTGAATTTGCAATCTTAATTGGCTATTAAAAACCGGTCATTTGTCTATAGGCTCATCGTCAATATCACTGAACCCACTCATATCAGACTATGATGGAGTTTCTTGCGTAGATAAGACATTACAGGGTATCAGCGCCGGATTAAGCCAGCGCGGGGCTGTAGCAAATTCTGACAGGAGGCCCATAGTTTGTCTTAGTAAGGATACTAAATAAAACAAAACTGTTACTAGTAACTTTTTCTGGATTTAATCTGGAAAGATTTAGAGATGACACTTCATATATTTTGTCAGTTTAAATTTTTTTTGGATAGCAAAGATAGTAAAATATAAATAGCAGGTAGGGTGTTGGGCCGCGGGGCCCCTCTAGTCGCGGGGCCCGTAGCATTTGCTAATCTTGCTGGCTAATCCGGCACTGCAGGGTATCATTATGGTACATTTTACCAGTGATTTAGCGTTTACGGTCAATCTCGGGCGGCATGTTTTGTGGGACGGCAAAATATTTAGTTTTGACGACCTTTTTTTCGATCATCAGTTTGCAGAGAGATAGTTGAAAAGGGTAAGTAGGGCTGCAACTGTTTTTTGATGGGCGGTAAATTGTTCTACCAGCCACGCTACGCCACTACATTTTACCTAATGTTTAGAATTTTTAAGATGATTTCTACAAGCAAGGACCTCGAAATTGTAAAAAAATATATAAATTTAACATTGTTTTTGTCTAATAAAGTGGACCTTATAAAACACGCAGTCTACCTGATTAAAAATAGCTTCATATAGAATAGAGTTTCTACTTATATATTATCAATCATGGATGCTACTACCAAGGTCAAGTTACCGGAAATTAAATATTTTTACATTCATTGCCTTGTATCTACTACATTTTTCTTTATTGTTATTGCGGTATTAACCATTATGCATATTTAATATACATACATAGTGGTTATGTAACGATTATTGTTGTTGGCATTCGCAAATATTCGTATGTTTTTAGATGGTGCGCATGGTGCGATGTTTTATTTATTATTATTTATTTAATTAACCAAGATTACACTGATCCATGTTGTTAGTAGAGACTTAATTCTAGTGTTAGTGCATAAAATCATTAACTCATAAATTATTTATATAAAATTTCAATTATAATAATCTTAAGTGGGGCTGGCTACCCGCAGACCTATATGTCTAATTACACCAAGTTCTGCCACATAGGCGAGGTGTAATTTTCGACCTCTTTCAGTATGGTGTTGTGAGTAGTCCGTACAGTTGAAATCGATCTGCAGTTTTACGACCTAAAAAAAAAGATCGTCAAATTAGATCTTCGGGCTCCCTGTACCAAAAACTGGAGAGATATTAGCATTCGCGAATGTTCAAAAGACATTCGCTACATCACTAATAGACGCTTTATACACTCATAGCTCCACACTAAGATTTTCTCCTGTGTAGTGTGTACCACGGACACACACAGGACGAACACACAAACACCCAGGCCCAGAACTAAACTCATCAATCAGATACCTGTCTGGTCAGGAATCGATCCCGGGACCTATTGCGCTGGTGTGATAACCGCTCCGCAACGCGGGTCGACGTAGGTATACCTGGCACAGAATGCATTCCGTAGTTATAAGTAGATCCAGTGATGTATGTGGGCGTTTCGTAGAAATTAATTAGTGCTAATTTATAAATATCTTTCATACTAATAACTCATACTACTGAGCTTACATGATAAATTTGCAGATGACTAGCTCATTCCTGCAGCTCTGCCCGCTTCACGTTTACGGTAAACGTGACAGAAGCGTATTTTGAAGGTTTCCCCTTCACTGCAAGAAAAAAGATGCGGTAACTATTGGAAAAACCCCATTAGGAGAAGCCTATGCCCAGAAGTGGACTTTGAAGGAATGATCGTCGGGTGAAAACAAAAACTACAGCACATACCACCGCGTGCAGCGCTTTATAATATTTAATTTCCATAAGTCCATTTAATTGCATTAATTAAATAATCCTGCTACTTATTACGCTCAACGTCTCTCGTATGGATTAAGCTGCACACAATCTATTGCAATTATTATAATAACAAAAACCCGACTGTTAAAACTAAAATTTGCAATCGGGTATTTTGTTTGTCACGTGGGCGTTAAGCCGTTAGCGATAAAAATACTAAAACGGCAACTAACATTAAAGCTAAATATTGGTATTAAGGTCTTTTGTAAGGTTCCGTACCCAAAAAGTAAAAACAAGACCCTATTACTAAAACTCCGCTGTCCGTCTGTCCGACTGCCCGTCTGTTCGTCTGTATGTAACCAATCTGTATCTCATGAACCATTTTATAGCGGCAACAGAGATACATCGTATGTAAAAATTTAAAATGTTTAGCTATCTAGACAGGTTAAATTTTCACAGACGATGTATCTGTTGCCGCTATAACAATTTCATAGGTATATGTATATGTATACAATACCTACAAGCTGACCCGGCTAACTTCGTTCCGTCTAAAAGTCAAAAATCTAAAATTATCATTGTTTCTTAACTATATTATACATGTAATATACATAAAAACTCTATCTATTAAAAACACTGCATTAAAATCCGTAGCATAGTTTTAAAAGATCTAAGCATACATAGGGTCAGACAGCTGGAAGCGACTTTATAGTATGTAGTGATATATTTCATGGTGGGTTCTTAGACAGCAAACGTAATTTACCGCTTTTTACAGATAATATTACGGCATCTTATGTGCGCGAGCCCAACTCGCACTTGGCTGTTTTTTTACAATACGTAGGTAGCAAATAAGCAGGCAGTCCAAGTTGATGGTGGAGTCCAGAAGTGGCCGCTCTAGTCCGTGAACATTTGTAATCAACCAAAGATAAGAAGTCTTACTACAGGCTAGCCAGACCTATGCACTTCCACTTGTAGTAAAAATAAATTATTACCTGTGTTACATAAGGCTAACGTTGATGCACAGCCTAGTGCATCGCGACCCAGCCAGCAACCCGAGGAGCCTACGTAGCACATCGAACGTTCCCACATGTCGTGGGGATGGAAATCATTCCGAGCTCTAACATTGACTCGGTGTTACACCTTTTAAGATAAAATGTAGTTGTAATTTTTAGTTTAAATTAATTATTAAGAATTGTTTTGCGTTTCTCTGCGACCTCCAGCCGCCATCAACATAACTCCTGGATTTTCCGTAAAACAAATATTTTTTTGTCCGTTGTTTGTATGTTTACCAGCTGGTAGAACCAGTGTAGGGAACCTGGGAAGTACCACCGCCACACCTATTTCTAGCGAGAAGCATTTCCTGCGTTTCGATGGAAGGGTGTGGTTGCCGGCACACTTCAGATACTTAGAACCCATGTTCTATGTGAAGTTATTTACAGATGGGCGGAAGTGACCACTTACCATCAGGTGGACTGCATGCTGCACTGCTATTGGGCTGCAACGCGTACCAAATAACTGGACATACCTACAAATTATATGCATACACTCTAAACATATTTACCTTACTTCTGACACAGTCTGGTAAAAATCAAGCATAAGATAAGTACCTACTTATTTCTCGATTAACTAGAAACATGTTTTATTCATTAAACAAACAGCTTTTTACTCGGAAATGCTAATTTATAGAATATACCTGTTAATCCCTAATTGAGCTTAATAAAAAAGGCTTTTAACGTTTTTTCAAATGTTCTTACGGTACGGTACTTGTAAGTAAAATAAAGTGCGAGTATTTATAAATCAACTTTTTATAACAAAGATTAAGTGCGTGTATTTATAAACTAACATTTTTTGTACTGAATTCATAGAAACAACCGGATCTGCCTGTCATGTTATTATATGTCGTAGTTTTATTGCTTATCTAAATATTTCTCGTTGCCGACACTAGTAAACCCTATGGATGGCAGCGAGAGCGCTTGGGACGCGGCCTCCTCTTTTTGCCTGCGAATTATGCGAGTGAAGGAGGAGGCAGAAAGGGTGAGAGAAGAACAGGCACCGGGCGCCGGAGGAACAACGACCTTCCGCCCCCATGAGCGCTGGCCTGGGGCGGCGGGCGTAAGGCCGCCGAGCCGCCCGTAACGGAGCAGGCCCGAGTAGGTGGCGCGTCATGCGCGCGCCTATCTCAGAGGGGAGGGAAGGCCTCCTATCAAAGACGGGGCCGTCGCGAAGGGTGGCCAAGCTGCCGGGGGGTGCAGCAAAAAGCTGACGAAGGGACACCGTCAGTGGTTTAGTCAGTATAATCACTTTAATTTTTTTTTATCTGACTAAAGTAGTAAACGAACATGCAGTCCACCTTATGGTAAGTTGCCACTGCCGCCCATGGACATCTATAAATGACACAAACGGACATAGCCAGGGCCACGAAAAATTGTATTTTTCGCCAGTGTCGCCCGATTATTTTAAAACTAGTTGACCCGGCAAACTTCGTTACGTCTAAAAGTGAAGAATCTAAAATTATCAGTGTCCCGCTACTATATCATAAATGTTTCATATATAAAAACCTTCCCCTTGAATGACTCTATCTATTAAAAAAAACTGTATTAAAATCCGTAGAGTAGTTTTAAAGAACTAAGCATACATAGGGACAGACAGCGGGAAGCGACTTCGTTTTATACTATGTAGCGATGAGCCTGCACCCACAACTTCCATAGAAACGCAAGAACGCTAGAAATAGGTGGCGGTGGTGCCTCCCAGTCGAAACATCGTTTTACCTCCACTTATATATGTCTATATACGCCGCATGTCTATGGTTTATGGCGTATGTGGAATGCGTTAATTAGCACGTCTGGAACTAGGTGGACACCAAGTAGTTAAAAATAGGAATGAACATGAGGTGTCAACATATCATCAATTTTATCGTTAGTCACGAGTCTTGTACTCAAATGCCTAATATCGAAAGAAAATATAAAAGTTATAGCGACAACAGAAATATACAGTCTATGAAAATTTCAACTGTCTAGTTTTCATGGTTTATGAGATACAACCTGATGACAGACAGACGGACAGCGGAGTCTTAAGAGGGATCTTAAGGTACCTTTGGGTACACTTAGTCTTAAAAAAATACTTATAAATTTAAGAAAAAATACAGAAACACAATGTGTAACGGGAAATTAAATAGAGAAGGTGGTTCTATGCCCCCCACTTTGTGATGTTTCGTGTGACAAATAAAAGGAATACAAATATAATTTACACACCATCAAATTTAATTGCTGTAAATAGCTGAATATGGAGATAAAACGCGGTAGAGCATTAAAAAATACATATTCTAAAAAATGTGGATCTAAAAGTTTGGGATAAAGGTAAACGTTATATGACATAGGAACCAATTTGAATGTATGTAGGTACATACTGCATTTAACAACAAAATTAATTGATACAATATTCGCCTTCTGAACGTGAGGTCGGTAAGAATTAAAATGTCAAACCTACAGGTTTCACATTCGACCCACTCTTTTCCACGTTTTCTTCCCCAGAAAATTTACAAAACCTATCCTCAGGTACAATTGGACAGACATTTTCGTCACTTTCAAACTACTCAGTTTCGGTGACCACTTCATTTTTCCAAGTCTGGTAAAAGTATTGGTTCTCTGACACCCTTTGTGCACATGTACCTAACTCTATCTTGAGACACGACAGACACAGGACACTAAACTTGATTCCGGAAGATCGGAAATTGTATTCATGTATCAAATATCATGAATACTATACTTATGTTAAATGACCCAGGGGACCATAATACAAACAAGATGAGGCAAAATTACCACTATGGTAGAATCTTCAAACAATCATCAATAACAATAAATAAATACTACAAATATTTTGCATATTTACCTGAAATATCCGTTAGAAAAACTTTAATCAAACACGATTTCCAAATCTCTAAGGGCCGGCGCACATATGACGGAGCGCAGAGCAGCGCAGCGCAGCGCAGCGCAGCGCATGCCCACGAAATTTTCTTAACGAATCACACACTAGCCGAAATTCGCGCTAATTACTGGGAGAATGCGCGCGGATGCGCGCGAATGCGCGCGGATGCGCGAGCATGCGCTTCCATGCTCCTCAGAAATAAATTGCTGTTATTTAATTTTGGATATTATTTCTAAAGGGACAATGACGATAATAGTTTGACAGCAAAAAATGCGCTGCGCTGCGCTCCGTCATATGAGTGCCGGCCCTAATGCTGACTTTGTATTTTCTAAATTAGTTAATTAAATAGCTAGCTAGCTCCAAACAAAAGTATGCCCAGTGCATTCGCATTTGTTTATATTAAATCGATGTCGTCTCTGATTTTAAAAGAAGTTCGACTAAATGGCGTGATTCTGAAGGAGAAATTTCAGGAGTGAGCTAATAAATAACCTGCGAAGACCTTATTAGCACATTTCTCCTCTACCTATAAATTTAAAAAATATAATTACTGACTTATAAAATTTTAAAAATCTTCCTAATTATTTTTATTTTTTTTTATTTAAATGTAGTAATAATATATATATATATAATATAATTATATATATATATATATATATATATATATATATATATATATATAATTGGATTAATTTTTTTTGTTGCTATGGAATAGTGATGTAACTAATATTTGAATATTCGCATACTAATGCGAATGTCCCTTATATCCCTTACCGATATTTACGAATGCGAAATTCTTACGAATATTCAGTTTATTTTGTTTCAATTTGACGCTAACTTGTGAATCTTGTGATGCAACGAATATTCGCATTCAGAATCGCATTCGCGAATAATCCCATGTTTTACACATTCACATTGGCAAGGATAGCGCAAATGTTTTGCGATTATAGAACTGCTGTTTGACGAAACAAAATATACACACAATCCTGGCCAATGCGAATGCATGGACGTATGCGAATATTCTCGAATACGAATACAAATATGCGTTACATCACTACTATGGATTAAATAACTTAAGATCTCAGAAATCTCGTTATAAACCAATAAATGCATAGGTCAAGTGTATAAACTTAATAACGGTCAAAATACCAAGTCCTTAAATGTAAAGTCCATCGAAAAATAATTCGATACCTACTAATTACCCATGTGTGATAAATTAATACTCAATTACATAATTGGTGATATTTAACGTAATGAGGGTTCCAAAACTATTATAATAAATTAGTTGTTACCGGCGACTTTGTATGCAAATGGAATATTAATATTCAACCCCTTATTCCTCATTTGGGAAGACATTTGCATAAACGGTAGTAAAAATAAACTAAAAATAAAAATAAAAAATACATACGTATAGTTGGTTATTCCTAATCAAAATGCCATGTCATGCCAAGCCATGACAATGTCCATGGTGGTTGCTTAAAATTTAGTGGCCAGTTTCTGGCTAGTTGTCGATGGAGGTGTAGGTACCTACATGTAAAGCAGTAGTTATTATTAATTAATAATTAATGGATGGATGGATGGGATTTCTTATTTTTATTTATTAGCAAAAACTAAACGTAACGAAAAAACTTCTTGTGGACTATGAAATTTAATTTAATTACTATTTTTAATGACGTCCTAAATAAAAAAAAAAACTATAATTCCTACGTGTAGGTATCTACATACATTTGAGAAGCTAGGTAGAGCACCATACAAAAGTTGACCATGTCCTTTCAAATAAAATGTTTGATATATAATTATTTTCTAGTAATACTTATTCTCAGTCCTCCACGATATTTTTGTAGCAATATGACGCACAGACACGCGGAACTTTCATTTTTATTATATGTCTATAGACAATTGATTTAATTAAAATAAGTAGATATGTACGTAATACCTCTAGATAGAAACCTGTACATTAACTTAAATGTTTTTTTTACTTCAAAGTGACAAGGTTACGCAGTACTTTTCCAGATTGGTAATAATTTTCTTTATTTTTAAGCAGGAACTTTACTAAAGACATAAAATAAATAAGTAGGTACAATAAGTAACTTCCTTTACAAAAATTTCTGTCACATCGGCCACAATCACAATAAACCAGATTGACTCGAACAATTGAACAAATAATAAGTAAATATTTTTTCATAGTACGGAAATGAACCTATATTCTTATATAACATTGATTAATCCTAATTTTAATGACTTAAAATTTCCCGATGATGACAAACTGAAATAATTTGATAAGATAAGATTTTTTCTATTTTTGGAGTGTATTATGGCCTCATAGGTACTGTTCTGTGGGAAGACCCGTGCCCAGCAGTGGGACTAAAATGTGTTGACAAAGAAGGGGAATGTATGTCTAAGAGTACAGCGACAATATAGGCGTACTATTTTTGAAATACTTTTTCTATGCATGTTTTCAAACAGATCTTACATTGCCAGCAAACTTCTGGATGACCATCTGCAAAACGCATATGCTTTTAAAGTTTCAGTGGATAGAGTCATAAGTAGATAGAGTTCTTTGACATCCATCCATCCATCAGCCCTTTGATGTCCACTGTTGGACATAGGCCTCCCCTAAATGGCGCCACTCCAACCGGTCCTGTGCCCTCTGAATCCAACAGTTTCCCGCTGTCTTCTTCAGGTCATCGGTCTACCTGGTAGGGGGGTGACCTGTACTCCTTCTGCCTAAACGTGGTCGCCACTCGGGGACCTTTCTTCCCCATCGGTTATCGGTCCTTCGAGCGATATGGCCGGCCCACTGCCACTTCAGCTTGCTGATTTTGAGAGCTATGTCGGTAACCTTCGTTCGTCTACGGATTTCATAGTTGCGAATCATGTCTCGTAGCGAAATTCCAAACATAGCCCTCTCCATAGCACGCTGAGCGACTCCGAGCCTTCGAATGAGGCCTTTAGTGAAGGACCACGTGACATTAGGTAATAATATTTATTACGTGCCTAAGTTATATCCAAATCGATCGATGCGGACTGCCTGTATATCGTTTTCTTTAATCTGCTTCAAGCATTCGATCAATCCCGGTCGGTGCAAATGAAAAGACTCCACTATTAAAAAAAAAATCTTTAAAATCATATAAACTGGCCATGTTCAAGAACTTTTTGTAAATCTGGAAAAAATCATACAAACATCTACTTAATCTTGCTTTACAAAATATCTTTACATTACTGCACCCGTGGTGGCTCGACAACGACGTTATTTGTTACCATTGTAAAAACTGATATTTTTACTCATGACTAATAAAATTTTGTTTGTTACGTTATACTTACAGTCATTATAAGTTAAACGTTCTTTTTTCATTTATCTTTATAAATTTTCTTTGCTACTAATGGTACATCGTCACTGCTATGGTCATCACTTGTGGGATGGGAGTACCTACTGGGGTTCTTACAAAAAAATGTTATGTCTTAATATGTAGCAAATTGATTTGCATACAAATATGTGAATGTAACAAAGTAAAATTAAAGAAAAAAGAAAAAAGTCTGAAGTATATTTTTTGCAAAAAAGTAAGAAAATTTTTATATTTTCTTTTTTGCTGTTAACTTTTGTATATATTTTACAAAAAATATACTTCAGACCAATCTTGTAGATGATCTTTTGAGGATTTTTTTTCTCTCTATTATTTTTTATTTTCATACATTTAAAATGCTACAGCGCTTTAAACTTGACCGGGTTCGTCAATGGTCATGAGAATCAGGTCGAAACGACTTAATGTTTAACTTATTCTTGACTATATTTATATAAATGATGACTTAACATTTTTTTTTTGTAAAATGCATAAGTTCCGAGATATCGCGAAAAAAGTGTTTTCCAAGATGGCGGCCGGGGGACAAGGGTGGCGACCCCACAAATTTGAGCTTAAGCCACCTCTTGACCCTCCACACATATCCCAAAAATAAAATTGCGTCAAAAATGCAAAGCTCATCTACCTAACATTTTAATGGACTAAATGGCATTAATTCGATTATATTAAACTTAGTACCTACCCAAAACGTAGCTGTACCTACTTTAATAAGTACCTACTTACCTACCTACAGCGACGCTAAATGGGTTAAGCGCCTTTACTATAAAATAATAATTTTAGCCACCGTGTGAAACAAATTATTACAGTTATTTCAGGCGTTAACTGGAATATATTTTTAGTATATGATAAAGAGAAAAATGCAACGTATTTTCGCGTTTATTAGAAAAAAAATCTTAAATTAAAATTATGTATGTAATGTTATGTGGTAATTAATTTATATTTAATAGTCACCCGTCACATTGGTCGAAATTAGTAATTTAAATAAAAAAACTAAACTTCATATCGTCCAAAGTAGTACGAATGTTTCTCAAATTCAAATAAAATGTAATCATTTTCAAGTAATTTTGAACGCACCCGTTAAATATAAAAAGAGGTTTTATTTATGCCGCATTTAAAAGCAATAGCGGGTATTTTTTCTATAGTGGCATTCACATCTCTAGTGTGAGACGTATTTACATAGTAAGTCATTGAATGTTTTATTTCGTTTATTATTTATGTGTTTGGGAAAATGCACGGTAGTGTATGTAATGTGTTTTTAGTTGATTTTATGTATGTTATAAGCATTATTTGAAAAAAATATTAACATTCTGCACCCCTTCTCTACGTCCACTATAACCGTGCAAAATTTCATAATAATCCGTCCGCGGCATATTACTTAAAAAAAATTTTTAAACAAAAAATACAACCGACTTCCATGCCACATAAAAGTAAAAAATAATTTAAATACATGTTGGTTTAGAGCAAACACAGTACTTAGTACATAGTCCCGAAGTCGGCGCTCACCATATTTTGCTGGATCATGACGAAACTACATGTATCTTATATGAGCGCCGACTTCGGGACTATGTACTAAGTACTGTGTTTGCTCTAAACCAACATGTATTTAAATTATTTTTTACTTTTATGTGGCATGGAAGTCGGTTGTATTTTTTGTTTAAAAATTTTTTTTTCACGCTTTTCAGTCACGATAAAATCAGTTATGGCTGTTGCTAGTCGTCCGCTAACCGGATGAATAAAATTAATTATTCGTCCGATTTTCGGATGAATAAAATTATGTGCTGACGTCATCATCTAAAAATAGACTTCTTTGACACAACCGGTCGGGGGCGCTACCGCGCCCCCTCCCTTAGATTCTGAATTGTAAAAATCTGTTCGAGCCTAACCTAACCGAATAAAACAACTTTTTCTGAGTAAACATTTATTTAAAGAATAGACCTATAATTATCAATATTTAAAGTAGAAAAAGTAATATAAACCTTATAACTAAGAGTATAATTCAACTGATACTGATAAAAATAATTTTGACTATCCTTAGTTGGAAAACCAATACCATCAAAACCAATTTAAGTTCGGGCAGCATGGTCGTTATTCACTACATCAGGTGTACCCATAGCTTTACACAATTTATTAATCTCAGTAATATGATTTAACTCACCAGTTTCAATACGTTTTTTATTACGAAGATAATAAGTATGTTTAATATACAGACCATTTTTATTACGAATTTACCGTTTAGCGGACGATTAATTTATTTTATTCATCCGATTACCGGACGACTAGACACTTCGATCAGTTATACGAGACCGTGTAATACATAGTATCCATAAGACTGCATAGTGCATACATAAATAGAAACGGTAATTTAAAATCAACCTTAAATGACAAGTCAAACAAAAGCCTAAGCGATATCTTACATTACTGTCACAGTGCATGTGAACTGAGCGCAACCGCGAACAGGGCGCGGTTGGCAGTACTCCTGCATCGTCCAGGTAATTGTATTCAAAATGGAATTTGTGATCATAATTATGTCCTTTCCGGAACTCATTGTTTGTATTGCGAACAATAATTACCAAACACACATAGTTTAGGCAGGCTGTATACCTATATTATTAGGGTTAAAGAGATGAAGGTAACTTTATTAATCGGTGCCTCTGTTTATGTAACTCCTAATATATTCTTAAGGGCCATATTACTATCACCTGTGGGTTAGATAGGCAGTACCACTGAATAAAAGCCCAATTAAAGATAACGGTTTTCATAAGTCATCTCTTCTTAGCATTTCTTCAATAAATCCTTAAGAACTAAATAGCCAACTTCTATGGCTTGGGCTTACAGTATCCTGCATCATAAGGGTCGAGGAGTTAAAGGTCAATTTTCTTATCATACGTCTTTGCTTTGTTAATATATTACATTTCCATAAGTATCAAATGGCCAACGCCTATGCTTTAAGCCTGAAGTACCCGTGCATCATCAAGGCTGAAGAGTTGAAGGTCAAAACTATCATGTTGTATCTTTGCCTAGTAATCTCATTACATATACGTAAGCACCATATGGCCAACGCCTATGGTTTAGGCTTGAAGGACCCCAGCATTATCAGGGTTGAGGAGTTGAAGGTCAAATTTTTCATGCCATATCTTTTCGTAGTAATCTACGTTTTTAGGTTTTAGGTCATTACATACACGTAAGTAACAGATGGCCAACTTCTATGGCTTGGGCTTGCAGTACCCTGCATCATGAGGGTTGAGGAGTTGAAGGTCGATTTTAATATTATACGTCTTTACTTCGTAAATATATTACATACCCATAAGAATCAAATGGCCAATACCTATGGTTTAAGCTTGAAGTACCCCTGCATCATCAGAGTTGAGGAGTTGAAGGTCAAATTTTTCTTTTTTTATCTTTGCATAGTAATCTTATCAGATATACCTAAACACCATGTGGCCAGCGCCTATAGTTTAAACTTGAAGCACCCCATCATCATCAGAGTTAAGGAGTTGAAGGTCCAATTTTCCACTGTATACAACCATTAGTCTAATATTCTACCTTTAATCTGTTTAACCTCATTTTAAATGCGTAAGCATGAAATAGCTAAGTTTTATAGCTTAGGCATTCAATACCCCTGCATCATCAGGATCGAGGAGTTGAAGGTCCAATTTTTCGTCGTATACCTTTGCTTAGCAATGTTATTAAAAATCCGTGAGCAACAAATATCTAACGTTTATGGTTTAGGCCTGCAGTACCCCTGCATCATCAGGGTTGAAGAGTTGAAGGTCAAATTTGTCATCGTACATCTATGCTTTGCTATCTTATTATTTACCCGTAAGCACCAAATAACCATCACCTATGGCTTGGGCTTATAGCACCCTGCATCATCAGGGTTGAGGAGTTGAAGGTCCATTTTTTTATAATATGTCTTTGCTTAGTATTGTTATTACATACCCATAAGCACCAAATGGTCAACCCCTATGGTTTAGGCTTGAGGCACCCCTGCATCATCAGGATTGAGGAGTTGAAGGTCAAATTTTTCATCACATGTCTTTGCTTAGTAGTCTTGTTACATATATGTAAGCACCAAATAGCTAATGTTATAGTTTAGGATAGCTGTAACCCTGCATCATCAGGATCGAAGAGTTGAAGGTCAAATTTTTCGTCAACCTATATAAGCATAGATATATAATACATATTCCAAGTTTCATAAGAATCGAATCGGCAGAAGCCGAGTTATCTCAAATTATCTAAAAAACTTGAGGAGTGGTGGTGGTTTCCACCCCATAACTCAAAGAGTTAAGCATCACAGTATACCCATGTCCAAGAGAAAAAGTTGCGTGACAAAATTTCCTATCAAATGAAAGAAAGAAAATGGAAATCGGTTTAGAAACACCGAAGTTATTCAAGATTTTAAGAAACCCACATTTTCCAATTTTCCGGGAAAACCGCCGAAAGGTTTTCATTTTCCTCAATATGGGACTGCCTGTGAAACTAGCCGCATACAATGTCGTATGAATCGTGTCGGTACGTCGACGATTGCTAGCCATTTCGCCCGAACATACATAAAAAAAAAAAAAAAATACGTGACGAATAGATAACCTCTTTCCTTTGGGAAGTCGGTTAAAAATGCACCACAAGTTTTTGCTTCACGTATTAGAGATTTAGTACCATTATCTCAAGAATATTTATATACTAATTACGATTGGATAGCAAAGTTCAATGACTTACATGTCTACCAAATTGTTTACATAGCTATAATTTTTGTTTAAAGTAACATGACATATTCAATTCCAACACCTACAACTTATAAAATATTACCTAAAATAAAAATGTTAACAAGATAAAAAGCTCGTTAAATGTGCCGATAACATTCTTTGTACATTATTATTTGTACCATCTGCGTGATTAGATGACTGATATACGATTTAAAAATAGGTATTTTTTTACATTTTAATATGTTAAGGTTACTTTTAACTTTATTTTGCCGATACTTCGAGTTTGGCTGTGACCACTCAACTGGGTCGGTACCTATATTGGCAATAAGAAATCAAAAGAAGAACTTCCCCGGTCGAACTATACTGGTTCTACCTCCTTAAAATTACTACATATTAATTGTTACTAGTACTACTGATGTTTTCGGGGCGATCCGCTTGAATATCGTAAGCTTTTGACACAATTCCAAAATTATTGTCTGTATGATCCGATCCTTTAAAAATCGTACAGGTACGGCACATCACTAGCCAAATGACGATTAATATTAAATATGTCTGATATTAAAACATAATGAGTATCATTTGAAAAAAATGTTTTAAAATATTAGTAGTAACTAGTTGCAATACTTTATATATTTTCAGAACTTACCATTAGACCAGCTATACTCTAAGTGTGTTCCGCAAAAATTTAGAAATAAAAAGTTTCATACCTCCCACTAGTTTGATTTTTTCTCTTTTCGTGTTTTCTATTATTGTCCTTGCCAAGTGGTGAAGTAAATAATAATTAGTAACTGTTACATTGTACTTTTATTATGCTGATTAATAAAAAATACACTTATAAAAACAATTGTTTTATTTTAGGGTTCCATCAAGTATTTTGCTTCCCAAAAGGGTTCCGTCATTCAAAAGGTTTGAGAACCAGTGCAGTATCGTCTAATGCAGTGGGCATTAGACGATATCCGTGTTTGCATTGCATGGATTTACGGGAGTTAACGACAAACTACTAAGAATTTTATTTATTTCTATAAACTTATTTAAAGGAAAACGCTCTCAAAAGCTTCAATATACGGCGTATTTTGAGTGAGATCCATATTGCCGTCAATAGTTTATTTACAGTAAGTACAGTCTACGACAATCTACCATAAATTATTTGTTTGTAATCGGATCATAGTGATTGTAGCTTCAAATGAAACCTATGACTTAACATGTTAATGGTATTGATGTCATACTGTAGTATGGCCTTTTTTTTGTTCTCGAGGGGAAAACCTTCAAAAAGTACCCGACGCCCTGGGAGCGATGCAGGGTTCTGTGGGATTTTTACCGCACTAAAACCCTCCCGGTGGCCGTCCTCGGCGTTAAAAAGGACTCCGGGATCTCGAAACGACTTCAACCGGAATCCTCCGAGCGCGTTGCCCCATCGGGCTCCTCCCAGATGGGAGGCTGGGCCCACCGCTCCGTCTAGTCTTTACGACGGTATGCGACCACACATACCGCCATCCTTCCCGGGATTGACTGACCGAACGGGTCGACTCTAGCTGTCTGCAACCCCGGAAGCCCCTTTTAGTCGCCTCTTACGACAGGCAGAGGTTGCCGTAGCCCTATTCTGATCCCGGAACTACAGGGACGACTGTAGTTAGGCCTAGATTTAAAAAAAACTTTTGCAATAAGTGTCACCACTGATATCATGCTTGGTGAAGTTACAAAAAAAAACTTTTGACGTAAGTATTGAAAAATGTCAATTGCTAAATTTAGATTTAAAACCGATATAAAACGAATTGATTAGATATAAATTGTAGATCTCGTTATCGTGATAACGGCTAACTCAGTTTTGCTAACTCGACTTACTGCAACTATGCTATTGAGGGCAGCATGAATAAAACAATCTTTTATTCTTACATAATATTCATTTACTCCTAAAACACATCCTCATACAAAGTTATAAAAGCCCCTCCATTTCCTTCATGAACTGCATATAGGCATCGTCCTTGCTGGGTGCCTGTTTGGGCAGATCTGCTGGTCTATGAACAGTGGCCCTATGTTCTGGTTTCGTCTTCTTGTCTTCTCGCTTAACCCGTAGAGCGGACGGCACGAATCTTGTCACGTCCGCTGATAGATTCCTTATCTGAGGCTTGGCTGTTATCGTTGCACCTGCAGATTTTAAAAATATACGAAATATTAACAACATTTGAAGGTAGAACCAGTGTAGTTCGACCGGAGAAGTATCACCGCCACACCTATTTCTAGCGTGAAACATTTCTTGCGTTTCGATAGAAGGGTGTGGTTGCCGACACACTTTTAAATGAGGCGACCGTCATAGTCCTCAGGAGTGGCAACGCATCTGTGATTGACTTCCGATAGAACCCATGTTCTGTATGAAGTTGATTACAGATGTCCATGGGCGGCAGTAACCACTTACCATCAGGTGGACTGCATGCTCGTTTGCTACTTCAGTCAGATAAAAAGGTTTACTCCTATGGGCAGTAGCGGTGATATCTCCCCGGTCGAACCATATCCGTTCTGCCATTTCGTAAACAATGTTTAGATAATTTATTTTGAAAAGCATTAGCTGTGACAGTAATAATACTTATAATATTCAATTATAATAACTCAGAGATAAGCAACAGGAAATTTTCGTTAGTCTTAAGTAACTTATTAAGATTTACATAAATTAATGCTTTAAGATTAATATTACTTTTGTGTTGAATAAACATATCTCTTTAATAGTTTATAGTTAAAACTAAAAACAGTAACCTATTTTCACTGTCACGTTTTTGACACACAACAACTCGATATTTCTAAAGTAAATATTATTTTGAGTCTTTCTCAAAATAATACTTGTTTATAGCGTACTAAAAGTACTTCTACTTTCAGTATGATTACTACAAACGATATTTACGAGTATTTTCAAAATATCTACTTGAAGGAGTACTTACTTATTTTTCCTTCAGCGTTTTTAATGTTGTCTGGAAGAGATCGCTATTTAAGTGATAAGGCCGCCTTTTGTACCATGCATTACGTCTTTTTTGTTTGTTATATATCTGTCATTGGTGTACAATAAAGAGTTTTGTATTATATTGTATATTTTGAAAGTACTCGTAAATACTGTTCAAAGAAAGACATTAATATTGTACATAGCGTAAAAAAATAAAGTATACCTCGTGTAGTAACATAAAGTAATTATAACTAACCTTGAGTGCCATCCTTCTTTGATATGAGCTGTGGTGCAGCCGTCAACACTGACACATGTGGCGGCGGGGGAGGAACTAGGGGCCGGAGTAACCTTGGTGGGGCTCCCGGCGGTGGACCAGGGGGTCTCAACACTCCCCTGGTCGGTAGACCCGGGGGTGGTCCCGGCGGGGGGCCTGGGGGAGCGCCCGGCGGGGGACCCGGAGGCATCCCGGGCGGAGGTCCCGGGGGAGCGCCGGGCGGGGGACCCGGTGGAGCCCCCGGGGGTACGCCGGGGGGTAAGCCTGGCGGTACGCCTGTGAGCACGCCGAGCGGTGCCCGCAATATAGGTGGACGCATTCCTGTGAAAATGTCATAATATAAAATAAAAAATAAAATCAATGTTAACATGATAATATGATTTATTATCGTTGTGATCAAATAAATAGCACAAAATCAATTTGATATCGTGATATTTATATTGTCTTAAAATCAAGCCCATTTCGTTGCTAGCATTGAGGACTCAACTGAAAAGCCTTGGATAAGAGTGTTTCCTTAACTCCTTAATGTATGTTAAGGAGTTAAGGAATAACATTTTAAAGCAGTGGTTCTTAACTGGTGGTCCGCGGACCACTGGTGATCCCTGGAAGCATTCGAGTGGTCCGCGAAGCCGTTCCAAATATTGTAAAATAACAAGTCAACAAAAGAACATAAAAAAAAAGTAATGACCAAAAAAAGGTCGTCAGAAGTAGGTCGTCCGAACGGTTCTACTATTTTAATGACTAATAGCTACCAATTGCTGTAATAGTTAGACGACCATGGTAAAATGTAGGTTATTGTAGAAGTCGATGATTAGAAGACCGGATTGTAAATCACTTGGTTGTTTGTCTACTAGCCGGCTGGCCTTGGCACACCAGTGGCCACTAACACCCACCGGGCGGCAGCAGCGGCGGCGGCATCTGGCGGACCTCCGCGCCGGGCGGCTCCAGCCCGAAGTCCGGGTGGTTGTGGGTCAGGTGGTGGCCCTCCGCCTCCCCGCCGCCCTCGCTGTCCGTGTCGCTGTCCCTCCCCCCGCCGGCACGCTTCAACGCTGATAGGCTGGAAACAATGGAATTTTGAGTATCTCTCATGTCAAAAAGAATCGGTGTGATAAAATTACTTTAAAACCATATAATACAAATAGGCAAACATGTCTAAATACCTGGTAATGGATTAAAACTGGTTTTCCAGTCGAAATCGAACCGTTGGTTTCAGTAGTGATTTAAGCGAAAAACAAAACTCTTTTAGTCTTCTAAAATTGTACACTATATTGTGAAATTTTGCGACTCACAAACATAAAGCAGCACTTAAATTAATTATAACTCTTAATTTAAGATTTTTTGATTTAATAAAAGCAGTCGATCGGGAGGTCCGAGGTTCCAAACCACGCACCACAGATTTTTCTAAAATTATGTACGTATTAGAAATTAATTATGACTGCTTTTCGGTGAAGGAGAACATCGTGAGGAAACCTACACTCCCGAGATTTCTTTAAAAAACCGTTCTCGAAGGTGTGTGAAGTCCACCAATTCGCAATTGGCCAGCGCGGTGGACTATGGCCTAAACTCTCTCATTCTGAGACATGACCCGCGCCTATCAGTGGGACAATAATGGGTTGACTTAAATGAAATGAAATGACATTATTTTGTATAGGCCTACGGGGGACTTTTAAATTGTCAGTTACATTTTTTCTTACACTACCACCGGATCGGAACACGACCTCAGCTGAGAAATCCGGCAAAAACTAACCGTTTTTTTTTGTTACTTATATCTACTTTTTTTTAATATAATTACAATCATGTTTTTTTACATGGTAATGAAACACTTCTGTCGGCCACTACTATTAACGACTATATTTATCGCCACACACATGGATTAAATGTGTCGTAGGTGGCACAGACATAGACCTACGAATGACCAGACCCAAAACAGATTCTATATGTCTAATATACAAATGAGATATTCATGCAAAGCAGGGTTTATGGTAATTGTGCCTACGTTTAATGTAACATAACTTGTATTATGTACATAGATTTATTAAAAATAATGACTTAATGTTACTTAATGATACACGCTTACATATATATACTGACACTCGAAAAGGAAGCCACATAAAGCTATTATATGAGTATTTTCTTTTAACTATATACCATATCAATATATAAATGTTCAATATGCTACCACCGATTTACAAGGTGTTTTAGAATTGCTACATAATGGAGAATAAACTGAATATATAATAGTTGTTATTACATAAACATATTAGGGACATACCTTTTAACGTCCAGTGGTAGGCTAGAAATGATAAATATAATAATATGCGATAGTGTTTAGTTTTATAATATTTATATACTTATTTCTATAACAATAGCAATAATGTAAATATATACCTACCTATATTGTTATGACTACTGATTTTAATATTAAAATAAATAGAATATAAACTACACAGATTTGTTGGAGTGTTATAGTAGCAACCAGCATTATACTCCAAGATCTTAACAGTGGTAAGAATTTTCTTAGCGATAAGCTAGTTTTTCTGGTCACAGTAGTTTAAGTATATTCGGTATACTTAAACAATTTCATGAATCAATAAACTACATGACATCTGCCTTGAACCCTTAAGGAGCGTTCAAATATTATGTCAAGACATTTTTTTTTATTAGATTGAAGTAGCAAACGAGCATGCAGTCCACCTGATGGTAAGTGATCACTGCCGCCCATGGACATCTGTAATAAACTTCATACAGAACATGGAATCCATCTGAAGTCAATCACAGATGCGTTGCTACTACCGAGGACTATGATGGTCGCCTCATGTGAAAGTGTGCCGGCAACCACACCCTTCTATCGAAACGCAAGAAATGCTTCGCGCTAGAAATAGGTGTATTACAATTATTTACCTATAAAGTTAATAACTGTTGCTTGGGTAATCAGCATCTAGACCCTCCCTCGCTCTCATGTCATCAAAAATAAGTAAAATATAACTTCATACATAAGCGCACACACAGCCATACCCACACGCACACACGCAAGCGTACCGGACATGTCACGTGACACTTACCGCGCGTTCAGATCCGCCGCTCTGTCCCTCTCCCTCTTGCGGTGTACCTCTTCCATCTCCTTCATGAAGTCGTCGATGTTCTGTCCGGACAGAGCTAGCATCCGCTGTTGAAGCGAGGTAGGTTTGGGCGCGTGGGTCGGTGCATGCTAGGTATAGAAAAACAATACTAAATTTACTTTAAACACGACACTCTATTTATTTATTTATTTATATCAGGCTACAAAGGCCCATAGAAACTAATACACAAATACAAGTAAAACAATATAAGAAATTAAGAAATAAAAAATAATAAAACTATGATGCTATACAACGAACAGATATAAATCTCAAGGTGGTAGAGCCAGTGTAGTTCGACCGGGGAAGTACCACCACCACACCTATTTCTAGCGTGAAGCAGTTCTTGCGTTTCGATAGAAGGGTGTGGTTGCCGGCACACTTTCACATGAGGCGACCATCATAGTCCTCGGGAGTAGCAACGCATCTATGATTGACTTCAGATGGAACCCATGTTATGTATGAAGTTCATTGCAGACGTCCATGGGCGGCAGTGGCCACTTACCATCAGATGGACTGCATGCTCGTTTGCTACTTCAGTCAGATAAAAAAAAAATAAAAAAATAAAAAAAAAAACCAATGAAAAAAATATTTAATGACTAGTTTAGTTCGAAAGACTATAGAGCCGCTATACTAGATCTATACTAGTTCTTTTTTTGTTTTCAAGGGGGACTTTCAAGAGGATTTTCGACCGGACGAAATTTGACCTTAATTTAAATTAAAAAACTAAACTTCATATTGTCCAAAGTAGCACGAATATTTCTCAAATTCAAATAAATTGTAATCATTTTCAAGTTATTTTGAACGTACCCGTTAATGGTACACAGAGGTTTGATTAGCTAAGCTGTATTTAAAAGCAATAGGGTATATAGACAAAGACATCTGTCATTTTTAACGTTATGGGTTTTCATAGAGCGCGTTCCAGAAGACGCTTACAAAGCCCCAAACGCCCAAAACGTCATTCCACAAGACGACCGCGGTTGTTGTGGTCGCGGCGAATACGTCACTCATGACTTATATTATTTGTATTGTTTAATAATGCTGTCTTGTATGTTTTCTGTTTAGCCTAAAGGTTGACTGGTAGAGAATGCTCCTAGCATTAAGAATAAATAAATAAATAATCCTTCTATGCATCAACTATAACCCTGCGTAATTTCATACTCCTACGTTTTTGCTTCACGTATTAATATATAGATACTACCTCAAGCGCTGGAGGTCTTTCGTGATGGTCCTCTTCCATCGCCTCGCCGTCCAGCTCGTGGTCGTGCTCCACGGGCATCGGCCGCGGTGGAGGTGGTTGTAAATGCATCTAGAATAAGTATGTAATAACTGGATCTATAATAAATTCAAATTCAAATATTTTATTTTGCAAGAACATGTAAAAAAAAACACGCTTTCTACACTCATAACCCCATAGTAGGATTTTCTCCTGTGTCGTGGGTACCATGGACGAGACGCATACACAAACACCCAGACCCAGAACAGGGATCTAAACTCATCATTCAGATGCCTGTCTGGCCGGGAATTGAACCCGGCGTGTCAGTCCGGTATGGTAACAGCTGCGCCACGCGGGTCAAACTTTTAAATCAATATGTTCTAAACTTAATAATATAATTAATAAATGTTTATGTTTAGAAACAAAAATAATATTAACAATTATAAATATTACAAAAATATGGGTATATGAAACGATGTTGCTGCATATTATATAAAGGTTCTCCAAGTTCCGCTTGTCAAGGCATACAAAAATTTCAAATTACAATTATTTTTATGTTGTCGCGACACGTCTGGCCAAAGTTTTCGTCCTATCGCGAATCATCTTCGCGATAACGAATGCACTTCGCGCCGTTGTCGGTAAATTACCACACATCGAAGGTTTTTGTCGCGACAAAGTTCGTGCGGTTGGCTACACATCGCGCGCTTTAGTTGACTGCGAGACTCCGAGCGGTTAGGACGTGTTGAACTTAACTCTGCATTCATACAAAATCAGTTTTATTTTGTAAACGGTAATAGTTAGTTTCTTGTGCTGCTAGGTACTATCAATGACCCCCTCGAAGGGATCTCCACCTTGTCGTGGTGAGGGGGCTCAGTAACCGTGGCTTGGGGCGCCGCGGTGAAGCCAAGAGGGATTCCGAGGAGGGGACGCTGCGAGTGGGCTTAGCTGGAGGCCCGCTTCGGATGCATCCGAGGGGGCTGCGGGGGACGGTGTTTTCTGTCCTCCGCAGCCAGGAGGCGTCGCGGGAGGAGAGGTGTCTCGGTGTGTCGTTGCCGTGCACCCTGTCTCTCGCGACCAAACGGGGGCGCACCGTCAGATGCGTTGGCGGTGGGGCCGCAGAGGAAGAGGAGATGCGGTGTGTCGTTGCCGTCCTCCCTGTCCTCTGCGGCCGTTTGGTGGTTTGCGGCGGAACCAGGGATCGGATCCGCCACTGGGTGTGGGAGGTCGGTGCCTTTGCGGGTGTCGGCTTGCCCATGCCCACGGCTCCTGGCTGGCGGTCTCGGGGTTGGTCCGTCGCCCTGCGGATGGGAGCCTTGGAGGTAAGGCGCGCCTTTGTGTTTTCTGGCGCGCCTTCCTGTTGGAGGGGAGCGCCATGCTCCACGCGGGAGGGGGTTGCGGAAGTGACCAGGCACCGGCGGGTTCGCGGATGAATGTGAAAGCGCGCCCGTGTTCCCGCCAAACGGTGCGGAGGTGAAAGCACAGTGGGGGTTTAGCCGGTAAGAGTCCGGCATAACCCAGCTGCTGCCCCGGGCGGCTGGGTATCCATGAGGATTACCCACTTAAAAAAAAAAAAAAAAGGTACTATCAATGACTAATCGCGAAACGTACTTAGTGCAGCGTGTATAGATAATATATATAATATACTTCATTTTTGTGTATAGATAACGTCCACCATCGCCTTTTATTCCTCTTTTTAACCTTTTTATTTTCGTTTAAGTAATAAAGATGTAGTATATAATTATTAGCCGCCATGTGACACAGCGCAACCGCCTCTTCCATGTTTACCGCAAAATGAATTTTCGCGACGTAGTAAAGTTTTTTTGTAGTGTGGCCAAGCACTTCATCATAGATCGAACACGAACTTTTATCGCGACAACGCGAACACGAATCTTCGCTATCAAGTGTAGCCGTACCATTATACGCAAACTATGTAACATAGATTATGACATTAACAAACAAAAGAAAATAAAAAAAACGAGAAAGAATAATAGTAATTTATTTTTAGATAGATTACATACCACTTCACCGGGAGGTCCTTCATCAGGCAAGTCAGAAAACCGAAGGCTCTTCTTCTCCTTATGAGACACATCTGGGTTATGAGCCTCATGAAGTAGTAACTCATAATTGACGGGCGGTCCAGGGGGCACGCCGGGAGGTTCCACACCTTTGGGTTTTTCCTAGAAAATTGGCAATGAAAGGGAACTTTTTTGAGAATTTTTAAATATGTACCGTATTTTTTAAAATTAACCCCTGCCGCAAATTTTTCAGTAATCCAGCGTTGACTGGTAGAGAATGCAATCTGGCATTAAATCTGCCCTTTTGTAACATTTTCATAGAAGTGCTATCAATAAATAAAGTGATACTGCATGAAAACAGAACAGGACGTCGTGTCGAAACTATAGGTAGATAAACCAAACAATGTATGTTAGTCATTTAGTTCTGCGTTTGCCGCTTGTTGGCGCCACTTGTTATATGTAGGATTGACCTATTTAATTTAACTTCCTTTTTTCACTCTGAACTGTCAAATTGTCATTGCCGCGTAGATTGTTATTATAATTACTGTTTCAATAAATCTACTGATACTATTTCAATCCGGTGTAATTTCTTTCATAACCCATCACGTCGAAATTGCGTCCGAATCTTTTATGGATAACTAGCTGACCCGGCGATTATCACTGTTTTTCGACTATATTATTCATGTATTATACATAAAAACCTTCCTCTTGAATCACTATATCATTTAAAAAACTAAATTTAAATCCGTAACCTAGTTTTAAAGATCTAAGCATACATAGAGGCAGACAGTGGGAAGCGACTTTATACTATGTAGCGATAGTAATGTGTCGTTACCGCGTTATTATGTACTCCACTCCTGGACACATATATCCTGTCAGCAGTGTTGCCAACTCTCAAAATTGTATTCCCCTAAAGTCTTCATTAAAAACCCCTAAAATCCCCCATAATGAATTATTAATTGGAATTCTTTCTGGCAACCTGACTTGACGACGAAAAAAAATAGACTGGCGGGGAGATTTCCCATTAAAAACACCTATATGTTGAAGTTATAAAAACCCCTGAAAATACCCCTAAAAAATCCCCATCCTACTTGAAAATCCCCTAAATTTGGGGGAAAAACCCCTAAGTTAGCAACACTGCCTGTCAGAATGACTCGTTTACGGTCATAATCGGTCTGCGCTGCTCAAGTTCATCCTTACGATGGTTTCCTTTGCCGTAAAGCAGTGATAATTTAATTGAATAATTGTTGGGTAATTTATTTGTCGCTAAATTATTCTTTACAAATTACTATCTAAAGACGAAGGACGATTCTAAAATACCAATCCTACATTCACAAAAAGGGCAGAGACATGTTATTCAAAACTGTCACCATACACTCCTAAATAAAGTCTACAAGAACCTTTAAAAGGTTTATGATACCTTTTAGGATTTTTCTACTTACTTTATACATGGAATCCTTCTTTAGTATGGGTCTGACTGGCGCTGATGGCATGGACGGGTCCATTGGTAGTGGTATTTGTGAGGGCACATTACCATATATTTGGTTGTCTGGAACCTGCAACCACAAAAATAGTTATTTTAGTATAATTTAAATGTTTCATTCTATCAGGTGATAGAACCAGATTAGTTTGACCGGGGAGGTATCACACCTATTTCTAGTGTGAAGCATCTCTTGCATTTCAATGCAAGGGTGTGGTTGCCGGCATACTTTTATATAAGGCAACCATCTCAGTCCTTTGAAGTTGCGACGCATCTGTGATTGACTTCAGAGAGAATCCATGTTCTTTTTGAAGTTGCTTACATGGGCGGCGGTGACCGCTTACCATCAGGTGGACTGCATGATTAGTTATGCTATGCTACTTCAAAAAAAAAGTAGATATAAAAAAATCATATACTAAAATTACCTGCAGTGTTGGTAGAGGGATTTCATCAATTTGGACTGACTGAGCATGTTTCACAGACTCGTAGTATGATATGAGATGAGCTCTTCTCTTTTCATATTCCATCTCTTGACGTTTTAAATCAACCCACTTCTCTGGGTCATCTTTGTCCTGAAAAATTACACTACTCAACACTGGCAAATAAAGAAGTTTTCAAAAATAATACTGTTTTCAAATAATTTGATGGCAATTGAAAAAGTCTTCCAATAATAGTATGCTATTTTTATATTTCCAAGGACTTAGGTTCACCAATTTTGTTGAAATTTTATTGAAATGTTTCCCCTTGAAGACACCAGATGGATGTAACTAATTGGTATAAGTTTTTTACTGTAATTTATGGTTAGAGGCAACCAGTGCAATTTATAAAACCCTTATTGCCATATTGGATTTAGAAATACTTCATTGAATTGATCATGAATTGTCAAAATATTAGATCATTTAATTAAATTAAATTGGTGCAAAATTCAGTTGTATAATTTGATCTTCGCATACATACAAACCAAAAAACCATGTTCAAAAAAGGCTAGCAAAAAGATGCTTCTTCTCATACTTACATACATCTTAAGAACCCTGTCGAAGGTTTCTCTTAGTTTTTTTCTCTTCTCCTTCAACACTTTTTCATTTAGTGGAGATGGTTGCAGTACATTAAATTCTGTAAAAACAACATTAAATCCATCAATTAAATAAGATTTAAGCACCTTAAAACTTAGTATAATTCCTTTTTTAAGGAAATGGTAAATATATTCCCATCATGCAATTATGAACTTTCATAAGCTTGGACTATTAATTAACGTATAATGAATTAAACATTGCAACCAATTTATTGAATTATTTTTTAACATCAACAATATGAAATATTGTGTGGGTTTTAGCAGGACACCACACAACTGCAATGCCATTTGGGCCTTTAATTAATTGAGAATTAAAAATTATTAATAGCATTATGTTCAAAATATCAAAAATATAATGCACATTTATTAAGAAAAAATATAAATTTTATGATTTGTTCTCACAAAATATGAACACAGTATGTATACATAGACTGCATAATCAGTTAAATCTTGTTAATTTTGTCTCCATTAGTACAATATGCATGATTATGGCGATTAACACACGGCACTGCGCACCGCCGCGAAAGGAGGTGGCGGTAGAGCGGTTTTCATAGTGGTGCCCTGCGCGGTAAGGCGGTTTACGCGCCTGTATGCGCGGATGGGCCGATCTCCGAAATAAACTTTTCGACGTAGAAATCCATTGTTATTAAATTGCACTTTGATGATCCGCATGGTTAGGCAGCGGCCCCTGTGTGAGACGCTGTCCCTCCGTAACTGTGTAAGAACACCGTTGAGCGGTCAGTCGGTGTGTGTCAGGCATCAACGGATTTATTAGACCTCAATACAACATGAGATCCGCTTCACCGTCTACCGCGGCGGTGTGCGATGCCATGTATAAATCGCCTATAGGCTTTAATCATCTAATATTCTAAATTAGGATGTGTAAATAATGTTGGTCATTTGTTGCCATTTCATATTTTAGTTTTATCTGGTTTTTGCAAGTGAGCCATTGTATCAAGTCATTTCACATCAGAAATAATAAATGATAGTTTTCCAAAAAAAATAGTGTACCCATTTCATCAATTTTCTGCAGTTCTTCCAATATTTGTGTTGGATCTTTCATTTTTAATACAGCTGCTCGGACCATTTGCCTCTGCCTTTTATTCTTTTTCAATTCCTTTTTCCTTGCTTCCTTTCCTATAATATAATATTATAACAATGTTATATACATATTATTTTTATATATAATTGAAGTAGCAAACAAGCATGCAGCCCACCCGATGGTAAGTGGTCACTGCCGCCAGTGTTCATCTGTAAGCAACTTGATATATAACTTAGGTTTTATCTTAAGGTCAATCACAGATGCTTTGCTACTCCAGAGGACTATGATGGTTGCCTCAAATAAAATGTGCCAGCAACCACACCATTCCATCGAAACATAAGGATTGCTTTACATTAGAAATAGGTGTGGCAGTGGGACCTTCCCTATCGAACTACACTCTTTCTAATGATGATCATGTTTATACTTTAACATTTAAACCAATGACTTGATATAAAAAAAACATAACAGACCACTACTAGGCACTGGTGACCACATTAAATAACGATTACCCAAAGAAGACAAAGGGAAGCCGTTGAATTCAGACCGGTCAGGATGGGAGTGGCGGCGGAAAAAGGAGGCCTATGTCCAACAAAGGACCTAGAATGGCTGATGGATGGACTGGACACAGAGTTTTTATAAAAATGCTATGGAATTATTCTAACGCTGAAAAGCCTGCGCCCAGCAGAGGAGCACTAAAAGGTTGACGATAAACGAATCCTGAGTTAGAGAACTTCTAACGACAATGTATTAAACCATAAGAATATCACTGCTTTCAAGCTATAAAACCCTGAAATACTTACTGGCTTGATCCGTGGGGTTCATATATTTACCACTCTTGGTGGTATTAATCGAACGTCGCCCCATCTTGATTATTTGTTTTTATCAACTAAAACAAGTTCTAAACAAGATACTATGCCTATAACTTATAATTACACGATACTTATATTTATAAACGCATTTTCTTCATTTTCGATCCAGTAAATCCTATTATTCATGCGCCGCCATGACAATGACAGTAAACTGTCTAAGCGACAAGCGCGTTTTGTTTGACAGGTGACATATGTATAAATTTCAATGTTTTAAGGGTCTTGGCGTCCTGTTTTTTAGCCCAATTCCACAGATATACACAAAATAGAGTTAAAACGAAGCTCATTACAGAGTACCAATAACGCAGCCTTATAAAGAAGAAAAAATGATAATGTGATCCTAATTCTAAACATTGTTCAGGCTTTTGAGGTCCCCTGCTGGACATAATTATGGTACTCGTCACTAACTCAACTGGATTGCTTATTTTATGCAAGTTAATAAAACAAGATCAATGAGTTCGCGAAGGGCAACATCGCGTCCAAAAACTTTTTTTTTTGTTAAGCAATCTTTTTTTTCATAGACGCAATGATTATGCTTAGCGCAATTATATATAATTATTCGATACTTATCAAGTAAGTTATAAAATAAACTGCCAATATTCAATTTAATAAAACTTTTACGTAACATCAGCTACAAAGTACTTTAGCAATAATAGTCATTACCATCAGATTAACTTCATACATTCGATTCCTGTTGCGAGAACTGTATACAAAATTCGAAAAGATTTTATTTATGACGACACGAGTGGCGGAGTGGTTTCCATACCGCTCCGACTCGCAGTGGGTTCCGGGTTCGATCCTAGGTCAGACGGATATCAATGATGAATTTGGATTGTTGCTCTGGGTTTGCGTGTCTGTGTGTTCGCCTTTGTATGTGTCCGTGGCACCCACGATACAAGAGAAAAGCTTAACGTGGGGCTGTGAGTGTAAAAATCGTTCGTTGTTTGTTATTCGACTTCCAGAAAAGAGGAGGTTCTCAATTCGACTGTATTTTTTATTTCATTTCATATCTATATTATCGGCATAATATTCATTGAGATCGTCAGGATATAGTCAAGAATTCCGATTTTAAATAGATAAGTAAGTATGTTTTTGAAACGAATATAATGATAATAAACGATATTTAGATGGCTTAAAAATTAAGATTAAGTGTAACTTATAAGGTAATATTAGCTATGATTATATTTCGATGAAAAAAATAAAAGGGTGACTCCCTACAAATCATTAGTCACTTACAGTAGTTTAATTGACATTGCAGCCCCTAAGCATTAGCTACTATCGCTTGAGCAACTGTAGTTAAGGCAACTGCAAAAACTACTATCAAATTGCTCAGTGACTATTTAGAAGCACATCTATACAGATGTTTAAGCAATCAACTGTAGACAGGGTTATTATAATAATAATATTTTTATTTCAGATATAGTCCATATTTGTTATTTATTGTTGCTTACAAGATAAGTTAGCAGGTATATTTATTCATACACTTCATAAAATACAATAATTTAAACATTCACAATAAACAATTACAATTAATTTAAAATTCACAATCATTAATTAATATGAAAATTCATGTCCAGAAAAATTCCATTACAATTTATTAGACATTTATTTAATTCATTATTTTATTTGTCATGTCAGAATTTGCATAGAACTGAGCATATTCTTATAGGAGCCATGTACCTATATTATATTTAAAAAAACAAACATGTAGAGTTCGTTTGTTGCTCAAGCAGTATGTACCTATACTAGACGCCCGCGTGTCAGGGGCTTCAGCCGCTTTAATAAAAACTCGTACTTAGAATTAGTTTATACAAGTTATTTTACGTTTCTTTAAAACAATAAAGTTTTTTTTTTACACACGTGCAATGTGCAATGCACGTTTGTGATTTCGTTTGCCATAACTTACATTGTATTTTGAAATGATGGTTAAATACGTAAACAATGATTGTGCTTTCAATAAACACGTACGAAGGTTACAGTAGCTTATGCGTCAAGCAACTATGTGAGTTTCTTGCCGAATCTTCTCTAAGAAAAAACATTTAACTGACAATTTACAAGTGCCCCCGTAAGCTTATATATACCAGGCGTCGGCAACCTGCGGTTTTCAATTCCGCAAATAATATTTATTTTATAAATAAGACATTTAAGACCGTTCAATAAGTATGCAAAGCAAAGAATTTGATTACTCAATTGTTTGTTAGTGTAGTACAAGTTAGTGTTTTAACTAATATTACATGTTTTAAATTCCTTAAAAATATATTAATACAAGTACTTACTACTACTTATTGTTGGCAAAAATGTGATTCCTTAAAAACTTAGAAATATTTTAAATTGTCTTTTTTTTGCTCTTTAGACTCAAACGGTTGCAGACCTCTGACCTGACCTACCAAACACATTCATTTCATTTTATTTCATTTCATATCGCTTAAGCGATAGTAGCCAATGGGCGGCCAGCCTAAGAATTTTGGAAAGTCATACCATACGGGTAAGGACGGCAAAGGACAAAGAAAAGTACAAAGGGGAGTAATAACGACATTTAGCGAGATTTATTTGGTTTTTATTATGTTACAGTTAGTTTCTAGACAATAAAATAGTAATTATGAGTCAACTAATCCATACCATTGTATTCATGAAACACTGCAATAGGCGATTTAAGAGTTATTTCCCTTTTATTAAGTTGTTTTCACATTAGTTATACAAATAAGTAGAATTTATGTGTCTGCATTTTTAAAATAATACTTCTTTCCCCCTTTTATTTGTTTATTTGCACGACAGCTAAATATTTATTTTACACGACCAAGCAGTCCAATTGATTGTCTGGCGATCATCGGTGACCTTTGTATGCAAATTTACACTAGACAGAGTCCTACCTTGTCCATGTAGTTCCGAGAATAGGGTTACGGTGTCATCTTCCTGTCGTAAGAGGCGACTAAAAGGGATTTCTGCGGTTGCAGGCGGCTTGAGTGGGAGTTCGAATCGTCCAACCAAGCTACCCCGGGAAGGACGACGGCATGTGTGGTGGCACGCTAACATAGGGAATAGAAGGTGCGGTGAACGTATTCACTCAACGGGGAAGAGCCCGAAAGGGGCTTCGCGCTTGGAGGACTTCAGTTGTTCCGTTGGAGATCCCGGGGTCCTTCACGCAGCGCTGAGGACGGTCACCGGACGGGTTTTAGTGCGGTAAGATTCCACATAATCCGCATGGCTCTCATGGCGTTGGTAAGGTACCTTTTAAAGGTTTCTCTCCCTGGGACAAGAAAATAGGTAGAGTCCAACCTGAGTGGGTGCTGATGCGTTGTACCTCTAAGTATTAAGTTACAACGCCTCCTATAAGTAATCTACATTACACACCTATTTTAAGCGTGAAGCATTTCTTGTGTTTCGATGGTGTGATTGGTACACTTTTATATGAGGAGACCATCTTAGTCCTCGCGAGCAGCGATGCATCTTTGATTGACTTCCGATAGAATCTTAGAACATAGAACATCTGAAGTTGCTTACAGATGTCCATGGGCGGCAGTGATCACTTACCATCAGATGGACTGCATTCTCGTTTATTTCAATCAGATAAAAAAACATTCAAATCATCACTACATAGTATAAAACAAAGTGCGTGTCGCTGTCTGTCCCTATGTTTGCTTAGATCTTTAAAACTACGCTATGGATTCTAATGCAGTTTTTTAAATAGATAGAGTGATTCAAGAAGAAGGTTTATATGTATAACACATGTTTAATAGAATAATAGTGGAGAAACACTGACCATTTTAGATTTTTTACTTTTAGGCGGAACGAAGTTCGCCGGGTCAACTAGTTTTAATTAAAACCTACCTATATTTGAAGTCAATCACAGACGCGTCGCTACTCTCGAGGACTATGATGGACTATGATTCTGCTATAAAAGTGAGGCGATTAACACATCCTTCCACGGAAACGCAATAACTGCTTTAAGCTAGAAATAAGAGTGGCGGTAGTTCTTCTCTGATCGAACTACGCTGGTTCCACATGGTAGAGCGCTTATGTAGCGCTAGAAGCTAACTCAGAAATATTAAAAGGAGGCAGATAAAGTTGGTGGTACCTTTACTTTTTCAACATTGGAACAACCATCGGCACCCCTATTTGTGCATAATAACAAAGTGTTAAGCGCTACTTTGTTTTGGTCTAGATCAGCTATACTCAACCTGCGGTGGTCGACAAATTGGCTTAAGTAGGGTTTGCGAACCTTTTTTATTTTCTTTGTTTCGCCCTGGGCAACTTAATACCACGTTACGCCACTGCTTGCGGCCCGGGACACTTCGCTGTAACATGTTTATGACCCGTACAATAAACAGGTTGAGTGCCGCTGGTCTAAATGCTGCGGTAAGGGAAACATATGGTAACGTTACATGGTAAGAGAGTCATACTGCGAGACATCCTAACTTAGTCCTCTGAGGTGGCATCAAATCTTACTAACCTTAGGTAAGACGCTAATGTTATGTCGGATGGATTATACATTTTCATGGGTGGTAGAGACTACGTATCATCAGGTGGACTGCATGCTCCCTTGCTAGCCATAATATCTCCGAAGGATATCTCTGTATGTAAAATGATATGTGAAACATCACATGTATAGAAGGTCATAATAATTGTTCAAACTACCCTAGAAATAACCATGTTATGTTGAAATATGTCAAACAAATCTGATGTATTTATGCGTAGGAAATAAGAAAGTAGTAAAAAAAACAGATTTTAAGTAAATAATAATTTATAAAAACGTGTTATTGTGATATTATATTTGTAAAATAATTCCTTAAACATCCCAAAATACCACCCAGGAATATTAAAGATATATAATCAGAGAAGGCCGCATTTGCATCAAGTAGCGAGCATTTTTAAAATAGTTAATAAATATTAGTAACAATCAGATAAAAATGCCAATTTTGACATTACGTACTTAAAGGGTTCTTAGGTTTATCTAAAAATATATTTAATGCATTTTACGTTACTCTATTTACACATTTGATAATATGTACCGTAGTACCTATATATACACTTAAGGCTAAGGGCATATATAGGTAGTCTTAAAAACATTGCCACCAGCGGTCATCCTCATAAGGCATTTGACTTATTCAATTACATGACGATAGGTGATCGGTGCTTATATTGAACTCCATACAAAAGTTCAGCCACCTTCAAAAAATAATAGGTTTAAATACCTTCTATTAAGAGTTATTTATAGTTTCATTAGTAATACTAACGATAACGAACATCACTCTTAAGTCAGCTCTACAAAAACTACACGCTATTGTGATATCTAACAGTATAATCATCGGAGTCCGCTTTATTATTGAGTTATTATTCTACAGTTTATACGTATGTATACTGTCTACTCTACCCCAGTGTACATATGCCTACCTAGTATTTACGCGAGACGGCGGCGGCGCTTGTATTACGTTGTATCACGTACTACGCCATACTCACACATACAAAACTTTTACGAGACATCCACAACATTGTGCACAGACACGTATTCGTATTTCCACTACTACTGATTTCATTCATGTACCGAAACTAGACCTCCCTTTCTATCTCATTCAAGCTAACGGATTTCGAGTATGAGCGAGCGAAACGGCGAACTACGAAATGGCGTTGTTGAACCGAATAGCCGCGTCGCGTCGTCGGTCGAAGTCTCGCTCGCTCCCTCGCGCAGTGGCAGAGAACGCGTCCGAGGCGTGCGTTCGACTTTCGGGTGGCGTACGCTAGTAGCGTGTGTCTTCATTATTGATGCAAAAGTTCCACGATGGTAGATCATAACGAAAAATTGTTACAGGAGTTGCTTAAGAAACCTGGAAATAATGTGTGTGCCGATTGTGGAAGCGAGGGTATGTCTCAGTGTTTTTACCTAGTGATTTACTTTTCCTTGTAAAGCGTGGTATTTCCATGGGGTGGTGAATAGGCGGGGGGCGTAAGTGCGTCCATGCTCCGGAGTTCAGTGACCTCGACGTAAAATGCATTCAATGAAAACAAATCATCGACACTGGATGCAATAACAATGAGCCGATGAATCAAGGAGGTGACTGCAACTTGAGAGTAAGCGAGATTGTTCCGGTATGGGTGACTAAATAAACCGTTCCAATTAAAAATTGATTTTGGATGTCTCAGGCGTCGATAGCCAAGGTATCGGCTGCTATTTATAACTATTTAAAAGATATCAGGCTGTGTTGTTGTTCTTTCGAAAATAATGCGCCCAGTGCGACTAGAACTCTCCATTGCATATTTATATTACGTGTGTAAGTGAAAAACTCTACAAGTCTTAATTGGTTCCCTGATACAAGTTGCTAAAACGTTTTTAAAACTATAGTTTATTTAAAAATAATGAATAATAATGCGTTTTTTGATTTACGTGTTAAAAGTAAGAAACAAAATGTCACAAAATTTAGTGTTTTTGGTAATAAAAAGTATAAAAATCATTACGTAACTCTTACTTAGTTTGTGCAATTACCAGTACTAAATAATAAAAATGAAAGTTTCACGTGTCTGTATGTTGCAAATATTTGCAAAAACAGTTTTAAAAATAGATAACATTACCTATCTACCAATCGAAGTTTCGAATTTTTGTCTGTTTGTCTGTGTTTGAAATTGCATCAAAGTATAAAAAGTGAATTTAATTTAAAGTTTTAAATAATTCCAAGTTCATATCTTGAGATAACAATCTTTATTTAATTTAAATCCATGGACTCTATCAAAAGTATTACAATTCGTATTCGATGTTATGCTACATTTTTTAAACGCGGGTGAAACCGCCGGGCAATACTAGTCAATTGTTGTTCTTTTACTTCTAATACCTGAAGTTGCTACATAATTTTCTAAAATTATAAAATATTATATTACGCGATATTTCAAATTAATTAAAAAAGTGGTACGTATGTAGGTACCTACACGCGTTAGAAGTTGTACTTCTTTGGCGTAACAAGATAAAAATCTTTTAAGAAAAAAAATCTTTCGCCTTATTCTCATCATTTTTACATAAGGCGCTTAAAGAAATATTACTTCAAAAAAAAATGTGCGGCACTCGGGGACTGCCGCGGTAAAGCTATTACATAGCATTTTCATTCTCTTTCTCAATCTCATTTCAACTTCATACTGTGACTTTTGTGTGACGAATCTAAAAAAAACACTCTCATATTTTTTATAACGCGCTTAAAAAAGTATAACTTCAAATATAAAAAAACAAAATGCAAGACAAGAGACATTTTATTCGAAATAATTAATATACATACATACATGCCATTATAATATAATATGCATATCTCTACATATCACGGCAAGTAGTCTAATTAGACTAAGTTTCTTTTTATACTAATTAGTTTTAATTTTATGCCTTTTCTATATCCTTACTTTAGTTTTTATTCTATCACGATCATAATTATCAAAATTAATTATGAATACACTAATTAATGTTCATAGGCGGTAGGTGGACAACTACTGGTTAGTGCAATTAGTTTGATTTTAATTACATTTGCATATGTATATACAATTAATATATTGTATATGTAAGTGTTATGAGCAGTGATAGCGTAGTGGTTGAAACTTGCCCTCTCAATCGGGAGGTCCGAGGTTCAAACCCAGGCACGCACCACTGATTTATGTGCGTATTAGAAATTAATTATCACTGCTTTTCGGTGAAGGAAAACATCGTGAGGAAACCTACACACCCGAGAGTTCTTTAAAAAAAAAAAGTTCTCGGAGGTGTGTGAAGTCCACCAATTCGCACTTGGCCAGCGCGGTGGCCTAAAACTCTCTCATTCTGAGAGAAGACCCGTGCCCAGCAGTGGGACAATAATGGCTTGACGACGATATGTAAGTGTAATATATGTTTGTGTTTGCATGTTTGTTGTTCCATTACGCAAAACTTTGACAGATTTGATTTGAATTGTATATTTTATCCACAAATAGTGTATGACATGACTTAAGACTATTAAAAATGTAGGACATTTAATAAAAATAAAAATTCTGCGTAACTATCACATATGTTTACTAAAAATAGTTTGGGAGACAGAATAGGCAATGCTAAAGATATTTATCATTTTGTGATATTTGTTTGTTGCAATCACATGAAGAGCTACTAAATTTGACTTAAAGAATTGAGAATATATTTAAGCCCAAGTTTTAAGAAATGAAATGTCTTTATTTTGCATAGGCCTACAGAGGCACTTACAAATTGTCAGTTACATACATATATATCTTTTTACACTACCACCGGATCGGAACACGACCTCAACAAACAAGATCCGGCAAGAAACTCAGTGGGTTTGTCTTTTTTCTTTGTTATAAGGGAATATTTAGTCTTCATTTTATTAAAATTCATCTATTTTATCAAAAAATAATTTAAAAGCACAAGTAGGCATCTTATCTAATTGTTTAACGTGGTCTGTGGTAAGAAGAGTCGGTATTTTAAAAATTGGCATACAATTTCTGATAACCATACCTCGATTGTTATGTTAAATTTTAATGCGGGTAACACCGCGGAGCACGGCTAGTTCTTGATAATACTATGAATATTTTGATGGATTTGTCATTTTATCTAGGATTTTTGGGATTTATGTAAATTTCCGAAGTTACAATAAGATGGTGTAAAGAATACCATCAATCACAGAAATTAAATTTTGTTTTGGGTGATGCGAATTCAGAAATAGAGACAAACAGACAAAAATCGAAAAAATGAAGATATTTCTATTATCATGAAGGATTTGCAAAAAGGGCGTAGATAAGTAAAAGACGCACGTGCAAATACATATATATGTTTTTTAATATTCTTAATCCAAAATTGCATGTAACATTGTTAATAGAAATTTATTGAAACTTATGTAATATGTGCACTTAGGCGAGTCGATGTGAAAATAATTATGCGCCGCGGCGTTCCGAACAAGTTCTCAGGACATACTCGTGATTTTCAAAGTTTATGCGGCTGCGCTTTTATAGGGTTCCGTAGGGTAATAACTAAACCCTATTACTAAGACTGCACTGCCGTCTGTCATCAGGTTGTATCTTATGAACCGAAATAGCTAGTAATAGTTGATTTTTTTACAGATGATGTATTTTTATTGCCTCTATAACAACAAATAGTATAAACAAAATGAAATAAACATTTAAGGGGGCTCACATACAACAATCGTATTTTTTTGCTTGTTAATAACAACAACAACGTATTGCAAAGTTCTTGGAAAATTATATAGGTAACTCCTATACAATACACGTGATTTTTTCTAATAGACAATGGTACAGAACCCTTCCTGTACGACTCGCACTTGTTAGGAATTTTATCCGATTGGACTAGCAAACGAGCATGCTAACTGCATGCATGCATCTGATGGTAACTGGTCACTGCTGTCCATGGACATTAGTAATCAACTTCATACCTACAGAAAATGCGTTCCATCTAAAGTCAATCACAGACGCGTTGCAGCTCCCGAGGACTATGATGGTCGCCTCATATAAAAGTGTGCCGGCAACCACACTCTTCCAACGAAACGCAAGAAATGCTTCATGCTAGAAATAGGTGTGGCGGCGGTACTTCTCCAGTCGAACTGCACTGGTTCTACCGTCTGGTATAAATGCGCTCAAAAATTAAAGTATTTATATTAAGATTAATTTGTGTTTAGACTGGGAGGCTTGTTTAGCACATTTTTGTGTGCATTAAATAGTGAATTGTTTAGTTTCGTTTGCAATTTTACATGCTGTTATCTCGAAATAAAGTGTTCGCTGCCAAATTATTGCACACGCAGATTTGTGTATACTAAAATAGTTATGACTGCAAAATATTTGGTGCAAGTCTGCACATTTGAGTGTTTTAAAAGAGTTTTGCAAGGATTGGAGTTAATTTTTATAACCAATGTATAAACAATATGGCGATAAAAAAGATATCCATCCATCCATCCATCCATCAGCCCTTTGATGTCCACTGCTGGACATAGGCCTCCCCTAAATGGCGCCACTCCAACCGGTCCTGTGCCCTCTGAATCCAACGGTTTCCCGCTGTCTTCTTCAGGTCATCGGTCCACCTGGTAGGGGGGCGACCTGTACTCCTTTTGCCTAAACGTGGTCGCCACTCGAGGACCTTTCTTCCCCATCGGTTATCGGTCCTTCGAGCGATATGGCCGGCCCACTGCCACTTCAGCTTGCTGATTTTGAGAGCTATGTCGGTAACCTTCGTTCGTCTACGGATTTCATCGTTGCGAATCATGTCTCGTAGCGAAATTCCGAGCATAGCCCTCTCCATAGCACGCTGAGCGACTCTGAGCCTTCGAATGAGGCCTTTAGTGAAGGACCACGTTTCGGCGCCATAGGTCATCACTGGCAACACACATTGCTCGAACAATTTCGACTTCAGGCACTGAGGAATTGTGGACGAAAAGATACTACGAAATTTCCCGAACGCAGCCAAAAAAGATATACACAGAAAAAAGTCAAACCCACTGAGTTTGTTGCCGGATCTACTCAGTTGAGGTCGTGTTCTGATCCGGTGGTACTGTAAAAAGATATATATGTAACTGACAATTTGTAAGTGCCTCCGTAGGCCTATGCGAAATAAAGACATTTTATTTTCATTGTGATGTTCCTCAACTCTTTACCCATACATATTTTGACTACTCTCATTATATTTCTAGTGTCCTTTATTCTTTTCTTCTTTAAAACACTGACGATGCCTTGCATATTGTCTGGAACGTCACCAGTAGAACTATGACCAGGATTCGATCCTTAAAAAAGTCCTGCGCGGATTCTAAGTCTGGGTGTTTTCGTCTTAGTATAACACCAAAATACCCACAACACGGAACCGCTACTATTGGTCATCAACCTCATATTTTCGCTTCTCGTCAACCCATTATTGTCCCACTGCTGGGCACGGGTCTTTTCTCAGAATCAGAGAGTTTAGGCCACAGTCCACCGCGCTGCCCAGGTGCGAATTGGTGGACTTCACACACCTCTGAGAACTTTTTTTAAGAACCCTCGGGTGTGTTAGTTTCCTCACGATGTTTTCCTTCACCGACTTGTTGTTCACTCAATCCACTTTTTTGGGACTCAGGACATGGCCTCCTACTCGCATGTCTTTACACGGGCCATTCTCTCAATGGCTACACTGGCCATCGATAGTATGGGCTATCGTGATGCAGCGGTACAGTTTCTGGTCTTCGGACCGATGGTGAGCTGCGATAGTAGATTTCTACTAAATATCAAGCGATATGCTTTGGCTTTATCACATTTTTTGCCAAGTGATGATTTCTTTAACAGACAATTTTATTGTTTTCTTTTTATTCCCCAAAAGAAAACAATAAAATTGTCTGTTAAAGAAAATAATGTTTTTATCTCAATAAAAGGTAACAATGTATTTTTGTTTTTACTACTATTAATGTGATGGGTGTGTTGTTTGAGATGACAAATAGAGTCAATTTTAGTATTCATTTTGTATTTTTATTACGTAAATCTTGTAGCGATGCCATCTTGCCATCGAATGGCGACCTAAGGGTTCGCGTACATTGCGAAACCCTGACCGAGACAATTATTAACAATAACATTTTTATACTAAAATAATTGATTATTTACTATTAAGTAAATTTTGATGCCGTATCATTTTACTATACATATGTATATGTTGTCATACTTATTTCTATGATATCCATTGTTTGTGTTATTCTATAGTAATTGTGTTATTATGTTGTGTTGTTTACTTTTGTCATATTCAATACTAACATCAAACATAGCTACTTGAGTCGCTACTGTCCACTTTAATAGGATTCCTAAAATACATGCAAAATAACGTATATATAGAGTTTGCGGTCTGTGTGGTTTTAATGGAACAATATATCGTCTGTCAAGGAAACAATTGCGCCAACCGTCGATTTGCGCCGCGTAGTGATGTAATAAAAATATCGATTTGTTGACTCTACTATGACTCTACCACTGTTTTCCGTGTATTTTACAGCTATATTTGCAACTCTATATAGGTTTTGAATAGCCCTATTATTTATTATAGTTTTGTATTTGTTCAAAGTATTTATGAAGTAGGTACGATCACTTCTTTAAATGTAGAGTACCTTAAGATTCTGCAATGTGAAGTCATCTTGTCAACCCATTATTGTCCCACTGTTGGGCACGGGTCTTCTCTCAGAATGAGAGAGTTTTAGGTCGTAGTCCACCGCGCTGGCCAAGTGCGAATTGGAAGTAAAAATTAAAATCTACCAAATTTCCTTTATCATTTAGAATGTGATTAATTTGTCTAAAAAGGCTTTCTAAAAATTTTATGAGCGCTGCTTGGTCACTAATTTTCGCGTAAGCGATACTCGACATGTGTTTGGGAATCGCTGAATTACAGTTTCTAAGACTACATCAAACTTACATCGACTCTATCAAGTTGGTAAAGTAGAACGAGTATTTTGAGGCAGTTCTTACGTTTTGGCTCACTATACAAACATCTTAGTCCTCGGCAGAAACAACAGATTTGTGATCCACTTCAAGTAGAGCCCCTATTCTAAACCCAGTTGCTTATAAACGTCTACGAGCGCTGACCAGTTACCATCAGGTGGACGGCATGCTCGTTTGTTACTTCCATGTGATAAAATAGTGAACATATATATTCTTTGCGATTGGCGCTGGTAGAATCCTTTGCGATTCCAAGAGGAGAAAATCCTGTGTAATGTATGAGTAAGTAAAAAGCGTTGAACGTTTATTACGAATACTGGAGGGATCAGAGCAGTGATAGCCAAACTATTAGCCTGGTTGAAACTTTCCCCCTCGATCGGGAGTTTCGTACTGTCGTACCATATACTGCGTTCGGGAAATTTCGTAGTATCTTCTCGTCCACAATTCCTCAGTGCCTGAAGTCGAAATTATTCGAGCAATGTGTGTTGCCAGTGATGACCTACGGCGCCGAAACGTGGTCCTTCACTGTAGGCCTCATTCGGAGACTCAGGGTCGCTCAGCGTGCTATGGAGAGGGTTATGCTCGGAATTTCGCTACGAGACATGATTCGCAACGATGAAATCCGTAGACGAACGAAGCTTACCGACATAGCTCTCAAAATTAGTAGGCTGAAGTGGCAATGGGCCGGCCACATCGCTCGCAGGACCGATAACCGATGGGGAAGGAAGGTCCTCGAGTGGCGACCACGTTTAGGCAAAAGGAGTACAGGTCGCCCCCCTACCAGATGGACCGATGACCTGAAGAAGACAGCGGGAAACCGTTGGATTCAGAGGGCACAGGACCGGTTGGAGTGGCGCCATTTAGGGGAGGCCTATGTTCAGCAGTGGACATCAAAAGGCTGATGGATGGATGGGATGGATGGTACCATATACACACACGTTAAGTGAACGCTTCGCTGCGCTACATAGTAGGCGGAGTGGGCCTGTTAGGTTTTTTCGTTACGGAATTTCTTGATACGGTTGCCGCGCTCAAAGTCCCCAATAAAAGCTATGCAATAGCTTAAAAATAATGTTCTAAGAGGTATGTGAACCAATTCGCACTTGGCCAGGAGCTATGGCCGACTTGGCCATAGACTATGGCCTACAACTCTCTCATTCTGAGAGAATACACGGGTATTCTCTCAGAATGAGAGAGTTGTAGATTTGTAGAGGCCCAGCAATGGGGCAATGATGGGTGGACGAGACTGGATAAATTAAAATATAAAATGTTGAAATTTCTTGATATTGCATCGCAAAGCATCAATTCAATACGATAATGTCGATGTGATTGTCGGATATAAGTGTGTATGTGTGCGTTAAGGTACCTATGGACACGTCGGTATGCGATCGGAATGTCTATCGGCGGATCTAGAGGTGTGAAAAACCTTTAAAGGTATATGGCATGACCATTTATCGCTTGTAATAGCAGTTCTCGTTTAGTTGTAAAGCGGTTTTGTTAAGCCCAAAGAGGTAGCAACGCGGGTGGTAGTTGAATTAGGACTAAATCTATTTTGGCTGTGCCATGGGATGTAAATGATGTAATAGTTTGGCTGTTATTACAGTTTTTATCTTTAGATACACGGATCTCTGGGGAAAATGAGTTAAGTCTGGAGCATGATGTTCCGCGCTTCCCCAGGTTTTTGAAGTGAAACCTCTTTAGGCGCATGAGGGTAAAATTTTTACAGATGAAACGTCACGCCGGTATGCAACGGAAGTGTCGGAAAAGAGAGAGAGAGTGATCGAGACCGATTGAGAGAGAGTAAGACAGGGCGAACGTAGCATGAGCAACTAGCCGTGGAGTGAGAGTAGGGAGCAAGCGAGTGAGAAAGATTGAGAGAAAAAGTGAGACAGAGCGAACGTCGTATCACGCCTTTTTCCCTTCCTCTTAATCTTGGAAATTTAATCTTATTTAATCTTGGAAATATAAACAAGATTTATAAATTAGTTCGCCAAAGAAGTTTCACTTCTGACATGTGTACTTTGTACGCACGCATGTTTTTTTTTTTATCTGACTGAAGTAGCAAACGAGCATGCAGTCCACCTGATAGTAAGAGGCCACTGCCGCCCATGGACATCTGTAATCAACTACATATAGAACATGGGTTCCATCTGAAGGACTATGATGGTCGCCTCATGTGAAATTATGGAGTGATTGACATCCTTTTTTTATATAACATGGGTTTTATCTAAGGTCAATCACAGATGCGATGGACTAAGATGGTCGCCTCGTATAAAAGTGTACCGGCAACAACACCCTTCTATCGAAACGCAAGAACTGCTTTACGCTAGAAATAGGTGTGGCGGTGATACTTCCCCGGTCGACATTTTTTTTTATAATGCAGCGTTAGAAAATGTGCACGCAGTCCGTCTGATGATTGGTCGTGAAAAATTGGTCAAGTGCGAGTTGGACTCGCGTATGAAGGGTTCCGTGCTATAAAAAAACAGTAATAAAAGAAGTTTGCTATATAGGAGCCCCCTTAAATATTTTTTAATTCTGTTTTTGATATGTGTTCTTATGCGACAACAGAATTAAATCACTACTGACAATTTCAACTGCTATCCGATTCAGTATTAAAGCGGTTTAGTGCAGATTCCCTTTAAATGCATCAGCATAATCGTATTACCAGTACCTTGAAACCCATAATCCCGTTGTTATGGGTACAATTAAGTTGGTGGTCCCTATTTGCAAATAAAAAGCGCGCCATCTGCGACCGACCCTAAATTTTCTTTTTTATTAGGGCCCCGTTACCAAATGGGAAAACCCTCGCTCGCCCTTATAAGCTCCTCTCGTATATACCTATATAAATAGTTGTCCAGTGTGTAAGAGCAGTGATAGTCTAATGGTTGAAACTTGCCTTCTCGATCGGGAGGTCCGAGGTTCAAACCCAGGCACGCACCACTGATTTATGTGCGTATTAGGAATTAATTATCACTGCTTTTCGGTGAAGGAAAACATCGTGAGGAAACCTACACACCCGAGAGTTCTTAAAGTTCTCGGAGGTGTGTGAAGTCCACCAATTCGCACTTGGCCAGCGCGGTGGACCTAAACTCTCTCATTCTGAGAGAAGACACGTGCCCAGTAGTGGGACAATAATGGGTTGACGAGAGAAATAGTTATCCACATACAGTAATCGTATTGTAAATATGTTTTGTTTTATAGCTCCACGTAACGTAACTTGGAACTACGAATACGAAAGGTATAACAATATTGTTTAATGTTAATCCACTTTTATAATTATATCATTTATTTTGTGAGTTGTCTAAGTAACTTAATGGGAGACTCGTAACTTTTCGTACCTACGCCCGATATTATAATGTTTTTATTTAAGTGAATTATATAATTCTTTATGAGAAATAAAGTTCTTGTTAAACCATAAATATACTTGACACCTTGACTTCTTTCACCTTTAAATCAATGCGATATTAAGATAATATTGATAAGATTGACGACCCGCGTGGCGCAGCGGTTACCGTACCAGTCTGACACGCAGTGGGTCCCGGGTTCGATTCCCGGCCAGCCAGGTATCTGAATGATGAGTTTAGATTCTTGTTCTGGGTCTGGGTGTTTGTGTGTCTTTGTGTGTTTGTTTGTGTGTGTGTGTTGTGTTTGCATGGCACCCACGACACAGGAGAAAATCCTACTGTGGGGCTATGAGTGTAGAAAGCGTTTTTTTTTTTTTAATATAACCTTAAAAAATAGAGAATCTGGGATTTTTATTTGAAAAGTGCAGATAATGATGACATCTTAATTTATGTCATTATACTATTTTGTTCAGTTATTAGTATTAATGCAGTTTAAAATTAGCCGGTGGTGGCGTTTCGGAAATACCAAAGGCATGGCATAATCATGTATGAAACCCGATGTGTCTCTGGTCTTAATTTATCCTAACACTTTTGTCTTTGTTCTGCGATGTGTTTTTTGAAATTAGCCTTTTTTTTGTTTTCGAGGGGGAAACCTTCAAAAGGTACCCGACGCCTTGGGAGCGACGCAGGGTTATGTGGGATTTTTACCGCACTAAAACCCCCCCGGTGGCCCTCCTCGGCGCTGAAAAGGAGGACTCCGGGATCTCGAAACGACTTCAACCGGAATCCTCCGAGCGCGTTGCCCCATCAGGCTCCTCCCAGATGGGCGGCTGGGCCCACCGCTCCGTCTAGTCTTTACGACGGTATGCGATCACACATACCGCCGTCCTTCCCGGGATTGCCTGACCAAACGGTTCGAGCTCCCACTCTAGCCGTCTGCAACCCCGGAAGCCCCTTTTAGTCGCCTCTTACGACAGGCAGGGGATGCCGTAGCCCTATTCTGATCCCGGAACTACAGGGCGTTTTTGAAATTAGCCTATAGACAAGTTCTATTGTTCTGCGAAAGTGAGCTTTTTGAAATTAGGCAATGGACATTCAGTGAAATGATAATAAATGTGTCTTTTGACAGAACAGTGACAGCCTAATAGTTGAAACTTGCCTTCTCAATCGGGAGGTCCGAGGTTCAAACCCAGGCACGCACCACTGATTTATGTGCGTATTAGAAATTAATTAACTGTTTTTCGGTGAAGGAAAACATCGTGAGGAAACCTACACATCCGAGAGTTCTTTAAGTTCTCGGAGGTGTATGAAGTCCACAAATTCGCACTTGGCCAGCGCGGTGGACTATGGTCTAAAACTCTCTCATTCTGAGAGAAGACCCGTGCCCAGCAGTGGGACAATAATGGGTTGTACCCATGGTACATGGGTATCTTTTGACTGCTTTCAAAATATAAACAAGGATACACAGTTTTGCCTAAAGTTGATCTCATTCGTTATTAAATTTCATTAAAGAAAACTGTTGTTAAACCTGTATCTACCTTATGTCAGCAGAGTTAACTGTTGCTGCGTTTTGTTTCGAGGATGTCTTAAGGAAGACATAGCACCTTAATTTTTTTTCAACTTAGTCATTAGTAATCGCAACATTTCTTGCGTTGCGTAGAAAGGATGTAGAGGCCCTCACTTTCACATGAGGGACTATCTTAGCCTTCGGTAGTAGCAGTATATGTGATTGACTTCAGATAAAAACTCTACTGTATACGAAGATGCTTACAGATATCCAAGGACTGCAGAGACCACTTACGATCCGATTGCATGCATACTGCTTCAATCTCATTAAAAGAGGAGAAGTTTAAAAAAAAAAAAAAACGCTTTCTACACTCGTAGCCCCACAGTAGGATTTTCTCCTGTGTCGTGGGTGCCATGGACACACACAAAGACGAATACACAAACACCCAGACCCAGAACAAGAATCTAAACTCATCATTCAGATACCTGTCTGGCCGGGAATCGAACCCGGGACCCACTGCGTGTCAGACCGGTACGGTAACCGCTGCGCCACGCGGGTCGTCAAGTCGTCAAGAAGTGCCTTCGTATTCAAAGGTTCCCAACCCTACGATATTCTGTGAAATTGTCTTTGTTGTCTGTCAGCGCATATAACATTTAAGCATTTTGGAATTACGAAATAATTCAATGGACGTACAATGGCCTTTGCCTGTCTGAGGGGTTGAAGTTTGAACCCGAGTTCAATTATAAATGTCTGCTCTAGTCTAGCTAGGGCAGAAATCTTTGTGTGCTCTTCATGTATGCACGTGGTATCTATAGATGAGGATACTTGAAGTAGTACAAAGTTATAGATATCCCAAAGATTTAGGTACCCGGTTTTAGATATCCAGTTTTTAATATGCTGCAATTAAAGAAATGAAATAAAATGGTATGGTCATAGCAAGCTCTTATTTTTATGAAGAGAATTTGAAACAGAATTGTAGACTTACCTAACGGCGGTCACAGGTGTGTTGTAATCCCTGAGGACCAAGCTAGAATGCTTCGTAGTCTCTTCCGTGATACGAATTCCTTTAATCCAGGGTTTCTAAAAGTGTGGTACGCGAACCCCTAGAGGTTCACAATTCGATAGCAGGGGGTTCGCGACATGATTTAGGTAATGAAATACAAATTTATCCCTAAAATGGACTCCATTTGTGACAACAAATAAGCACACCCATCAGGTTAATAGCAGTAAGAATACATTTCTTTTGGCACTTTATTGTTATCTTTTATTGAAATAAAAACATTATTTTCTTCAACAGTCAATTTTATTGTTTTCTTAGTGGCGGGGGAGGGGGGTGAATTAATTACTTACTTAAGAAGGTTCGCTGTCACTTGGAAACTTTAACAGGGGATACAGGGGTACGTGAAGCTGACGGTTTGAGAAGCCCTGATCTAATTATAAAGGGATTTGATATCTTCATTTTGTTTTTTGTTTATTAAATATTTATAACTACTACGTTTTTCCCGCGGCTACGTTTTTCGCTTCGGTCGTGTCTAACACGGTAATGAGGTATCCTCTGTGTTAACCTGGGTGATTTACTATGTACCTATATGCCAAATTTTATTGAAATCTGATTGGAAATGTTTCTCTGAAGCAGTAATGAACACGTAAACATTCTCACAAAATTTCGCATTTATAATGTTTACTAGTTTTTACCCGCAGCTTCGTTCGCGTTGAAGCCTAATTAAATTTTATTGACAAACAATCATGCGTACCAAAATCCTATTTTTAAATATGTATTTTTTAATAAAAAACGTGCGGCACTCGGGGACTGCCGCGGTAAAGCTATTGCGTAGCATTTTTGATCAACTTATGCATTTATAATTATTTATTTATTTGTGCAGTATTTTTTTATATTAATTCAAGTTTTTTTCTTTGATACTGTATACCTAGGTACTTTCTCACAATTCGTCCGATTTCCGAGCAGCTCGTCTCGATCCGTGCGAGCTTCGTACTGTGGTACCATATATGTACATACACGTTAAGCGAACGCTCGGCCACGCTACATGGTAGCCGGAGTGGGGGATGTTAGGTATTTTTTGTTACGGAATTTCTTTATTTGTTCACCGCGTTCAAAACCCGCGATAAAAACTATGTAATAGCTTAAAAATATTCTGTTTTTTCTAAGAATATGTGAACAAATTTTGCTACTTCAGTCAAATAAAAAAACAGTTTGACAGATATATATGGTCTTTAGATTTTTAATGCTAAAGTTATTACGATCCCATCTTGTTGGTACGTAATCTTGCACGTCTGCGCAAAAAATGACGTAGTCTACCGTATACCGTGTCTACATGAACATGTTTCATTATTCTACATATAATCGTACTGTCTATATGTAAATCAGAAATATGCAATTTTAAGCTCACTCGCTTATGCTCACGGAATCGAAACATGATTTTTTTTTGGTTTCATAGACTGTTTTTACGTGTATAGATGTAAATTTACTTCAATAGTGTATAAAATATACATATATGTACGTATCATCTGCATGTAAATCGTAACTAAAAGTTATATTTAGAACACATTAGATGATACTACGAAATATATATTTTTTATATTTTGTCTGTCTGATTGAATTTTTATTGGTCTGCACGTTCTTCATGTTTCACGCTAGAAATAGGTGTGACAGTTGTACCCAATCGAACCAGTACGAATCGATACAACTCTTTTGAAATATAGTAAAAAATACAATATTCATCTTTCGTTATTTCGAAAGGTGAATATTGTATTTTTGCAAATTATATAAAACCATATTCATATCATAAATGAGAGAGTTTGTGTGTTTTTTACTCTAGCGCAAAAACAACACTCCCATTTCGTTTAAATAGCAAACATAATTAACTTCCTAGAATAACTTATAGGACACTCATTGCCGTCTTTCTTTTTTTTCTTTTCGAGGGGGAAACCTTCCAAAGGTACCCGACGCCGTGGGAGCGACGCAGGGTTATGTGGGATTTTTACCGCACTAAAACCCCCCCGGTGGCCGTCCTCGGCGCTGAAAAGGAGGACTCCGGGATCTCGAAACGATTTCAACCGGAATCCTCCGAGCGTGCTGCCCCATCGGGCTCCTCCCAGATACTCATTGCCGTCCACCAATTCGCACTTGGCCAGCGCTGTGGACTATGGCCTAAAACTCTCTCATTCTGAGAGAAGACCCGCGCCCAGCAGTGGGACAATAATGGGTTGTACCCCCATTGCCATTACGGGAAATAACCTAGTGTTATACTAGTAAGTCGACTGACTCATACTGCTAGAGTTATTAGTCAAACAGGCAAATTGTCATTTATGAACAGATACAAGTTACCGATTTATTAAAGCAACTTATTATAGCTGTTTATTGTTGTGGAAATGAAATGAAATGAAATGTCTTTATTTTGTATAGGCCTGCGGGGGCACTTATAAATTGTCAGTTACATTTTTTTCTTACACTACCACCGGATTGGAATACGACCTCAACTCAGAAGATCCGGCAAGAAACTCAGCGGGTTTGTCTTTTTTTCTTATTTTTTTCAATTTTTTTTTATATTATTACAATCATGTTTTTTTTCTACATGGTAATGAAAGTTAGCTCCAGTATCTTGCCTTACAGTTCAGTAAAAGAGAGCCCTGTTTGGCAAGATACGCTACACTTTGACATTTATTAAATATACTATAGTAATGCGTATTATTGCTCAGTCCCAAGCTGTTTTGTCTTCTATGTAATCAGAAATTTTATAATACGCTTTACGGCAAAGATATTAAATGATACCACAAGCTCTCTACTTGTGAATGTCGCAAGAGGTGACCAATGGACAAAATCCAGAATGTTTTAGATCTATAGTAGATATGCGGTGCAGCACGGAGGACTATGGCCTAAAACTCTCTCGTTCTGAGAGAAGACCCGTGCCCAGCAGTGGGACAGTAACGGGTTGACGAATAGAACGTATGTGCTTTAATCGGGAAGGTACCACCACCCCACTTATTTTTTTTAATCTGGTTGGAGTAGCAATCGAGCATGCAGTACACTTGATGGTAAGTGGCCACTGCCCCCATGGACATCTGTAATCCAACTTCATATAGAACATGGATTCTGAAGTCAATCAAAGATGCATTATTACTTCCGAGGACTAGGATGGTCGCATCATATAAAAAGTGTGTCGGCAACCACACCCTTCCATCGAAACGCAAGAAATGCTTCACGCTAGAAATAAGTGTGGCGGTGTTACTTCCCCGGTCGAACTTCACTGTTTCTACCGCCTTCTTAAATCCACCAATACTTACTATTAGCATAAGCAATCGCGTTTTGGTGGACCGGTGTGTTTGCCAGCTCACTTCTATATGCGGCAACTACTTAACTCTCGGCAGTAGCAACGCATTTGTGATAGCCAGTGGCGGATTTATAGATTTGCCGCCCATAGGCTATTCAATTTTTGCCGCCTCTAAATTTTGATATCTTAGTCCACAATCATATCAATTTTCTATCAATAAAATTTAAACTTTATAATTTGTGCTCCATCATCCTCGTTACATCAACTTTTCCCATATAGTTATTATTATTGAGAACTATGGTACCGTGTTAGATCCTTGGTTATTTTTATAGCAAAGAATTATTAAAAAACATTATTTTAAGGAAAAAATATCGAAATTACCGAATCGTCATGTCGTTTGTTCTGGCGTTACAATACAATTACAATACGCAATTGCATGCCTTAAGTGCGAAGCGCGTAGTAGGTATGCTCTATTCTTGCCTAAAAATCTAAATCCGATATTTTCTCACATTGAACCGTACCTAACAAATATAATTTGTAAACCGAAATAAAAAAATTATGAACTAAATTTGCCGCCCCTTAAAATTTGCCGTCCTAGGCTCCAGCCTACTCAGCCTGCTGGTAAATCCGCCACTGGTGATAGCGATTTAGATAGAACCTTCGTTAAATCCGTTTAATAGAGACAAATAAAAAGAAGCTAGTGTAACATTACTCAACATAAAGCTTTTTAGAGAATTCTAAATATATAACACATAATATATATAACATATCTTTATTATATTTCTAATTAAAGTACCTTCTGCCACAAATTTACCAGCTAACCGAGGTTGAGTGGTAGAGAATGCTATCAGGCGTTAAGTTTATTTTTACATTTATTAAAAAGAGTTACAATAAATAAACAAATGCTTGTTTTGTCAGGCATCAAACCCGGACCGTGTCAGACCAATATTAAGACTGTTAGCTAAGCTCTAAAGTTCGTTTGACGTCATAGGTGTTATTTTGGATGTACTTAATTGACCGTTAACCTTAAATTTGTTCATAATTATTATGCATGTTATTTTCGTCAACTTCCTCCTATGACAACTGTTTACTGCAGTTTTATTACAACGACAACAAATCAACAGAAATGACCGTTTGTTGTTGTTTATATTTCTTGTTTATTACAAGGCTTCGCTCTTCCGACAAAGAGTGAATTATGACGAAATATTTTATGCGACAAAGGTATTTAAATTATTCTTAGACTGTGTCCCCAGGCAAACTGTTAGTGGCGTACTGAATTTGCGACGTATCGGTTTAGTACGCCCTTCCATATATTTGAAATGGAGAGTCCAAAGTTTGCTAGTTTGCGCTCTCTTTACGCAGTTTGCAGCGCTATAGCGTACAGTACAGCGTACAGCGTACAGTACGGCGTACAGCGTACCTCGCAAATTCAGTATGCCGCTAACAGTTTGCCTACTGAGGATACAGCCTTAGGATTTACAAAGCTTTTTTAGCAAATTTAAGTAAACGAGCGTAAAGTCCACATGCTGGGAAGTGTTAACTACCGCCCGCGGACGTAGGCATATAGAGCAGTGGTTCTTAACCTTTTAGTGACGAACGGCCATTTAACAAAATATCTGTCTACTCATGGACCACCCCATGGCCAGTGGAATCACATCATCACTTTGGAATCTGACTACCATATACTTCTAACCCCCTTTTTTGTCATCATACTGAAATTTATATACTTTTGACGACTTTTTTTTTGGTCATTACACTTCTTTATATTCTTTTGTTGACTTCTTATTTTCTTATTTTACAATGTTTCGAATGGCGACCACGGACCACTTCGAATGCTTCCAGGGACCACCGGTTAAGAACCACTGATATACAGGGTGAACACAATAAGTGTGCACAGTCGATTATTCTGTAACTATTACAGATATCAATAACCTTAAAATTGATATCAAAAGTACTCTACCTAATGAGTAAAATGACAATAATAAGTTTTTACTTACTAAAGGTATGGGAGTATTTAATGTTAAGTTTTTGGATGTTTTTCGTTTTATATAAAAGGTTATAGATTTAGATAGAAACCTTGTTCTACAGGTGTAATCGTTATTACACCTGTAGAACAAGGTTTCTATCTAAAGTCAATCACAGATGAGTCGGTCACACACCCGAGGACAATCACACCTTTCTACCTTCCACAGCAAGAATTAGTTCCTGCTAAAAATAAGTGTGGCGGTGTTTACTTCCCTGTTAAAGTACACTGAACCACCTAGTTATTTATTTTTTATTAACTATAGCATACCCGGCCACGCGTTGCTGTGGTTAAAGAAATGTTACATAAACATTTGCAATTAAACCCATAAATTAAGATATAAACTATCCTATCTTTCAAGTTGGATCAAAATGCACACGTTGAGTAAATTTGATTATAATCGGTTCAGAGGTTTAAGAGTCCATTGCGGACAAATAAAGTGACACGTAATTTATATATATTAAGATTTCTCCTATGAAGATATTCTCGAGTACCCTTCAATACGTAAACGACTCAGACAATGACGTCATAAATTTCCCCTAAGTTTAAATAAAACATGGCTTGCGAATAGCGATAAACCAAATTAAACATTTTCCTTGAACAGTATCAACATGTAATCCTCGTGAAGCGATAGTACAAAATTTATGGGATCCGTATTTATTAATTGGTCGGTGAACAAACGTGTTTGATGGTTCGAATGTTCGTTGATTGAAATATTCTCACCGAAACAAGTTCCGAAACGAAGATTCACCCACAACTGTTATGACCAAAACATAGTGTTATTTACGAGCGGAGGCCACGTGAGCTTGTGTGCGCGTGACGTTGTGTCTGTGTAGTAGACATGTAAACTTGTAAAGGTAGGCGCAGACTTGCGCGACGTGCAATCTGATACCATTGCAAACTTGTTCGCTTGTGACAGTGTTACAAAGAACGATCGTGTGACTACCGTGACGTCTTGTACTGCATAAGGACAGTGAATTGACATGCAGCATCCTTTTAGTTAAAATTAAAAAAAAAATTGGACATGAACTGACATTAATTGCTAAAAGCAATTAAAATTGTTGTTTTTGATACTCTCAAAAATCATCAACTTTTTTTTGGAGAGCGATAATTAACGATACAAAATTCAATCACGTAATTACCTCATTAGTAATGAGGATATGTAAAAAGTCATATTAAGATCAAAGCCATCAACTTATAACATATGGAAGTGGACGCTCTAGTTTTAATTTCACGAAAAAAATGTTCATAAGTATCATATGTCAAAATATGCGGTTAATTATGACTATCATTAGGTGTGGCGATAATACATGCCATCAAAAGTCAAATAATTTGATTTGAAAGCTTTTTTTATAAATTGAACGTGAAACAAATGTCATTATTTAATGACTAGTACCAGTTTGTCATACCAATACGATATGACCAGTATACCAGTTTTTTATACCAATATATTTTTAGACTTTTACCGTTTACTTTTGCATAGTGTTATAAAAATATAGGTATTGCTCATGTGAACTAAAGTAGCATTGATTGTCTTTTTATAACACAATGATATTGACGGTTTAAACCGTTTATCAGCAATCTAACATAGATTTTTGTCATTATAGATTACAAGGAATTCCCCTTTTCAAAAATATGTTCCTACTAGCTGTACCCGCGGCTCCGCCCGCGTTCAAATCAATGTATCACAAAGTTGTTCACATTTCACCCCCTTAGGGGTTGAATTTCATAAAATCCCTTCTTAGTGAGCACTTAAGTCCTTAAAGAACCCGCGTGAAAAATTTGAAACTCCTAGCACTTGTAGTTTCTGAGATTTATTGATGAGTGAGTGACCTTTCGCTTTTATATATATAGATTTTAAATGGAGACCTATTTAGACATAAATTATTATGTTTCATATGACTCTGGGAACTATCAGTACCTATTCTCTAATCTTACGAGGTGAAAACTTTAATCTCTTATGACAGTAGACCTTGACCAGTCTTCATACAGTTTAAGTACAAGGTTTATATTGTTGTTATAAATAAGAGCTGTCATAAAGAGGCAAGCATAAAGCTGTATTATTAATAGCAGGATAGAATTGTATACCACTTATTATACTATCAACCGGTTTATTTTTAAATAGAACTTCATATCTTTTAGAACACTAAGATTAATAACACTAAGATATCTCACGTTTTTTGAATAGATTGATTGTGACATGACTTAAAATAGATTTTAAACAATCTAAATATATATATTCTAAAAATAATTCTCAAACATTATGCAAAAAATATATGGCCTGTAAGTATAAATTTAACAAAAAACTTAGACACGTGCAAGACTTATTACGGACCGTGAATATGTCTAATTAAAATTAATGAGGTAATGGTTGAAGGAGAGATTACAATATAGACAAGCGAATGGTTTCCTTTGAGCATTTTTTTATAATATAATCAGAGAATCTCAAATATTTTGCCAGCAAAATGGATTATGTAGTTTTTACTTTCTATTATCGATACGTTAAGTATTATATATTACTATAGGGCATTTTTTTGTTGTTTGTTGTTGGTTGTTTTTTTATTTGTTCTATTTACAAACAATCTATTCACCATCCTATTGAAAATATAAGATTCAAATTTATATAATTTAATAATTACATAAATTTAACTTATATAATTTAATTTATATAAGATTCAAATAGCAAACGAGCATGCAGTCCACCTGATGGTGAGTGGTCACGGCTACTCATGGACACCTGTAAGCAACTTCATACAGAACATGGGGCTCTATCTGAAGTAAATCACAGATGTTCTTTAACTTTAAGAAACATTCTACAATTAGCAAAATTATGTATGAAATTTCATGTAAATAATTTCACTACGCGAACACTTAATTTTTATGTATTTGTATAATATATGTGCTATTTAATATGGACATACCATTACGATTGTTGATATCCGGTTGGGCCAACACGCTTACGCTTTCGCTAAGACCTAGCGACGCCATAACATTATCAGTGCCCTTAATACGTTTTTATTATACAAAACAGTTACCGTGTACGTTTTACCTATCATTACTAAGTACATCGAAAGTAATAACTTATTTTTTAAAAACGTAAATATGTTCGTCATGAAACGTTTTAAACTCATACTAAGGAGACAGTCAAGTCTCGCAGCACCCTAATTAATTACCTTTGTAGTACATTATTCTCGTAACAGACCGATTTGTTAGCGCGCATTGCGGGGTGATTAGTAGGTATTTCGTTTTCAGTGAATGTCATATTACGCATATCTATATTACTGATATTAAGTATCATATTTAAATAAGGCGGTAGAACAAGTGTAGTTCGACCGGGGAAGTACAACCGCCACACCTATTTCTAGCGTGAAGCATTTCTTGCGTTTCGATAGAAGAGTGTGGTTGCCAACACACTTTCACATGAGGCCACCATCATAGTCCTCGGGAGTAGCAACGCATCTGTGATTGGCTTCAGATGGAACCCATGTTCTGTATGTAGTTGATAACAGATATCCATGTCCATTTTAAGCATATTTAGAAGTGTTATTCAACCTAAAATTGATGCATTTTGAATTGTGCGATCATTCATGCAACGATATAATAAAAATTACAGGTACATTACGTATATTTAGACAAAAGTAAAGGATTGAGAATTAGGTAATAATATAATTTTTTTATCATTTTTTGACCCCTGTTTGTGTCTGCACGTCAATAATACCGAATATTATTATCTTGAGGTAATTATTAGTGTTTATGACAATAAATCCGTCTATTCTATCAAAAATATGACCTAAATTTATGCTGCATATATTTTTAAATTGAAAACGATTACGCAACTAGGCACAAAATAAAATGATTTTAGGACCAAATTTTTAATAAGATTTTACAAATAATACCGTAGTACATATGATAGTTTTAAATATTACATATTTATTACTCCTACTGATTTATTTGCTTCTGGATGGAAAGTCATGCAAACGAAATTTATTAAGTAGAAGAGAAATCTATATTGATTTACTAAATAAAGACAATTTTAATATAAAAGATATGCTATTTTTTCTGTTCCAAAAAAATTTACAGGCATGAATCCAATTTAACCTAAACTAACTTATCAAATCAAATCAAATCAAAAATCTTTATTTGCTAAATAAGGTACAAATGTATGGTAGTATGTCTTTTGAAAAGAAGATCCTCTTATTTTGCCATTTCGGCGTATAAATGACTATTTTATTTTTATTGTAATTGTGTACTTATTATATTTAATTGAAACAAATCGAAAGCAAGATACTATTGTATAAAAAACTAATAACATTATGTTGGTAACTTAACTAATAACATTATTTTGCTAAATTACCAATTATGAAAACATTACACAAATTATAAATAGCATAAGGAAAAGTTAATGTTTCATCGCGAACTGTTCTGGTCAAGTTTTGTTCCACGTAATCCCAAATTAAACGTCTGAAAAGAAACGCCGCGGGAGTTTCATTCTATTTACAGGCGACCACAGCGAAGTACGTTTTTATGACGGTAAGATTATTACTGCTTATGTACTCGGTATGTATTTAGGCATATCGTGTGATAGGACTACCTATCCCTGTGGGGTTGGGGGGGGGGGAAGGTTGGTAATTAATAATCATATACTTAAGTGTGCTAGTCACCCGTCGCAACGGCCGAAATTCGACCGTAATTCAACTCAAAAAATAAACTTGATATTGTCAAAAGGGGAAATAAATTCAATATTTATTAATTTTCAAGTTATTTTAATACACACGAATGATTAAAATAGGTTTTCATACGTTGAATGTTTCATTTCGTTTATCCTACCCACCTACATAAAAATAAAAAATTGGCCTACAGCTTTTTTGTATAAGTTAGTTAGTTTAGTATAATTGGAGAGTTCTATTAGCTATGTAATAATTAATAGATATCATTACAAAATGCCTTACGCTATTTTCCTCTTAAAATTCTCATAAATAAAAAGTATAAATAAATATTTCAAAAGGAATTAGACAATAATATAATTTCTTTCATTTGCGGTTTTACAACATTATAATTAATAAGGAAACATCAGCACTAATCAAAAATTTCAAAGCAACAAAAGACAAATTGTTTATTAGATTTAATTAATTTTATTTACAAAGCAATTACATTTAATTACAAAATTTCGGTGAAGGGAAACCTACACACCCGAGAGTTCTTTAAAAAAAAAGTTCTCGGAGGTGTGTGAAGTCCACCGATTCGCACTTGGCCAGCGCGGTGGACTATGGGCTATAACTCTCTCATTCCGAGAGAAGACCCGTGCCCAGCAATGGGACAATAATGGTTAGACGACGACAAATGTAACATTACAATACAAGTGTAACGCAACAAAGCACTTCTATTACATTACAAATGTAGTCTTTCTTATGTCGGTTGACGTCATCGTGAGCTATGTTGACGAGCCGTTATCATGACGCGATAAGGAAAGTTAGACCCATCGTTCTCTCAGAACAAACAACTATTGTATCTATCACTATGAATAGGGCTGGCAAGTTGTGGTTAAAGATCATTTATTCTCAAAAAAATTGGTTACAATTCACTTATATGAGAACTTAAGATTAATAAATAACATTTTTTTTTTTTATTTCACTGAAGTAGCAAACGAGCATGCAGTTCATCTGATGGTAAGTGGTCACTGCCGCCCATGGACATCTGTAATCAACTTCATACAGAACATGGGTTCTATCTGAAGTCAATCACAGATGTGTTGCTACACCCGAGGACTAAGATGGTCGCCTCATATAAAAGTGTACCGGCAACCACACCCTTCCATCGAAACGCAAAAAATGCTTCACGCTAGAAATAGATGTGGCGGTGGTCCCTCCCCGGTACACTGGTTCTACCACCTGATACAACATTCATAAGTAATGAGCATGAGGGTAGACTGCAAACAATATTTTGATTTTGCTACTTGTTAACAACACTGGGATGGCAATATAGGTGGAATCTGTTAACAATATAAATTGGTTAATTTTATGTTAAGTTGCATTTTTTGTTAAATACAAAGTGAAAAAGCTTACAAGTGATGATGATGTAAGCCTTGATGGTGTGGGGTATTCTTATAGAATAGGGTTTTTTTAATATGAACTGTATTAATAATAATCTTTATTTTCTTTATAGTCTTGTTACAATCATAAGGGGGTCAGGAGCTAACTTTTAAGCAACAATTGCATGTGTTAGGATGCTCCGCTCTTTGAGTAGTTATTAGTAGCTAAATTTAACTTAGGACTTACTAATCGTAATAATAATAATAAAATCATACATAACTGTATTAAGCTGTTGCTATTGATAATGCAACAATCTTGAAACTTTTTATTTCAATTAATTACATGAGTTAATTTATAATGAATTATTAGGAATTTGGTACTATTGAATTGTTTTCTTTAAGCACTGTCTCCACAATTATTTGAGCGAAATCTAAGAATCATCATCATCGTCAACCGATTATTGTCCCACTGCTGGGCACGGATCGTCTCTCGGAATGAGAGTTTTAGGCCATAGTCCACCGCGCTGGCCAAATGCGAATTGGTGGACTTCACACACCTCCGAGAACTTCTTTTTTAAAGAACTCTCGGGTGTGCAGGTTTCCTCACGATGTTTTCCTGCACCGAAAACCGTCCTTCGCGGGGTCGCCTGACCGAACGTTTCGAGTTCCCACTCTAGCCGCTAGCAACCACGGAAGCCCCTTTAAGTTGCTTCTTACGACAGGCAGGGGATACCGTAGCCCTATTCTGATCCCACAACTACAGGGACGAGACGGTCTTACTACCTAGATAGAAGCATATGTTGAACCTCTTCGGAAATTTTATTAAGATTACGTCATTCCAAGCGCACATTTTATTCGAGTATATATTTATGTATATATTTCATTACACAAAACGCGATATCAAGTCTAAAAACCCATTGATAACGATAGTTGCAGGTTGTAACACCCGTTACACACACAAGCAAACGGCACACACACGTCTCTTATCAAAACGTACGCGCCACGTAGGGGTGCCAGCATTTTTAGAAGAAATAAAGTGATTTAGATAGAAAGGAATTTTACGTCAATCTGCCGGGCACGGGTCTTCTCTCAGAATGAAAGAGTATTTAGGCCATAATCCACCGCACTGGCCGAGTGCGAATTGATAGACTTCACACACTTTAAAAAACGTTTTTTAAAGAACTCTCAGGTGTGTAGGTTTCCTCACGATGTTTTCCTTCACCATAAAGCAGTGATAATTAATTTCTTCTAGGCACATAATTTTTAGAAAAATCGGTAGGGTGTGCCTGGACTTTGAACCTCGAACCTCAGCGTGAGGTCAAGTTTCAACCATTAGGCTATGACTATTATTAAACAGTATTTTAGTAATATTAACAGTAATTTTAATCGCTGTGGATTTTATCAATAAACAAAGAAATAAATAAAGAGGATCTAATTTATTTAATGTTTTCAATACATATCGGTTCATGCACTGCACTGAGTGCCCTATAAATAAAAAAATAAATAAATCTGTGAGCGACTAAGTGTCACACGTTTTAGTGTTAAGCATTACGCTGACAACAGTATTTTGTGTGCTTTATTTTTGTAAAACAATATACATAAAAAAAAAAAAATATACGTGACGAATAGATAACCTCTTTCCTTTGGGAAGTCGGTTAAAAAAGTATATTGTAGTGAAGCATTTGGTTTAGTGCAGTTTTTAAAGTAGTTGACAACCCTAGCGCCACGTAAGAGGTTGTTTGTTTTCGAGATTGTTATCTATCGAGGTCCAATATTCATTGCATATTAACATTATTACAATCTTTCATATCAATACATTAATGTGGAGCGGTCACCTTGTGTCGAATATAGGTAAAGTTGAGCGTGGTCAGTAATACGGCGAGTGACCATTGATGATTCGTTATGGTCGTTTTATGGTCGGTCCAAACGTAACATATTTAAAAAAAAATGTTAAGAACGAAGTATCTCCGGAGTTTCGTATTTATTTATAGCTGTAGGTACTCGTGTAAACACCTTCACGTGAAAAATTAAAACTAAATAAGTACGATTTGTTATACTTGAAAAATAATTTTAAAACTTTCGGGAGAGTTAATGGATTAAAAAATAATACTAAAAAAAAAAAAAAAAACGACGAATGATAACCTCTTTCCTTTGGGAAGTCGGTTAAAAACAGAATAAAATAGTTTAAAGGGGGCTCCTATACCTCGAACGTCATTTTGTTACCATTTTTTATATATAGTACGGAACCCTTCATGCGCGACAGACTCGCGCTTACCCGGTTTTTATATATTACGGAATAATTGTTGTTTTCAACGCTTCAATGACGTGACTGAATTCTAGCAACATTACGTGTAATTACGGTCAGCTGATTAGTTGATAATGTAATGAATTTTATTTGCCTACAGTAAACATCGTGTATTGTGTGCACGTAGGGGAAAACACATCAAACATTGGCTTGTTTGTTTGCCCTTCGATTCCTTGTGCATCTTTTCCTTAAAGGATGTAGTTTCTATATGTTGTAGACGCGGCTCTGCCTGCATATATCACGATTACGATTAAGGATGGTATCTTTTTCAGCGGATAAAGTAGGTAATTGCTATATGAGGTAGAAAAAAGTACGTAACTTGAGTACTTATAAAAGTGTACTTCCCCGGTCGTAACATACGTTCTATCTTGCATAATTTCTATAACAATACACTAAAGTTGAAAGAAAAAATATTTTTTCATTATCTGGATTGTTGATTATTGTGAAAACAATAAATTCAATCAACGTAATAAATAATATTGATAACGTAATTTGATATCTCAATATAATCAAATCATGATTACATTGAATATTTTTCGGCTAATTTTCGTACATTGTAACCTTTTTGAATCACATTTCGTATGTAATATTAGTACCCTCAGTCAAGACTGGCATAATTCTGATTACTTAAAATTTTAATTAAAAACTAAACTTCATATTGTCCAAAGTAGTACGAATATTATTCTAATCCAAATAAAATGTAATAATTTTCAAGTAATTTTGAACGCACTTGTTAAATATAAAAAGAGGTTTTAATATAAAAAGAGGTAATTAGCTAAATCGCATTTAAAAGCAACAGCGGGTATTTTGACAAAAAACATCGGATGTAGCAAACGAGCATGCAGTCCACCTGATGGTAAGTGGTAACTGCCGCGCATGGACTTCTGAAAAAATAATACTAATGAAAAAATATCCGGAAGCCGTTTTATGTATGTAATAAATAATTAAATTATACTCATTACATCCCTAACTTTCAAATTTTAAAGGTTTTCGATTTTTTATCTGATTTCAAATACGATAAAGATTGATTCTACCATTTTCCTCCTTTCCATACTAAAAACTTTTTCTATGTCCGTAACTTTCATATTTGACACAATGTTTTCGACAAAGATATTGCGTGTCTTGATACATATTGGTACGTTTAAATGCGTTTAAATGATTGTTTCTCCCGTTTTCCTCCTTTCTATTCGTACCTTAAACCATCGTCAGTTGCTTTTCTCCTTATATCACCTACAATTTACACGTCTTTATGGTACAACCAGTGCCGGATTAGCCACATAGCAAGAGTAGCAAATGCTGCGGGCCCCGCAACTAGAGGGGCCTCGCGGCCCAATACCTACCTGCTATTTATATCTATATTCGCTATCCTAAAAATTTTAACTGAAAGAAGATAGAGAAAGCGTCATTTTTAATTTTTCCCAGATTAAGACCATAAAAGTTTACTAGTAACAGTTTTGTTTTATTTAATACCCTTAAGGCAATCTAAGGTCTTAACAGGTGGTAGAACCAGTGTAGTTCGACCGGGGAAGTACCACCGCCACACCTATTTCTAGCGTGAAGCATTTTTTGCGTTTCGATAGAAGGGTGTGGTTGCCGGCACACTTTTATATGAGGCGACCATCATAGTCCTCGGGAGTAGCAACGCATCTGTGTTTGACTTCAGATAGAACCCATGTTCTATATGAAGGTGATTACAGATGTCCATGAGCGACAGTTACCACTTACCATCAGGTGGACTGCATGCTCGTTTGCTACTTCAGTCAAAAAAAAATAACACCTACCTGCTATTTATATTCTACTATATTCGCTATTCTAAAAAAATAATCTAAAAGAAGATATCGAAAGTGTCATCTTTTAAGACCAGAAAAGTTTACTAGTAACAGTTTTGTTTTATTTAATACCCTTACGGCAATCTATGGGCCTAACTATCTCCTGTCAGAATTTGTTACAGGCCTCGCACTGGCTTAATCCGGCACTGGGTTGTTGTTTTTTGTCCAAAAGAGACTGTCATGACGCTTGGCGAAGTTCACTTTTGTTCAAGGCTGCGTAACAATGGGTTTACGTACACGCATCAAACGAACGTCAGATGAACTGCTGACTAGTTTTTTTATTTATGTTCGCTAGTTATTTATTTAGTACACGAACGTACGTAAGGATTGTAGTTTATTTGAAGATTGTAGTTTATTGGAAGAAAATCATAGCTTCTATACTTCTTACGAGGAATTTTGGTACAGATAAAAGGTTGAAGAAGATTAGTTTTTTTTTTAATATTGCAACTTTCCTCAGTAAAGATAATAATAATAATTTGATTAAAATACATAAATATATAAATTAACAAGATCTCGGTAATTATGTAAAAAACAATCTAAACGCGTACTCGTATAAGCCAAATTCAAGATTTTTGATATTGTTTTCAAAGATTGATTAAATAATAAGTTAAGTCTTAAATACAGAGAAACTTCATTTTTGTGGTGGTCGAAGTTCACTTTTGTTCAAGGCTGCGTAACAATGGGTTTACGTACACGCATCAAACGGACGTCAGGTGAACTGCTGACTAGTTTTTTATTTATGTTTGCTAGTTATTTTTTTAGTACACGAACGTACGTGAGGATTGTATTTTATTTTAAGGAAATAAATACTTTTATACTTCTTACGAGGAATTTTGGTACAGATAGAAGAAGATGAGTTTTTTTTTTTAATATTGCAACTTTCCTCGGTAAAGATAATAATTTGATTAAAATAACAAATCTAACAAGATTTCGGTAATTATGTAAATCTACAGCCTAAATGTGTACTCGTATAAGCCAGACTCAAGATTTTTGATAATAATTTTCAAAGATTGATTAAATACTAAGTTAAGTCTTAAATATAGACACACTTCATTTTTGTGGTATGGTATAGAATTTACTATACTAGACATTTTATTTTTATATAGCACTAGTTGACCCTGCGAACTTCGTTTCCCCTAAAGGTCATAAATCTAAAATTATCAGTGTTTTTCTACTGTATTATACATAAAAATCTTCCTCTGGAATCACTTTATCTATTAAAAAAACTGAATTAAAATCCGTAGCGTAGTTTTAAAGATCTACATAGAGACAGACAGCGGGAAGCGACGTCGTTTTACGTTTTACGTTGTACTATGTAGTGATGTAGTGATAAGCCGAATACCGCTTTTTAAAATTAAAATAGAGCTAGGATGTATAGTCTAAATACGTTCTGACTAAATATTTTTTTACGTATCGACTACCATATAAAAAAATAATCAGCCGTTTTAGAGTATAATTTTGCCTAGGCATAAAGTGTCAATATAATCAATCATTCTAGACCACATACCACCTATTTTTTCAGTCAATTAATTAGTTAATGAGTACTAATTTTAGAATTAAAATACATGTCACCTTATCATAATTTAAGCAAGCTAATTCTCTTATAGTTCAATGACATCTATTTTGACGAGAACAAATAACAATAACGCTATGTCAATAACTATAAAGACAGACGTTATAAATTAACATAATATTTTACACAATTTTTGATTGCTTCATTAAATAAAAATATGATGAAATGCTAACTTATCTAAGATAGTGGGTTTAGGCGATGATTTATGACTAGAACAAGTAGCATTTTACTTTTTCTATTTATATTTTTGATTTAATTTGGAAAATATTAAATCAAAAACCCGTCTGCTCAAAAACGATTCATTTCATTTTTTTTAAATAATTGTACATATTTAAATATTTAGGGTGTATAATCTTGCGTGAAAAAGTCACAAAAGTTTCATAATATATACTTATCTATACTTTTACAGTGGTATATTATAGTATATTTTCTAGCTTATATGTGATACCCATATTGTTATAAAAAATAAAAAAACGTCCCCTACCTTTGGTAAACAACTCAACTAAACTCAATTTGATAAGATTAAATCTATTTCCTCGACTTGAATTGCTTTTTATTACAAAGATATATACAGAACTTTCAGTGTAATATGAGTGTCACGTATGTTAAAAGGAACACTTTTTATAACATTAAATGTTCCTCACAAATATTGAGTTTAATATCTTTTTATTATTACCCAGCTCAAACGTTTTAGCACTAAAACTTTTTAGTTGGAGCGTTTAATCATTTCAATAATAAGTAATATGCCGCTTTTTTGCTCGACTTGGCGGGGGCACTGCCGTGCCCCCAGATAAAGGCGGATTAGTCATTATTTACCGGAACAACAGTGCAAATGTCAAAAATGCCGATTTGATTTATTTACTTTGAGAAGTGGTAAAACCAGTCCCTATTTCTAGTGGGAAGCGCTTCTTGTGTTGTTGGAAGGGTGTGGATGCCCGCTGACCTACTTTTGAGACAAACCTCAGTGTTCCAATGCACCTGTGATCGGCTTAGGGTAGAACTCGTTTTACATGGAGTTAGCTCCAGATATAGCTAATACAGAGGCGGTGGTATCTACTTATCATCAGATAGACCTGCATGCTCATTTGCTACTTTAATGTTATAAAAATATTATAACCTTTATCGTTTCTTCTGCGTACACTACGTCCACACCTATTAATGTCTAATAAAAGCAATTTTACGCGCTGTTGTGATTTGGTTGATAGATATGGTAAGAAAGATACTTATATTAGCCCTCAAGGACAGCTGCAGATCTGTAGCCTTTCTCAGTTAAGAATCCTTCAATCTGATTCATTAAAAATGTTCATAGGCAGCAATTGTCAATTTTTAATCAGGTGAATGCTTGTTTTAATTACTGCATGCTCGTTTGCTACTTCATTATTATAAATAAAAAAAATATAAGCACCCAGATATTTTTTTTATTTATAATAATGAAGTAGCAAACTAGCATGCCGTCCACCTAATGGTAAATAACCACCGCTGCACATGAACATCTGTAAGCAACTTCATATAGAACATAGGTCCTATCTAAATTCAATCATAGATGTGTTGCTACTCCCGAGGACTACGATGGTCGCCTCATATAAAAGTGGGCCGGCAACCACACCCTTCCATCGAAACGCAATGAATGCTTCAAGTTAGAAATAGGTGTGGCGGTGGTGGTGTGGCACTGGTTCTACCACCTTCAAAATTGCTTCTTTAATACAATAAATACATATGATGATGTATAATGACTGATAACTCTATTTCAGATCCCGATTGGGCATCATACAACCTGGGTATATTCATCTGCATGCGATGCGCGAGCATTCACCGCGGGATGGGCGCGCACATCAGCAAGGTCAAGCACTTGGAGCTTGACCGCTGGGAAGACTCGCAGGTGCAGAGGATGAAGGAGGTGGGCAACATCGCCGCTAAGAACAAATATGAAGAACGGGTCCCGCCCTGCTACAGGCGACCTACGAAGAATGACCCACCGTAAGATCGTACAATGTCTTTTTTATTTAGCTCATGTAGCAAACGAGCATGCAGTCCACCTGATGGTAAGTGCTCACTGCCGCCCATGGACGTCTGTAATAAACTTCATGCAGAACATGGGTTCCATCTGAAGTCAATCACAGAAGCGTTGGTACTCCCGAGGAGTATGATGGTCGCCTCATGTGAAAGTGTGCCGGCAACCATATCCTTTCATCGAAACGCAAGGAATGCTTCATGCTAGAAATGGGTTTGGCGGTGGTACTTCCCCGATTGAACTATACTGGTTCTTCGACCTTCGAATTCTGATGTTCTTAATCAATAGTTTATGCGAGAATAATAAATAATATAGCTTTAAATAATAATAATAAATAAATTGCGAAATAATAGAGCTTTGTCCGCTTAGGACACGTTTACTTGTAATAATAAGTATCCTATGTGTTAGTGTAGGTCATAAACTATGTGTGTGACCAATTCCAGTGAAATAGTGAAATCCAACAAGTAGATTTTCCGACAAAGAGTAACAAAGATACAATAAAAACGTAATTTCGAATTTGTCACATTAATGACATATGTTTTTAGACAGGTAATTTAATATTTTATCCAATTTCTATATTTCGCGGTCGCTGACGCTTTTATGTAAAGTTGTTTACATCATGTATTATATTTATACTTTTCACGAGGAAATAATATAAAATAATACGTTTTCCCAGTGCAAACGAGTTTAAAGTCCTATTCACTACTATTTATACTGTTACTAGCTGTACCCGCGGCCCCGCCTGCGATCAAATCAATGTATCACAAAGTTTACCCCATTTCACCCCCTTAGGGGTTGAATTTCATAAAATCCCTTCTTAGTGAGCACTTACGTCCTTAAAAGAACCCGCATGCAAAATTTCAAACTCCTACCACTTGTAGTTTCTGAGATTTCGTGATGAGTGAGTGAGTGAGTGACCTTTTGCTTTTATATATATAGATTACCTATGTTTTCTATTTCAAGATATTTAATACACGAAAATGTGTACGATATCATATCCCATATTAACTGCAAACCTGGAAAATTGAAAACATGGAAAAAAAATGGAAAATTCATCAACTAATCTATTTTGTGTAAGAAACTAAGGATCAGACGTGAATAAACATACTAATCATTCTATGAACATAGTTAATATCAAGTGATGGTCAACTCGAGTTGCTAAATCGAATTAACTCGAGTTTGGCTTAACTCGAGTCAACTCGAATTCAATTCCTTTTAACTCAAGTTTGAATTTTGGGACAGGCTGATACTTTGCAATGTTATAGTTGGTGAAAATATTTTAGAAAAAATAAATCGCTATTTAGTTAAATTCTACCTACTATATTATGATTGACCCAACACATGTTTATGATGAATCTGTACTGCTTTTTATAGTTTTATGAAGCAAGATTAATAAGTGAAAACGAAACGAATGATATACTCAGTTTCACCCAACTCGAGTTCAACTCGAGTTACATGAATTTCACCTCGAGTTAACTCGGGTTGTGTTTATCCCGAGTGGGCACACATCAAAACATGACCTACATGTGTTATCATCTTATCAGCGATCCCATAGGGCGAGGAATGACCGGACGCAAACGAAAACAACTATTGATTGTGGTTAGACGAGTATTTACGTTGTTAGTGATGTAACGGATGTTATGAAAACATTCGCGAATGCGAATGCGAATACTACTATCGACATTCGCGAATGCAAATCTCTCTCGTCAACCCATTATTGTCCCACAGCTGGGCACGGGTCTTCTCTCGGAATGAAAGAGTTTTAGGCCATAGTCCACCGTGCTGACCAAGTGCGAATTAGTGGACTTCACACACCTCCGAGAACTGTTTTTTCTCGGGTGTGTAGGTTTCTTCACGATGTTTTCCTTCACCGAAAAGCAGTGATAGTTAATTTCTAATACGCACATAATTTTACAAAAATCAGTTGTGCGTGCCTTCTCGATCGGGAGGTCCGGATCGAGGAGGCAAGTTTCAATCATTAGGCTATCTCTGCTCTGAAAACTAAATATTTGCGTAAATTAGGCGATCACAGCTAAAAAAACTGAATATTTGCAAATATGCAGTTTTTTTTGTTCGTCAAACTGCAGTTCAACTTAAATTTATATAGACTCGGCGACCTTTTCAGCGTTCCGTACCCAAACAGTAAAAACGGAACCCTATTACTAAGACTCCTATTTTCACAGATGATGTATTTCCGTTGCCAATATAACAACAAATACAATGTATATAAATAAATCAGAATAAATATTTAAGAGGGGCTCCCAAAACATGCGAGATAATGGTACAGAATCCTTCGTGCGCGAGTCCGGTTCGCACTTAGCCTGTTATTTTTTTGGTCGTCGAACTGCAGTTCTATATTCGCAATAACCTTTTGCAATACTTTTGCGAATGCGAATGCGAATATTCGTTACATCACTAGTTCTTATCTATATGATAGTCCTCTTGGAGAGTTCGGGGAAAAAACGGTCGGTGCATTTATTGATATTGACGACGATTGTGGGCACTTGTGGTACGAGTGTCTTGTTTTGAACGGTATTTGTAGTAGATATTGTTTTATTAAGGTCTTATGAGGTAGAAAATATTATAATTGCACGTCTCAAACGCAGCGCATTTGAGATAGTGCTTTACTCTCGCCTCGTCAATGACCTGGCAAGATAATAGTGTGTAGACAATAATTTAAATTGACATAACATGTGGGTTTAAGTAAGATTTTCAGCGTTTATTAGCTTTTTTTGGTTTGGTTTGTTGTTTGGCGAGTTTTAATAATAAAAAGCAATTTCTCTGAAAACTCTTAAAAAGTCGAGGACTAAATAGTTTATTTTTTTATGAATCTAAAATAGTAAACAGACATGCATGGACATCTCCAACCAAATCTGCCTCCAGAGGTTCTACCCGAAATTGTTCAGATGCGTTGCTCTCCATTCCCGCCTCGTTTTTAAGTTAGCCGGTCCACGCTTCCAACGAAACGCATAAATGCTTATTAGAAGCAGTACACTTACTCTATTACATTTCCTCAAGACAATCATTAAGTTGATCACAGATTGCATGGTCTTTGTCATTTCGCGCTTACGTTCATTCGGCGATAACTTGCCTACTTCTTTGAAATTATGGATGCAAACATAAAAATGACTTGACTTGACTTTATTGACATATTTTTACATCAAAATTATATGAAGCCTCTGATCCCCGAATTAGCTCGAAACTGTGTCTTGGGTATCAGCGTCTTCTCCCAGTTTTTGTCGGTATTCAAAAATATGTTCATTACAATAATTATAATGTATGCAGACGTATTGAATTTTGTAGTAATGATTGAATTGAATGTGTGTGTGTGTGTGTGTAAACATAAACACCGAGATACAAGCCATGTCCTATATGAAGTTACTTACAGATATCCATGGGCGGTAATGACCGCTTCCCATCAGTCGAAGTGCATACTCATTTGTTACTTCAATTAGTTAAAATGTTCTGATAAAAACAAAATAATCTAGTGCTAAGGGTACAGGCCGTTGGAATCCTCAGATCGATTGTACCTATTGATTTCACTACCTTTAACAGTTTAGTTCACAGCAATAACCATTTTTCAGGGTTCTCATCGAGCAGTGGATCCGAGCTAAGTACGAACGCGAAGAGTTTTGCCATCCAGAGAGGCAGAGCTACCTTTCAGGGTCCATGGAGGGGTTCCTCATGAAGAGAGGGAAAGAAGACAGCCGGTACCAGCTCAGGAAGTTTGTTCTCAATGAAAACGAGGACACCTTGAAGTTAGTCCATTCGAACTTTTCTTAAAGAGGACGTTGGAGTCTACTCATCAATGTCTTGTATAAACGAGATTTTGCGCCTCGAAACACAAGCGGCTTAGGGAGCGTTCAATTATTACGTAACGCTTTGGGGAGGGGGTCTTGTCTAAATTTATGCCCTTGGATTATGTCTAGACTAAATATACAGTAGGAGAGAAAGACGGGGTTTGAACAACGCATTATGTAACTATTTTTTTAATTTAAGTAAAAAACCTTTAAGTAAAATACGGTCACGACTACTTGAGTCAAATTTCACGAAGGGGGAGTTGGAGCAAAACATTACGGGGCGTTACATGGGAGGAGGGATCTAATCAAAAATTGTACGTAATACTCGAACGCTCCCTTATTCGAAACACAAGCGCAATGCAGTCAAAACACAAGCAGTCACAAGCGAATCAGTTTCGACTGCATTGCTGGCGCTGTTTCTAACGTAAAGTCCTTATACTCGCAAATAACTAGAAATTAATAGACTCTCACTTCCTCAGATATGTAGTTCACTTACATTGTGCCCGTAACTTGCATGTTCGGTACCATCGTCATTAAACATTACATGTCAACATCTTGTTTCTCAATGTTCGTAGCAAGAATCGCAGTATCAATGTATGCTTGTTAAATGATGTTGCTTACAGAAATAACATTAGCCCATAGTGTCCATTAGGCGATACTTTACGTAAATTCATATTAGGGGACGTCTATTAGTTCGCGTAACTAAGTATGGGCAGTGAAAACTAATTTGGGCAACTAATTGTGGGCAGGGAACTATTCGAGTCGCGAGAAAACTGGATTATATTAGACAATACTTATTCTAACTTTAAACAATCTCACATGTGAGTAGGGGGGGGGGGAGTTAGGAGTTAGAGACTTATTTCGCCACACCTCACCAAGGGGGTAAAGGGGGATTTGAAAAAACCGCTCAAATGAGCTCACATGAATGGACGCCTCCTTAATTCGTAAAAAAAAATGTGTGCGTGTACTAGCGTACACTCGTAAGAATTGAAACTTCTTTATGACGTTATTTTTCAAAAAATAATTTACTATATGCAGCTTTACAGAAATTGGTTAAAGAAAGTTAGATAAAGTTTAATAAAAGGCTTTTATTAAAATTTATCTAATAATCTCATCTATAATAATCTATCTAATATCACGCGTGGTAGGGATAAGAAAAAGATGGCGCGTAACGAAAAAAAAAAGATGGCGCATAACGAAAAAAAAAGATGGCGCGTAACAGAAAAAGATGGCGCGTAACGAAAAAATGTTACACTAAATTTTTTTCCAACCCCGATAAAGAAGTTTCACTTCAAAACTAACGAAGCAAAAGGCGTTTTAAGTTGATGCAATAGGATGATGCAATAGTTAAATAAAATTACTATGTAATCTAACGCTCCAATTTAGTGTCAAACAACGGTGATGTTTGAGTAACGGTCTATGATAAGGAGTTTCCCATGTGACGTAGACTACACGAAAACTTCCACGCCTCTTTAGGTTCATACGTAAGAAACACGTAAATATTGACCGTGTACGTAGCTCGACTTCACCTACGGTTTTCGCACGCTTATCGTAATTTCCCAAGCAAACAAACATACGTAGTGCTATAAGCAAATTATTGCGAAATAACTGAACTGAAATTCCGTGAAATTAGTTCTTAAAATTCCATATTTCCTTTTCAACTTATATTTACTTGATTATAGACGTTTAAATTTAAAATTAAAATCAATTGCTATTTATTATTTATTATTAACATAATTATTACAAATAACGAAAACACTATTAAATATTTATGTTTAATAAAATAAATGTACATCAAATATTTATTTGTTAAATTATAAATCAATAATATTATTTAATTCATTTACATAATTATTACCTTTAACAAAAACATTATTATAATTCATAATTACAAATCAAATAAATATACATAAATAATTTATTTGTTAAAATTTATATCAATAACTACGTAATTAATTGTAAAGAGCTGACTGCAAATATTTGCCGTACTACGCTATTTTCACACGTATATAGTAATTTCGCAGCAAACATAATATGTCATTGTTAAAAATGTTACGAAATAGCGAGTCCATTGCTAATTTATGACGTTAAAAAGATTTAATGCTACTAAGTCACGATAAAGTGACACAATATAGTACAAAACATGACACAATAAAGTACAAAAAATATACGTGACAAATAGATAACTTCTTTCTTTTAAGAAGTTGGTTAAAATACCATACAGAGTAATTTACAGTAAGTGCACTAACTTTCATTGAAGAAAAAGTAAACCTTCGTATGGTTGCTGATCTATAAAATGTCATAGAAAATGAAACAAAATCTTGAATCGGCCTCAAAGTAATTTTCAATTTAATATTTACTATAGAGAATATAATGTACTAATCATAAACAATGCGGAAAATAGAATTCTATTTTATTACTACATACTTAACTTGATTTTTAAACAGTTAATGTCATATGAGTCAACACGAAAGTCGCCCATTAGACATGCCATGTCAATTTTATGGACCCCATTTCGAAACAGAATATATGGTTCCTTACAAGTTCGGTCACGTCACAATATGCGTCATTACATTACGTTAGATGACTGGCACGGTATTCGGTGCGTTCGTTTGACATTCCGTGAATGTAAAAAACCGGCTAAGAGCGTGTCGGACTCGCAAACGAAAGGTTCCGTACCATCTATAAAAACGGCAAAAATAACACGTTTGTTGTTTGGTATTGGGAACAAACATTTATTTTATTCTGTTTTCTTGTGTATTTGTTGTTATAGCGGCAACAGATATACACCATATCTGAAAAATTGTCCAGCTGTAACGCTATGGCGACAGAAAGACAGACAAACTTACAGACTGACAGCCTAGTCTTAATAATAGTAATAGTTTCGTTTTTAACCTTTCAGTACGGAACCCTAATAAGACGTCACCGTATCAACGCACCGTGATGCTTACCGTTAGCATTCCATAACAATAGCTCCTTAGTACTTGCGTCATTACCTGTATAACGATTAGTACCTACTTGCGTCATTACCTACCTGTATACGATTAGTACTTGCGTCATTACCTACCTGTATACGATTAGTACTTACGTCATTACCTACCTATATACGATTAGTACTTGCGTCATTACCTACCTGTATACCGATTAGTACTTACGTCATTACCTACTTAATGATTTCTTAGAAAAATGGATTCAGTTTGTTCTTGTCTTTTCACGTAGCTAGATTAAGTCGGATTAAATATTTGCTTATAGTAAATACTTATTTTACATATGAACTGAGTACTAAGTATATTTGTAATATAAATAGGTGAGAAAACACATAAACAGGAAATTGTTCACGGTTATTATACATTGTTATTTTACATAACAGTTATATACCTATGACAATGGTTACTACCGGCACTATCTCGTCTTTTTTCCCCTTTTAATGAGTTGCTAGACTGAAATATAGATTTTAAATGTCAATTTGAATATACGTATCGTTATATATTTATATATTTTTACATGTTTTATTCATTTTCTTTAATGTGTGAATAAAGGTAGAGACATAATCAAAACAGTTTATTACAAAAACGAAAACCCGACTACTTTAAACGGTTCATAACATTCAATAATCCTTGTTTTATTACACTAGGTAATAAAATTTAAAGAAGATTTTACCATTGTTGTTAAAAAAACTGCATTAAACCCCGTTATTTTCCCAATGCTAGGCACGGGTCTTCTCTCAGAATGAGAGAGTTTTAGTCCATAGTCCACCGCGCTGGCCAAGTGCGAATTGGTGGATTATATCATTACACTAACTTATTTCTTATTTTAGCCTCACGCCGGCATTGTTAAGTACTGCCGTTTCTGGGTTGAGTGGTGTGGTAAGAGAGACATACTTATCCGAGGCATTTAAAAATGATAGGTAGTAGAACCAGTGCAGTTCGACTGAGGAAGTACCACCGCCACACTTATTTCTAGCATAAAGCACTTCTTGCGTTTCGATGGTTGTAGGGTGCGGTTGCCGGCACACTTTTATATGATTTTTAATCCTTGGGAATAGCATGTATGTATGAAGTCGCTTGCTCGTTTGCTACTTCAATGTTATAAAAAAACTTAATCATCAGGGGTAGAAATGCAACTGCTTTTATCTTGCTATTTACCGCCGACCACCATCTTTATGCTCGTTTACTTATACTAGTAACCCGTAGCAACGGTCGAAATTCGACCGCAATTTAAATTAAAAATCTAAAATTCATATTCCCCCAAAGTAGTACCAATATTTCTCTAATTTAAATAAATTGTAATAATTTTCAAGTTATTTTGAATGCACCCTTTAAAGGTAAAAAGAGGTCTATTAACTAAGCTGCATTTAAAAGCAATAGAGGTATTTTGACAAAGACATCTGACATTTTTGATATTGTGTTTTCATAGTAAGACATTGAATTTTCTATTTCGTTTATAATGTATGTGTTTGTGTCAAATGCAAGGTAGTGAGTGTAATGTGTTTTTAGTTGATTTTAAGTATGTTTTATGCATTATTTGAAAAAAATATTAGCATTGCTCAATTCTTCTTTACATCAACTATAATCGTATAATTTCATACTCCTTCGCCTGCGGCAAGTATCTTAAAAACGAATCACAAATTTATGCTTCACGTATTATTATATAGAAGATAATTTGAAAAAAAAATGAGTTTAACAATTAATAAATATAATTTTCATTCCCATACTACCAGTATAGTCCACAAACTTTCCTTGAAACATAGCTGTACAGATACTTCATAGTATTTTTCCTTATTTTCGACATTTACCATATGTTTCCTGTAGATAATTTTAAATGGTGGTAAAACCAATAAGCAAATATAATCAGATTTACCTACTATTACATGTAAACATAATAGGTATTCAATTACACATTTATGTTATGTAACTACTTTATGTTACATACATTTATTCGGATAATGTAATAAATTTAATATATTATTATAGAAATCCGACTACTGAAATAAAATTAAATGAATAATATTAATTAACAGAAATTTTCGTGGGCTTTTTTTATCTGACTGAAGTAGCAAACGAGCATGCAGTCCGCCTGATGCTAAGTGGTCACTGCCGCCTTCATACAGAACATGGGTTTCATCTGAAGTCAATCACAGATGCGTTGCTACTCCCGAGGACTATGATGGTCGCCTCATGTGAAAGTGTGCCCGCAACCACACCCTTCTATCGAAACGCAAGAAATGCTTTATGGTGAAATAGGTGTGGCGGTGGTAATTCCCCGGTCGAACTACACTGGTTCTACCACCTTGAAGTACCTTGGCTTATGTGCAACAACTTTACTAAAGATCATCTCATGTTCAAATGCATAGTGTATTCTATACAGGAAGATATTAGGTAAATAATAGGTAAATTCATATTATAAGATGGTGCATAAGTGACGAACGTTATGATGGACTTTTCTGTTTGTTTGTCCTCACCCGAGTTACAAAGAAATGGACAGACATACAAAAATCAGACATAATAAAGAAATTAGTACGCAAGGACTTTGAGTATCTAGGAATCTATTTTAAACGTAATTCAAACTGAGGAACAAATTATCGTTATTATTTTAAATAATTTATAAAAATTAACGTATGTGCATAATACGTTTACATATACAGTATCCTAAACATGATCAATAATCGATTAGATTGTCAATATATTAATCACTGTATAAGTAAACATATGACAAATTGCTGTGAATGTAATTTTTGAGTCCAGTTACTTGAATAAATAATTTTTTATTATTATATTATATACTAGCTGTCCCGACAAACGTTGTTTTGCCATATAAAAAATAAAAAAAAATGTTAAGGGTGGACAACCCTTAAGGGGTATGAAAAATAGATGTTGGCCAATTCTCAGACCTTCTGAATAAGCAGATAAAATTTGGTAAAAATCGGTCAAGCCGTTTCGGAGGAGTATGGCAACAAAAACTGTGATACGAGAATTTTATATATTAGATATTCCATACACGCTATTACTATAGCTGCAAAGTACTAAGCCCAAAACAAACAAAAAACATTATTCTTCTGAGTATTATTGTTTATTGACTTATACTATTCTATGAAATTACATGTTTAAAGCGAAGAATATAATATATCTACATGATAAATACACTTTTGAGTAGTATCAGTAATTCTACGTAATAGGTGTACGTTGCACTTTGCTCAAAGATAAAATACCTGAGTTACTATTAGCTATACAACATGCTGCGTACCGTAAAATAGGTTATACATGCTGTGTACCATAAAATAAGATATACATGCTGCGTACCGTCAAATAAGATATACATGCTGCGTACCATAAAATAAGCTATACATGCTACGTACCGTAAAATAAGATATTCATGCTGCATACCGTAAAATAGGACACATGTTGCGTACCGTAAAATAAGCTATACATGCTATACCGTAAAATAAGATATACATGCTACGTACCGTAAAATAAGATATCCATGCTGCGTACCGTAAAATAAGATATTCATGCTGCGTACCGTAAAATAAGATATACATGCTGCGTACCGTAAAAAAGATATACTTGCTGCGTACCGTAAAATAAGATATACATGCTACGTCTACCGTTAAGATATGCTAACGTAATCCCTAAGCTAAGTAGCTTCTCTTACCAAAGCCTGGTCCCTAGGTACCAACACGCGTCTGACGGTTGCGGCCGAACCGCCGGTTGTCTTGGTCGGTTTTTCGATCGGCTCCGACTCAAAAACTTTGGTCGTTTGAGGTAAGAGCGAGAGCCACTTGACGATTTACGATAAGAACACCTTAATTTAAGGTACAGGGCACTTTACGAACCGTTACGCTTTTTGGTTGTTGCGCTGTCAAAAGACTAAGTTGCCAAATAGACTGCTAATACGTGTTAGTAAAATCTGTTAACTAAGCGCGGTCTATTTAAGTTTGAATCAGTGTACGATGTAAGATTTATAGTATTCCAAAGCAATTTTCTAAAGTCAATGTGATGAAAGAAAGCGACTCAATTTGGCTACTTAGTCCTGAAATATCTGTGATTTTAGGAGGCCTAGGACACATACAATAACTCTTGGTAGTTCCAGGCCTCTTCAATGTCACCTGTTCAATATAACATCTTTCTGTAGATAACTTTCGAAACAGGAGAGCGCAACAACAAAAAAATATCACAAAATACGACCTCATATGTCTTGTGTCTCACTCATGTCTACCATGCCTTATGTCGTACAAATAACATGTGAAACATTGGCTATATTAACTCTTGTGGAGCGATTGTGTGGGATAGGTAGGAAATCTGAATTTTTTCTTAAGTAAGTAATATTATTAATATCTTAATATTTAAAAAAGGTTATCTTTAAATTTCGTATGATTTAACATATTCGTACCTTTTTTATTTGAATCAGATGATATTGAGATAATAAAAAAATTAAAACGGTCAAGTGTGTGTCGGACTCGCGCACGAAGGTTTCCGTACGTTTATTATTTATTTTTAAACTGAATATTATTTGAATATTTCAAGTGTCTACCTGTTGCCGCTATTAATGTCGAGCAAAATTACACATTTGTTATAAGGGACCCCATTGAATATTTATTTTATACTGTTTTACCGGTTCTAAATATTTCTTTTATACCGTTTTCCCGGTTTTTATAGCGTATCTATATACGCAACTAGTTGACTCGGCGAACTTCGTTCCGCCTAAAAGTCAAAAATTATCAGATTTTCTCTACTATATTATAGATGTATACTATACATAAAAACCTTCCTGTTAAATCACTCTATTTATTAAAAAATATTGCGTTAGTTTAAAAATCTAAGCATAAGGACAGACAGCGAGAAGCGACATTGTTTTATACTATGTAGTGATACGTCATCGGCGATAATTTCAACTGTCTATGACGGGTCATGCCTGATGACAGATAGGCGGACAAGAGTCTTATAATAAGATCCCGTTTTTATCCTTTGGGTACGGAACCCTGAAATAACATATTTCGGTGCATACAACCTTAGAAAATGGCAATTATTTTTAAATTGCAGACAAATATTTCAATGTCGTTTAATGCATAACGTATTATCAAAAAGAGATCTATAATGTACGAATTCAATTCATCATTAATCAGATTTCTTATGGTATGTTCTGGTACTATCCCACAAATTCGCTCTATCATTGTTCAAAAGGACTAATTTGCTATAAATCATTCGCGTAACAATTAATCAGTGCTATTTTTGGATTCATATTAGCATTATTGAATCACACTTATGTGACATGTGAAAAAATTCAAAATTTATTATGCCAAAATATGACAAATGGTTTACGTAATATGAAACTTATTTTTTTGGTTAGTTTTATTTTGTACATTAAGTGATTATAACGAGATGAGTCATTTTGAATTGTAAATATGTAAATGTTATGTGATGTTTACAGATTTGTACATAAGGTTAATCTTAAGCGTTAAGGGATGATTATAAATTTAAAAAGGAGGAGGTTCTTGAATAATAGATTTCTACGATTTTTTAAAAAAACACGCTTTTTACACTCTAGGATTTTTCCTGTGTCGTGGGTACCATGGACATATACAAGACGAGTACAGAAACACCCAGACCCAGAACATGAATCTAAACTCATCATTCAGATACCTGTCTGGCCGGGAATCAAACTCGGGACCCATTGCGCGTCAGACCGGTATGGTAACCGCTCTGCCACGCAGGTCGTCAAAGCTTGTACGGGTGTTATCTTATACGAAGGCATTAAACGCCTTTAGAACAATTTAAAGGAAATATATGTTGTCTATGGTTATCTTTTTATAGCTATTCAAGAACCTTATCTTTTTTGAAGGTTTAAAGGTATATTCTACGTTTTTATGACTACTCTGAACAGCGAGTTGGTAGTTAGGAATTATAGACGAGCAGGTAAACTTGCCTTGCGCGTCCCTATGCCGCTGACATTTATGCGCAGAGCAACTAGGGTTGCCAACGACTTAAAAGTTACTCGGTTTAATATTATTTCCTCTTTATTACTGTTTACTAATCTGTAGGATAGTAAACATCGCATTTCTCGCAAAACACGAGCACATTTCGCAGCAAGATGCTTATTTCATTCAGTAAAGAAGCTATCAAAAATCGAAGATATAAAATACCAAAATATAAAATTTATTTTGGATTTTTTTTTTTCGCCTGAAATTCTTTTTATTTCTATTATCTTTTTGGACAAAATTCCAAAAACTTATTTTAAATCGTTGGCAGCCCTACTGCTATACGCATAAAAGCGTAGAGCAGTAAAACTTCAATCTCGAAAGGGTCACAAAATGGCATCGCCTTACGCCCTTTGCTTTTCAGGTACCACGTTAAAGAACATAAGGAGCCGAAGGGCGTTTTACGGCTGTCGGAGCTGAATGTAGCATTCGCTCCAGCGAAGATCGGACACATGAACTCCATGCAGCTCACCTTTATGAAGGACGGCTCCACACGGCACATTTATGTGTACCATGAGGACGCTGAAGTTATCAATTGCTGGTAAGAAATATTCATAAGAGTTTTGTTCATAAGAAACTAGTCGACCCGGCGAACTTCGTTCCGCATAAAAGTCAAAAATCTAGAATTATTAGTGTTTCTTCACTATAATATACGTGCATTATACATAAAAACATTCCTCTTGAATCACTCTATCACTAAAAAAAACTGCATTAAAATCCGTAGCGTAGTTTTAGAGATCTAAACATACATAGGGACAGACAAACGACTTTGTTTTATACTATGTAGTGACGAGCAACCAGCTCAGTTGGTAGTAAGTGGTCACATCATGTACAACTTCATACATCAAAAGTCAATGACAGATTTGTTATCATAATATTAAAAACAGGTGATTACAGGTTAAATACAGGTGATAGAACCAGTGTAGTTCGTCCGGGGAAGTACCACCCCCACGCCTAATTCCAGCGTGAAGCATTTCTTGCGTTTTGATGAAAGGGTGTGGTTGCAGGCACACTTTTATATGAGGCGGACCATTATAATCATCGAGACTTCATGTCATCGAAACCATGTTCTAGTTGCTTACAGATCCATGGTCGGCAGTAACCACTTAGCATCAGGTGGACTGCATGCTTGTTTGCTACTTCAATCAAACAAAAAAATAAAGTAGCAAACAAACATTCAGTTCATCTGATGGTAAATGGCCACTGCCGCTCATGGATAGTAAGCAACTTCATACAGAACAAGGGTTCAATCTAAAGTCAATCATAGATGCGTCGCTACTCCCGAAGATTAAAATGGTCGTCGCATATCAAAGCGAGAGCAGTGATAGCCTAATGGTTGAAACTTGCCCTCTCAATCGGGAGGACCGAGGTTCAAACCCAGGCACGCACCGCTGATCTATGTATTAGAAATTAATTATCACTGCTTTATATCATTGCTTTTCGGTGAAGGAAAATATCGCGAGAAAACCTACACATCCAAGAGTTCTTTAAAAAAATGTCCTCGGAGGTGTGTGAAGCCCACCAATTCGCACTTGGCCAGCGCTGTGGACTATGGCCTAAAACTCTCTCATTCTGAGAGAAGACCTGTGCCCAGCAGTGGAACAACAATCGGTTGACGATGATGATGATTCTTAGATTTCAACTCTCTCATTCCGAGAGAAGATCCATGCCCAGCACAACAACAATGGGTTGACGATGATGATGATTCTTAGATTTCGCTCAAATAATTGTGGAGACAGTGCATAAAAAGAAAACAATTCTATAGTACCAAATTCCTAATAACTAATTATAAATTAACTCATATAATTAATTGAAGTAAAACAGTTTTAAGGTTGTTGCATTATCAATAGCAACAGTTAGGCCCAGCAATGGGACGATAATGGTTTGTACCCATATCAAAGTGTGCCGGCAACCACACCATCGAAACGCAAGAATTGTTTTACGCTAGAAATAATATCGGTGGTACGTCCCCGATCGAACTACACTAGACCTATCACCTGGCTAATATACGAGTACATTATTGTAATGTTATTGTTGTTATAAATAAAATACACAACCCGGAGACATTAGGTTCTATTTTGCATTGAATGACATTCATGACATTCTGCCCTACGTAGAAATGATATTATGTCATTCTTAAACGACCCTAAACATGACTATTTTTACTTATAATCCATATATCATATCGTAGTAATTAGTGCTGTAAATGTAAAGTATTAAGCAGCGGTGGATTTACACTAGGGGCAGTCGGGGCTAGTGCCCAGGGCGGCAAATGTTTTAGGGCGGCAAAATTTTGAAATTTTTTAAGTGATAAAAAATTTTTTTCTTAGTCTTATCGATATTCCCCAATATAATTAATTAATTCTATAAATTTATATTTTTTTGTTTAATTGATAATTCAAGAAATTCAATTCATTCATTATTTATGAATTATAATTTTGGCACTTTTTTAGTAAAAAATATTAATCAAAATGATTTAATCAATTTGTTTCCTTGGAGATTCCAAATAATAATCGATTTTTCTATTTTCTGGAATTGAAGAAATTTAATTAGTATTTAATATTGAAAAATTGAAAAAAATTCGGAATTATTTTTTGCATTTCTTAAAACATCAACTTTAACAATCAATCAATAAAAAAAATGTTATAATTTATCGATTTCACTAATTAATTTTAATTTAAACGAAAAATCGGATATTTTTTACACGCTCTTTATTAGCTTCACTTGTATGTATGTTTGTAAGTTTGTATGTTTGTAACCGACTTCTTTGAGCGCGATTTCGCCCCACTTTAAACGGCCAGATTTCGTTCAAACTTTTTAGATTTATCGAGGACCGATGACAATACACTAATTTGGTAAAATTATTCCATTTTTAAATTTGCAACATACAATTTTTGTTAATTTATATAATTTTCATCTATAGTCGATAAGGTAAGAAACTTAATTTTAATTTTTTTTATTTTTTCTCTACAGTCAATAAGACAGGACTGTAGCCGATTTCTGTAATATTGACAAATTTTCGAATACTAAGGAGAATTTTAATTCTACAAAACAAATAATAGTTTGAAAAAACTAAAAAATCACGCTTTTATAAATAAATTAAACTAAAAAGTAAAAAATAAATAATAGTGTAAGACCAATTCAATATAAGCGCACTATAGTTACGTCAATAGTGGCCAATCCATAAGCCGTAGTATACGTCGTCCGGTATATTCGGCACATCGCGCGGCATCCACAAAGGGTGTCGGCGCGAACGCAAACGCGCCGAAAGCCGATGCCTCCGATGCGGCGCCGCTTTGAGAAACGGACGAGCGACACCGCCACGTCGGCGACTAGTCAGTCCGTCTTGAGCCGTCGTAGACCGCGCACCGCCGTAGGCCGGTCGCGACGCACGCGCTCTTTTAATAATAATACGGAACACTATCACTTGCCTGTAATATTTGGTGTTTGTTTAGAATAAATAAAATTATTCTTACAATAGTTTAAAAAAACTCAAAACACACTTTATAGAAAATCAAACTAAAAAAATAGAAAATAAATTTTAATAAATTTAAATTAAGAATAGTGTTCAAAATTTAAATAAATATAATTTAATAATAATGTGAATGAGAAAAAAAATATTTTATCTAAAAAAAGCGTGGGGTGCTTTTTAAGATATTATCAAAATGATAATCACTCTACTCATATCTGTCAATAAAATATTTATAACTATTGACCCATGCACCCCACGCTTTTTTTTTAATATTTTTTTTTTAATTCACACTACTATTAATTTATATTTATTGAAATTTTTAACACTATTCTCAATTTAAATTTATTAAAATTTATTTTTTATTTTTTAGTTTGATTTTCTATAAAAAGCGTGTTTTCAGTTTTTTTAAACTATTATTTTTGAATTTAATAAAGTTGAAACAGTGCATGCTGCCACCTACAGCCTGTTTTACAAATGTATATAGGTTACTTTGATGAAGTTTGTTTTCACATTTGGCATGATTACATAAATCTAACCTGCATTAAATTTTATTGATGTTGAGCATGAATATACAATTAATTGACAAGCATGGCTGATGGACGCAATAAATTGAGCGGATTTGAGTATCGGAAGCGCGCTTCGAACAAAAGTAGAAAGGAACAAGAGGTTTTGAGTAAAACTCCCAAGCTAGATGATTTTTTTACGAAGATAGAACGTGTTACACAAAAAACGGAATCTATCTGTAGAGATTGTACAAACTTGGATCACGAAGGTTTGTCTTGTTAAGTTCCATATTTTTTTGAGTTTAATAATGATCTATTTGTCGATATGTGTATTTATTATTAATTGTAATAATTAGGTTAATAAAATGAAAGTAAATTTTGACAGGTGATGATGTACGTTCTACCTCAAGTTAAAAACAGACTTCGTCTACGAGTACTGATACTGGCAGTTCCACGACTTCTTCGCAGCTACAGAATATAAATAATGAAGATGAACTCCAAGCTACAATCTCAACAAGAATAATAGATGAGGTTGTGTTGGAAAATATTGTGATAAGCGATGATCCAGCAGAATGGGCTATAAATAATTTTACCAGAGATTATGTAACTACTCATGGGTGTAAACAAAATAAAAATTTGGATTTCTCCGGTTCAAAACGTGATTACAGTGATGGAACTTCACGATGGCTATCAGAATCACTATTTGTAAGAAAACTTATTAACGGTGAAAAAGTTCCACGACCATGGCTCATTTTCTCAGTTAGTAAAGGATCTGTATCTGTGCAGCTTGTCTTCTTTTTGATGTAGATTGTTCATTTAATGGTAAAACCGGATTTAATGATTGGAAACATGCAGGCGTTCGTGTTACTGAGCATGAACACTCAAAAAGTCATAAAAAATGTATATTAACCTTTAAGCAAAGATCAGATAATAAGAATAGGATAGACCATAATTTAGTCATTCAAACAGAAACAGAAATCTCATATTGGAGGAATGTTTTGAGAAGATTAGTCGCTGCTACTAAAGCCTTGGCTTCTCGAGGGCTTCCATTCCGAGGAAGTGACGAAAAATTTGGTTCTCCAAATAATGGCAATTTTTTGATGCTGATTGAATTCCTTGCTTCTTTCGACCCATTTCTCGAAGAACATATCAGAAAATTTGGAAATAAAGGATCTGGCAGTACAAGTTACCTATCAAAAACTATCTACGAAGAATTTATTCAGCTTTTGGCACAAAAAGTTTCTTCTATTATTGTTCAAAAAGTCAAATCAGCGAAATATTATGCCATTATTGTAGATTCCACACCTGATATATCTCACGTCGATCAACTTTCGTTTGTTCTCAGATATGTGGAAAAAGATGGAACGCCTGTTGAACGTTTTTTGATGTTTATTGAAAACTCCGGACATAAAGCTGAAGATTTACTAGTTGCTGTATTATCTTTTCTTGAGTTTTTTGATCTTAATCTTGCAGACTGTCGAAGTCAGTCATATGACAACGCGAACAATGTATCAGGAATTTATTCAGGTTTACAGGTGAGAATTCATGAAATGAATGATCTTGCTGAACACGCTCCTTGTGCTGCTCATTCTATGAATTTAGTTGGAGTTCACGCAGTAGAATGTGCGTCAGAAGCTGCTTCATTTTTTCATACAGTACAAGCTCTATACAACTTCTTTACTGCATCGACGCACCGTTGGGAAGTTTTACAATCACATGCTGAAAAAAAGATTACGTTAAAATCGTTATCTGCAACTAGATGGTCAGCTCGATATGAAGCAGTTCAAGTACTCAATCAACATTTCAACGAAATAATTGAGACTTTGGTTATTCTTGAAGAAGATACGGAACAAAATGCGATTACAAGACAAGAAGCTAAAGGGATTCGAATTCAATTAGAGCAACTTGAGACAGCATTTATGCAGATACTTTGGTTTTTTTTACTCTCAAGATTTAATGCTGTTAGCCAAAGATTGCAAAAAGTTGATTGTAACATTGCTGAAGTGATCGATGATTATCATGGTTTGATCAAAGTTGTTGCTGATACGCGAAATGAATTTGAAATTTATGAAAAAAAGGCATTAAAAATTTCGGAAATTCAAGAATATAAAACAACGGTTTCTAGAAAAAGAAAAAGAAAATTACATGCTGATGAATCACGGGATGGAGATGTACAACTGTCAGGTCGGGACCATTTTAGAGTCAATACTTTTAATGTCATTCTTGACAATCTGGATTCTGAATTACGCAAAAGATGTGCAGCATATGAAAAAATTCAGGAAAAGTTCTCAGTTATCACTGAATTTGGCAACTTGGATAATCGAGAAATTCGTAAACGAGCTGAACGTTTAAGAAATGTATATTCTTCAGATCTCGAGCCCTCATTAGATGACGAATTTGTGCACTTCCATGCTTATTGTACTGAAAAAAAGATAGAACAGAATTCACCTTCCGATCTTTTAAAATTGTTGCATACAAACGACCTGTACACTGAGTTTCCAAACGTGGAAATCGCCTATCGAATATTTATGACATTAGCTGTAACAAACTGTAGCGCAGAACGATCGTTTTCATGTTTGAAGAGAATTAAAAACTTCTTACGTTCTACAATGACTGCAAATAGACTCAATAGCTTAGCTATTCTATGCATCGAATCCGACGTACTTCAACGTTTAGATTGCGAAGATTTAATCGACCAATTCGCAATTCAAAAAGTCAGACGTGTTTTCCTGTGAAAAAATTGATATATTGTAATTATGAGTCACCCTTATAATTGTTAGAAATTGCCAAATTTATAATTGTTAGAAAAAAAACAAATATTTATTTATGTTTTTTAGAATATATAATATAAAAAAGTTTCTGCAATAAATTAGATATTTTAATTTTTAAAAATGAAATACATAAACTATAAGTTTAAGGGGGGAAATACGTGTAGAAGGCCGTTTTCATGCTGATTTTTATTAATTTTTTTAAGGTATAAAAAAATAATATTATTGATTGAAAATATCAGGTTATTTCATACGTATATTTATGAGTATTTATTCGTATTAAACAACAATATAACTTATCAATAGCACAGAAAAATTGTTTAAATAAAAATGTCGCTTATGATGGAGGTCCAAATTCAGCGTAATTGTATAAAGAAAATTAATTTTCCTGTGCCATTGATTTGATTGATTTCAGATAAAAATTATAGCTTCTATAGTGCACACCAACTGTTAAGTCGGAAACAACCTACGATGTGTATCAGCTGAAATCTCCGCTAGTTTTCAACTTATATTGTCGTAAAATATGGAAAAATATAAATATATGTATAAAATAACCTGGTAGTTTCAATATATAACATTAGTTTTCATACCTTAAAAAAATTAATAAAAAATCAGCATGAAAACGTCTTTCTACACGCATTTCCCCCTTAAGTAAAATTCTAGTAATAGGGCGGACTTTTTTCCGGTGCCCAGGGGCGGCATTGAGTTTAAATCCGGCCCTGGTATTAAGTATGCTTAGTAATTTATTACATTATTCAAGTTTATAGATAAATCTCCCTCACTAATGATCGTACCTTCCTACCGACTTGATTTACTTTCTAAAAATAAATATGATCAAAGTGTTCTCGATATGCCAATAAAACTTCAGAGGTCGTAAAAATAAAATGTTTTTGTGAATGAATCGTAAATATATTTTGAACCGTATCGTTCATGGGTGTAAAATTAAATCTATTTAAATCACACAAATGATGCGAATAAAACTATTTATACATTTGGAGCTTGGTTTGTATATTACATAGAGTACATGGATTTTAGTGAAATACAGTCTAAATATTGGCTCAAATATGACCTCCCGATTGAGATGCCAACCATAATCACTGCTCTAATTGTATTAATAATTAACCTTTCAAATTCAATCGTGAAATTCAGTTCCTTAATAATTAATAAACATGCCTGTTTGTTACTATTTATCCTATAAAAAACTAACACATCAATAAATTTTATTGTTATTATTTATTCTAAGTACCTTAATTTTGTTAAAAAAATATCATGTACAGATATCCTAAACTTTTATTTTAATAAAAATCAAAACAAACAACTTATGATTCTGCACGTGAATCATTCTAGGTGTTACGCTTACAAAAAAACCGACATGCAGACGAGATTTCGAACGGCCTTGATCTTAACCCGTTATTTTTTCGCAAATATTTTCGAATGCTATACAGATTTATCCTTCATACAACATCCGGGTAGTCTGAGAGAAAGTTACTCAGAGAGATCGAAGCAATACGTTTTTCAAATGGTTATGTAAGATTGAGACGATATTGACATTCTAAAGTACTCAAAAACATTCATTTAATAGATAGAATAAGTAGATCGAGAAATGAGGCGAAGGAAATACCAATGCCGAACTTTCTTTTATTGCCATGTTGTCAACTAGGGTTGCCACCATTTTTTCAGCGATTAAAGTACTTTGACTATAAAAGGTATAAAAATGTACGTAGCTTCAGTATAAAGTACAATTTATCTTGTTCCATATTTTTGGCTCCAGGATATTTGTAGAATGGCGCGTTGTGGTGGTCGGCGAAAAGAAGGGGTAAAAAAAGTCACCAAATATAAACATATTCAACTACTTTCTTATTTTTTTTAACTCAGATCATGCAAAATAAAGTATTTTCGCATACTTTATTTTTCTCATAAAGTATAAATAAAAGTGCTCGAAATAAAGTACAATACTTTATAATAAAGTGCGGGTGGCAACCCTATTGTCAATAGTCGTTTTGATAAAAGTTAGTTAGTAAGAAGTTTTGTAGATATTAAACTTTAAATTTGTAATTTTTGGGTACAACCCATTATTGCCCCATTGCTGGGCACGGGTCTTCTCTCAGAATGAGAGAGTTATAGGCCATAGTCCACCGCGCTGGCCCGATGTTTTCCTTCACCGAAAAGCAGTGATAATTAATGTATAATACGCACATAAATCAGTGGTGCGTGCCTGGGTTTGAACCTCGGACCTCCCTATTGAGAGGGCGAGTTTCAACCATTAGGCTATCACTATTTATATCATTTAATTTATATAAAAAAGTATAATTGGACTATTTTAAATATTTTCCAGGTACATGGCAATTCGTTGCGCTAAGCTTCACCTCCTCCAAGTGGCGTTTCCGTCAACACCTCAGTCGGATTTGATCCTGCGCCTCCCCAAGGACTTTGCTAGAGAGGGCTGGCTTTGGAAGACTGGACCACGGCCGTCGGATGCCCACAGACGTCGCTGGTTCACGCTGGACAATAGGAAGCTCATGTATCACGATGAACCTTTGGACGCGTATCCAAAAGGCGAAATTTTTATTGGTAAGTTTGTAAATTCTGTCAGTGCCAGATTAAGCCAGCGCGGGGCCTGTAGCAAATTCTGACAAGTGGCTTATAGTTTGCCTTAAGTAAAGGTCTCATCAACCCATTATTGGCCCACTGCTGGGCACGGGTTATCTCTCAGAATGACAGAGTTAGACCATAGGCAACCGTGCTGGCCAAGTGCGAATTGGTGGACTTCACACACCTCCGAGAACTTTTTTTTTAAATACTCTCGGGTGAGTAGGTTTCCTCACGATGTTTTCCTTCACCGAAAAGCAGTGATAATTAATTTCTAATACGCAAATCAGTGGTGCGTGCCTGGGTTTGAACCTCGGGCCTCCCGATCGAGAGGGCAAGTTTCAACCATTAGGCTATCACTGCTCTGCTGCAAGTAAAGGTATTAAATAAAAAAAAAACTGTTACAAATAAACATTCCTGGATTCAGCGTAGGAAAATTTTGAGATGACACTTTCTATATGTACTTCTTTCAGTTTAAGATTTCCATGATAGCAAAGATAGTAAAATATAAATAATAGGTGTTGGCCCGGGGTCCAACAAAAGTAAAGTCCAACAAAGTCTAAGTCGCGGGGCCCGTAGCATTTGCTACTCTTGCTATATGGCTAATCCGGAATTCACTGCATTCTGGAATTCACAAAGAAGAGCTCACTGTGATACAGTAGATTGTATTCAATGGCATATACATAATTCACCTTAAGGTTTATCCAAGATCCTTAGTTACTTTAACAATAAGCAAAACTTCCTGCAACCGAACAATCAATAGGAACGCATTTAGCGTATCACTATGTACTAATTTAAACACCTCTTGATTAAGTTGTCTAATTATAATGGTCGTATCTTCTAGCACTTCAAGTCTATTTAATTTTTTCATGTGTACTTATCTTTTTTTATTACATTCAAGTAGCAAACGCGCAAGCAGTCTACTTGATGTTTGTGGTCACAGAAGCTCATGGACATTCGTAAATAACATTTTGTTGAACAGGGTATCAGGAGTATAACACAGATGCGTTGCCGCTCCCGAGAACAAAGATGTTCGCATACGAAGAGATATACCAAAGTATATCTTTCCGTATGCGAACATCTTTGTTTGCCAAATCAAACCAATCACTATTATTTAAACGAATTAATTCGATGACCAAAATATACGAAATTGTTTCCAGGTCACGAGTCAAACGGCTACCTAGTCCGCGTGCCGCACTCGGGCAACGGCTGCAAGGAAGCCCGCTTCCCCTTCCAGCTAGTGACGCCCGAGCGTACGTTCTGCCTCGCCGCAGTGTCGCATGACGACCGCGCGGGCTGGCTCGCTGTACTGCAACGTGCCGTACGTCGCCCGCTCACCCCGCAAGACTCCACCAGTAAGTTTATACACGATACACGCCCATATTACTCGGGCAACGGCTGCAAGGAGGCCCGATTCCCCTTCGAGGTAATGATACCCGAGCCTACGTTCTGTCTCTCCACGTTGTCGCATGACGACCGTGTGGGCTGACTTGCCGTACTACAACGTGCTGTACGTCACCCGCTCACTCCACAATACTCTACCACTACCTGTACATATCACACGCTATTTTAAACGACGCTCGGACAACAGCTGCAAGGAGCTACCCCTTATAGCTGGCGACGCTCGAGTGCACGCTGCTTTACCGCGCTTCTGTACAGAAAACTTGAGCAACGGCTGCAAGGAGGCCCGATTCCCCTTCTAGCTAGTGACGTCCGAGCGTACCTTCTGCCTCGCCGCGGTGTCACACAATGGCTCGCTGTGCTACAGCACGCCGTGCGTTGCCCGCTTACCCCGCAGGACTCTACCAGTGAGTACACGACACCCACTTACTCGCTCGGGCAACAGCATCAAGAAGCTTCCCCTTCCAGCTAGTAATGCCGGAGAGTACGTTCTGCCTCGTTACAGTGTCACAGTCCGCGTTGGCTCGATCGCCGTTCTACAGCAGTGTCGTGACTCTACGCTCACTTCACAAGACTCTACCAGTATGTACATATCACACGCTATTATCCACGACGCTCGGGCAACAGCTGCAAGGGACTTCAACGTCCAGCTGGTACTTCCTCAGTAAGTGTAGATGCGATACACACTAAGGTCCGCGTCACTCGGACAACAGCTGAAAGGAGCTTTCTCGTGTGTTTCGTTCGATATGCATGATTTCTGCGCAGGCTGGCTCGCCGTACTTCACCGTACCAAAGAAAGAGAAAGAGTGGTGCTAATTAAGACCAAAACTACCCGATACCAATTAAATAACACTAAGACACAAATCGCACATCATCGCAATCTGCATGTCGTACAAAAATGTATGTTAGAGAACCACTTTCTTGTAATAAGAAAAAGGCAAATTTTATACACACTCGTGTATCCCAGAGAGAATTATCAGCTACTAATACCAATTTTTGACTTACAGTCAAAAATTGGTCACTACTGATTTTTAGCTGTAAAAGGGTCGAGTATTCCTTTTTGTACTTCCAACGAAAAAATCTTCTTTCTACTTGCGGTTATTCATTGTTTCTTCGAAATAAACTTGTGGATTAAGTAATACAGAAAACTTCTCAGTTTCATTTCTTAACTTAATTGATTATCTTTTCTTTCCAGTTGAAGCGACGTTGGTCCGCAAACGCACTACGTCGAACTCCATCGGCATATTTTCTGGAAGGTAGTCAAAATTTTTCAACTTTATTAATAACGGTTAATTAATATATCGTGACTCGACGCTGAAGAAGACGAAAGTTTTTCTGCGTGTTCGCTTAGTCTCATAATATTGTTTCGACACAATTTTGTTACGTCATAAAAAATGAGCGTAATTTAATTTTAAGCATAGTCATATTTTTTTGAATGTTCTATTTGTAAATAATTTAATTATTCATTAGTTGCAGAACGTTCGAGGTTTGAAAATAATTTAATTTTGTTGAGAATATTTTTTTAAGGCAATCTTTTATTATCGCGCGGAAATAATCGTGGATGTAAATAATTTATTTTATGGATATCTTTTTATTTATACAATTATGAATTACACAATAATTATGGGACTGAATCTATAATTTGTATGTTAAATTATTCTTTTTATGTGTCGTGTTTGATATTTGGATGTTGTGAAATGTATTTTTACATTGCTTTTATTGCTCTTAGTCATACATTTCTATAAACGAGTACTCTGGCCATACGCACAAATATCAGTACATTAAATAATTGTAATGTAATTATAACATTTGTGAAATGGGTACAGGAATTATAATTTCCGCTTGCGATTTTACCGCCAGCTATTTAGAATAAGATAAACATTATTAGAATCATTTTGGTTATGCGGACTATCAAATATTGTTTATGGATCACATAAATTATACATTATTTGTCCATTCAGTGATAATTAGCTTAGTTTATCAATCCCAACTAGCAATAATGATGGCGTTATTTTAAATTCGAGGGCAACGAAACATTTCCTACAGACGTTATTCGCTTTGCGGTTCAAGCATCAGCGTTGAGTTTTAAAAACAAATGTATGAGTCAAGTCTTCGCTGAACTTCGAGAAACTTCGCTCCATTTTTTGCGAAATTAGCTAAAATCACTCGAAATTTGAAAAGTCGCTTGAAGGAAATCGCCTTAAGACAACAAAGCTGTTGTCTTAAGGTGACTGTCGGTTCAGTAAAACGCTGGAAAAATGATAGTTGGCGGTAAAGAGCAGGAAAAATGCGTAACCCATATAATTTATTTAAAAAATCTTACGCTGGTAACAACAAGTATGAAATTACTACAACTTACATGTTAAAACTAAAGAAATCTAATTTTTGGGATTTTCAAAAACATCAGTTTTAACCTGTAAAAAAGTACGTATTAGTAATCGTAGGTACCTTTAAATTATCAAAATAATGCTCTCTCATTCGTGTGAAAAAACATTCTACAGGGATTTGTATGTGTAGTATAATCATTAAAATACATATTAACTAAAATAACAATAATACATAACGCTTTGATATTTAAGCAATATATAGTTTTAGGCATGTTTAGGTAAATAAGCAGTTGTGTAGACCAAATTATAGGGATAATACGTAGAATGGGTGGATTGATGGGTGGTTTTTGTCGGTGGGTTTGTAGCCTATTTTCAGGTAAAATATCAAAAGTACTACAAAAAAGTGCTACAATAGTACATCCAATATTTCGTTTTATATGATAGAATGAAATATGAATACGCAAAAGTGGAAAAATCAGCAAAGTCGAAAGTTTTAGCTACTTATTATTATAATACATTTTAATGCTTGCACCTATTTTTTAACCGACTTCAAAAGAGGAGAAGGTTATCAATTTGACTGTATTTTTTTGGAATATGGGGTTTATTTTTTTAATATATAAGTATTATATTTGCATTATGTGGACCTAAAATTGTATTCGCATTTTGGAAATTTCCTAAAACACGCACGTATGGTATAGACGTAATATTTGTGTTTGACATTTTGTAGCACAAAATCATCACTACTATTTTGAAAGACCAGAGTTTCGCAAAGTGGGGTACGCGAACCCCTAGGAATCCGCCATTCGATGGCAGGGGGTTCGCGATAAGATTTACCTAATAAAAATACAAAATTATTTCAAAAATTGACTCCATTTGTAACAACAAACAAGAACACCCCTCTGATTAATTTATTAGTAAGGTTTAATTAGTTAATTTAAGAGGGTTCGCTGTGACTTGAAAACCTTAACAGTGGTTACGTGGAGCCGAAAGTTTGAGAAGCCGTGGGAATAGCAAAAATTAAATAAAAAAAATGTCTATATCACATGTGCTTTATACTTTTAAGTAATTTCATGAAATGTTTTATAACTAAGTTTGACAGTAATTTAAAAATTTCAAAGCAATTTGACTCCATAAACTTAAATATTAGTAATTGATTAAATTTATTACGATTAATTCTACTTATTTGCATTCTTGGAATATATACACATACACACCTACTTATATAAATACAATATAAAAATATGTGTTAGAATATGCATAAAAAGCTCATAACATATCAGTGATTAGCAATAAACAGAAATGTAACGACTAATATATGCCTTACTTATTTGTATTTTATACAAATTTAATTTAATGGCAATATTATGTCAGCTTTTGGTTTAAAAAAATGTTTGCGAATTTTAATTGTTGTTTCAAGAACAATATGAAATATTCGAATAATTGGAATGACTAATTTTAAAAAATAATCGAATGTATAATATAAATAAATACTAATTCTGATCAGGTGGTTATTATATAGGTACTTACATATTATTACATTTAGGTATTTGTTCTAATTCGGAAAATACTTCTCAATTAATATTTCAAGGCAACCGATAAATTTTAACCTAAAGGAAAGACGTTATTGATAATAATTGTCATGTTGAACAAAATCGTGAATATCTGTATTATTTGAAATGTTATGACTTTGCAAAAGGATTAAGTTTTATTCCATATTTTTTTATGACAATGATATATCTAATGCAAAATATTAATCGTCACAAAAAGCGTATTTTTTATGGTCCACGAATGAACATTGTTTTAATCTTTCTATTTATATTATACCTATACATTATGGATACCTTTTATGTCAATATTCTAATAATGTATCATATTTTGAAACATATTTTAATTTATTAACTGTATTCACCGGCCAAAAGTAAGACATTTCTTTGAGACCTGCTTTTTTATTTTTATTCATTTCATTTTATTGATTTTAAGAGTTCTAATCTACAGATTTTATTTCATTAATCAGTATGTGAATAATTGGAAAATTCATGTTGCTATACAATTATTAACATATTGTGACTTTTACGCTAAGTACTCACGGAGCGATTTTCACCCGCGGCCGCCGCGGTTGCGGGCCCGCAGCTTCTGTAGAATGCAGATATAAATGTAAAAAATTAAAGCAATACTCACGACGCGTTTTTCGCCCGCGATGCACGCGGTTGTTTGCGGCTCCCGTTGCACCGGCGGGCAACTTGTAGGGCCGCGGTCAGCCGCAGCCGCGGCGGTTAGCGCCCGCGCGCTCTGCGGTCTGTTGGCGGGCGAGTGCTGTAGTCAGGACCTCAATTGATAGTAAACCGCACGTCTTGCGGTTTTCGCCCGCCACGTTTGTGGTTGATAATCGCAACCGCGACGGCAGCGGAACCGCAAAAATAGGCGGTCTCGTGAGTTTCGAACAAAAGCTGCGGGCCCGAAACCGCGGCGGCCGCGGGTGAAAACCTCGCCGTGAGTACGTAGGGGAAGGCCGGGCAAAGTGAACACCCCAGGTAAAGCGAATAGTCCAAATTACTTCTAAATTATTCGTTCGACGGTCATCGCGCCACCATAGTGGCGTTCCACCATCTTGTTTTAATGCGCGGCAAACACTAAAGCAGGAGGCTGCGTTGCGTACCGCCCGCAGAGTGGAGATTTGTGTTTTTGTGAAAAAAAATGATTTTATGAGGTAAGTATTTTGATTTTATTTCCAGTGTAATTACTTCTTGATATTTTGGAATATTTTATTTCAGTACCATGATAAAGTAGGTATTCATTGTATCTTTCACAGAAGTTTAGAATTATTCGTTTTTGTACAAAATTTGTTAAGCTCAAAAGTTACCTAGTCGGGCAAAGAGGATAGGGCAAAGTAAATATGGTATCCACTTTGCCCGCCATTTGTTATTATTGGCTTATGATTTCATCATGTTGTTTGTTTGTTTCAGATGGTTAATAAATAAATAATAAAATGAAACAAGGGCCGTGGGATGAGAATGTCACGAAAACAGCAATTAATTTGTGCAAAGCTGGGAAATCTATAAGAAGCACAGCTAAAAAGTATGTGTTGTCCTATGCAACCTTGTACAGGCACATCAAAACTGGCACCACTGCTCCAAAATTGGGTCAATTCCTTCCTGTTTTAAATGAAGCTTAGGAGATAGATTTGTCACATATTTAAAAGATATGGATTCTATATTTTTTGGACTTACTCGAGACGAGTTCAAAAATTTGGCGTTCATATACGCTAAGAAAAATAAGTTCAATTATCCAAAAAAACTGGGACAAGTACGAAAAAGCAGGATATGACTGGTTATTGTCATTTTTGTCTCGCCACAATGAAATTGAAGGCATTCAAGGCGATGATAATCATATTGAAAATTAGATTAGATGTGCCATTTGTAAACAATAGTGCCACGAAGAATGTTCCGCATTCGATGGCACGGAAGGGTATATTTGTGATAACTGCCAATCTTAATTAATAATTATTTAAATAATAATAAAAAATATTTAAGTTCAAATTATGTTGTTTGTTATTCACGTTTTCAGAGTTATTAACATGAGTATTCACTTTGCCCGAGTACAGTATCCGCTTTACCCAGGGGTCCGGGCAAAGCGAATATTTTCCTACTTTTGCGAATTCTATTTCCAGTTAATATATGGTTAATTATTTAGGTTAACTGATGATAGTATTTAAAAGAGCAATTAATAAAGACTGATTTGTAATAGTTATTTTGTTTTTATACCTTATACCTTTTCTGCTATAACCTTAAATATTTTAAGGTATCCACTTTGCCCGGCCTTCCCCTAGCCTTACTGTTAAATAGTCATATTAGTGAGTTAATATGTACTCCGCAAGTAAATTGATTTTAATATTAATTCAAATTGAGGATACATTTTGTTGTGTTTTCCCAATGAGCAAGTGTTCAATATTTCGACACTATTTTTGATAGTATTCTGAATAGTGAAAGCATGTATTTTTAAATATACATACTTTTAAAATTAAGATAATGCATTCTATTCGTATGGTATAGTACCGCAAAGGGATTTTAATTAAATTGTTCTGTATCTCTGGCCTTTCTGTAATAAACACCACATAGGACAGGAACTTCGAATAATCGAGGACTAACATGAGAAGAAGACGGCTTCCTCAAATGATTAAATCCGAATGAAAAATAAAAAAAGAAAGTGTGTGTGGACTTATGTACACGCGTTAGAAGTTAAACCTCTTTGGCGTAACAAGAAAAAAATCTTTTTAAAAAAAATATGTAAAGAAACTTTACTTTCTTTTAAATTTGAATATCTGTCACTGTCAGGAATCAATATGTGAAAAGATGGTTTCTCATATAATTCATTCGTATTTATAAAGAAGAATAATTAAATAATTTGCATCGAGGTAATAGTTGGAGATAAATAACATATATTGTCGTTTCTCTATTTTACAGGTAAGAGAGTTGATAATTTTTAAATGGTCTTCCGTATAAAATTACTTGAATATTAACTAAATAAAATCTCTATTTTACAGAGCAACACTTTTTGTTTGATTCAACTATTTATCTTATAAAACGACAATTTTGTTAAAAAAAACTATAATACAACATGGAGAAACTTCGATTTGAATTCACTGTTTTGCCAAGTATTGATGGTAAAAGTAATATATATGGAATAACTTCTATAACTACAACGGACAACAAAACTTTTATAATTCCGGAGGAACTACAGTCTGCAAGCTTTCATGCAGGCATAATAAAAACGGCTACGTTTGCTAAAGTAAAAAAAAGTCTAGTTAAACGTTACCAGGTAAGAAGAGTATGGATTACATTGACTGAAGAGCTCAAAAATATTTACAGTGATGAGGATGGTAATGTACAGTTCAATAATCAATTCCTTGAAGAAATTAGCCCAGAGGAGCTTTTAAAAACACAGAAAAAAGAAGAAAGTGATACTTTGCAGAAATTGTTGGAAAAATTTATTGAATCGTCAGCGCAGGAGCACAGACCTCAGAACCTAAAAAATGTTGCTGAACGGTTTGTACTTCAAAAATTTACGAGCAAAAATATAAATGCAAACCATTGGATTAACATTTTTGAAAAAGAATGCATGCGGTTTGAAATAACAACAGATGAAAAAAAAATTGAAATGCTAAGACTGTTCTTGGATAAAACTTGTATGGACTGGTACAGTTCTATGATGTTAAAATTGACAATAAATGCGGAATGGTCCATTTGGAAGAAGAAGTTCTGTGAGTCATTTGCTAGCAAAGGATGGAGCCCTGTCATAAATGCATTGCTGTTTAAATATAGAGAAGGCTCATTACTGGATTATGCTATAAGAAAAGAAAAACTTTTGTTGGAGATGCGAGAATCGATTGATGTAGGCACAATCGTGGACCTTATTGCAGCTGGTTTACCTGATTTTGTTCGAGATAAAATTGATAGAGAAAAAATTGAGGATACAGTGGAGTTTTTTAATGAAGTAAGCAAGTATGAGCATATGGTATATAAAAAAAAAATATTTTCTGAAAAAAAATATAGGACTACACGAACATATAGTAAAAAAGAAGACTTAGTCCCATGTAAAATTTGCGAAACTTTGAATAAAGGTGTTCGTTATCACGCGGAAGATACATGCTGGTTTAAAGAAAAAGAAGACTGGAATGTAAAGAAACATATTAAACATGTGAACAATGCCAGAATAGAAGCTGAGCTAAACGAAAGCGAACAAAAAAACGAATAATAACACCATTGATAAAAGTCAAACTGATAATAAATGATAAAGTGGAAATAAATGGAATATATGATTCGGGTTCAAATGTTTCCCTAATCAATTCAAAATTATTGGAGTTAAGAGGAGAGAGTAGTAAATTAAATGAAGCAAATTTAGTAACAATCAATGGTGTTAAGAAAACAAGTGGTTTGACAAATCTGAAAATAAAAATCATGGATTTGGAAAAAAATGTAGATGTTTACATAATTGATGAAAATAATTTTGATTACGAGTTTTTAATAGGGTTAGATTTGATAAAAGAATTTCAACTAATCCAGGATGAGAACTTAAAAATAACTCAAAAACTATACTATGAAGAAGAAAATAATAGATCATTTGATAAATATGCAATTAATTTCAATGAACATTTAAAAATAGAAGATTTTGAAATAAAAATAGATCACTTAAATGAAAGTGAAAAAATAGAAATAAACAAACTAGTGGAAACGTATAAGTCAGTATTTGCGAAAGACAAATATGATGTTGGCCAGGTTAAGGGTTATGAAGCGAGGATTGACTTGATGATTGACAAATATTGTAGTAAAAGACCGTATAAATGTACAATAGAAGATAAGAAAGAAATAGAAACACAGATAGCTAAATTATTGGATAATAAACTAATAGAAGAGTCCTATAGCCCGTTTGCTGCGCCTGTGACATTAGCATTTAAAAAAGAAGAAAATAGAAAGTCAAGGTTATGCATAGATTTTAGAGATTTGAATAAAATAATAGTACCTCAAGCTCAGCCATTTCCGTTAATAGAAGATCTGATAATAAAGACAAGAAACTGCAAATATTTTACAACTCTTGACATCAACTCAGCCTTTTGGTCTATTCCTTTACGAGTTGAAGACAGGAAAAAGACAGGTTTCGTAACACAAGAGGGACACTATCAGTGGACATGTCTCCCATTTGGCTTAAAAACATCGCCTGCAATTTTTCAAAGAATTTTGAGTAATATACTAAGAAAATATAAACAAACAGATTTTGCAGTTAATTATATTGACGATATACTTATTTTCTCTAAAAGTTTTACAGAACATGTTCAACATATATCACTAGTACTGGAAGCAATTAATAAAGAAGGTTTCAGATTAAAATTTACAAAATGTAAATTTGCATCAGATTCTGCGAAATACTTAGGACATATAATTAAAAATAATTCTGTACAACCGTTGAAAGACAATTTAATTGCGATAAAAAACTTTCCCACACCGAAAACTCAAAAAAATGTAAGACAATTTTTGGGAAAAGTAAACTTTTATCATGAATACATACCGAAAAGTGCTATAATTCTTGAGCCATTGCATAACTTACTAAGGAAGGATCAAAAATTTATTTGGTCAGAGAACTGTCAAAAAGCATTTGAAATGGTTAAACAACTACTATGTACCCAACCGGTCCTAGAGATATTTGATCGAAATTTACCAATTAATATTTACACTGATGCGTCCTTAGAAGGCGTTGGGGCCATTTTAAAACAGGTACAACCTGATGGTAAAGAAAAACCAGTGGCATATTTTTCAAAGAAACTAAATGGGAGCCAAAAGAAAAAGAAAGCTATTTATTTGGAATGTCTAGCAATTGTAGAAGCACTCAGGTACTGGCAGTACTGGTTAATTGGCAAATCTTTTACGGTGTACTCAGATCATAAACCGCTTGAAAATATGAATATAAGGTCAAGGACGGATGAGGAATTGGGTGACTTGATGTACTACTTAGCACAATACGATTTTGTGATAAAATATGCACCGGGAAAACAAAATTTGGAAGCAGATTGCCTAAGTAGAAATCCAGTACTAGAACCTAACAAAAATAAAGATGAACAGTTGAAAGTTTTAAATTTAATAAGTTTAGAAGAGATTATGTCGGATCAGAATAAAAACATACAAATTCAAAATTATAGAGATAAGTTGATTGAAAAACATAGATTATTTTTTAAGAAAGTTGGACTACGGGAGAAAATAATACTGACAGAAGAATACAGTATGAAATTATTAAAAAATATACATGAGAGCCTATGCCATATTGGAATTAGACAAATGCAACAGACAATTAGTCCATACTACACTGCCAAAAACATAACAAATAACATCAAACAAATTTGTAGAAGTTGTGAAATTTGTATAAAAAACAAAACACGAGGTCAGGACAAATACGGCGTTATGTCTCATCTAGGCCCGGCTACAAAGCCTTTTGAAATCATGTCTATTGACACAATTGGTGGTTTCGGCGGTTCAAGATCAACTAAAAGATACTTGCACCTGCTTGTAGATCATTTTACACGATATGCGTTTATAAAGACATCGAAAACACAAATTGCAAGTGATTTCATAAAATTAATTCAAGACATAACAGAGACAGAAAGTATTGGTATGATACTTGCTGACCAATACCCAGGAATAAATTCTAAGGAATTCAAGAAATTCTTACTAGATCGGCAGATACTTATAGTATTTACAGCAGTAAACGCACCATTTTCAAACGGACTGAATGAAAGGCTGAATCAGTCATTAGTAAATAAAATGAGATGTAAGATGAATGAAAAGGGAATCAAAAAGGCGTGGACAACTATAGCCCATGAATGTGTTAATAAATACAATGAAACTATTCACTCAGTTACCGGATACTCACCAAGATATCTTTTATATGGTACCAATGTTACAATTTGGCCGAGTGAAATACAACAAGACAAATCACATAACGACTGGATCAAAGATAGAATCACAGCGGTGGAAAATTCAGTAAAATCGCATAATTACAATAAAACATTGTTTGAAAAAAAAGTAAAAAGTTGGAAATTTAATATAGGAGATAAAGTGTATGTAGAGAACGGAAATAAATTGAACAGGAAAAAGCTAGATGAACTAAAATTGGGGCCATTTAAAATTATTGATAAGATTTCCAATACAATTTATGAGGTAGACACTGGACATAAAAAAACAGAATCAAATCTTTACCATATTACCAAACTTACACCCGTCCCAGTTTTAGAGGACCGTGCAATAGATGGAGAGTAAATATTGAAGAAAAAAAATGTCTTTTCTCGATGGGGGGGAGATGTAAAGAAACTTTACTTTCTTTTAAATTTGAATATCTGTCACTGTCAGGAATCAATATGTGAAAAGATGGTTTCTCATATAATTCATTCGTATTTATAAAGAAGAATAATTAAATAATTTGCATCGAGGTAATAGTTGGAGATAAATAACATATATTGTCGTTTCTCTATTTTACAGGTAAGAGAGTTGATAATTTTTAAATGGTCTTCCGTATAAAATTACTTGAATATTAACTAAATAAAATCTCTATTTTACAGAGCAACACTTTTTGTTTGATTCAACTATTTATCTTATAAATATTTTCGCGTTACTCTACGTTTGTGGAAAAAACGAAAAAAAAAAACAATTCATACTGTGACTTTCGTGTGACGAATCTTAAAATTTCACTCTCATCTTTTTCTCATAACGCGCGTAAAGAAGTCTAACTTACAAAAATACAGTGTTTCTCTCTACCTTCAACATAAAATTTTAAAAAGTTCACTACCTATATTCCTTTTTTACTCTTTTTGTAACAACATTGATATATAATGCGCTGTAGTGAACCAAATTTTGACCATAGCAATCTACGTTTCCCTACAAGCACGATCAAATTAATATTACAATTTGAAATACTATTATTATAAGCGAAATATTGTATAACACGCTCGTTTACATAACGAAATATATCCCATGACGTGTTTAAAATCATAAATTAGTAATAGTTTATACTTGGAAGCTAGGAACCTACCAAAAATGTGGTAGACATAATTTTTTATAAACGTATACTGATATTTGATATTATGCAGAATTAACAAGTATGGCGGAGTGGTAGTATGAATGTAATTCGTCTATCGATGAATCAATTGTCTGATTAGTGTAACTATAGTTATTTTATCGAATGAAATCACGTGTAATTAAAAAATCTTTGAGGTCAATAATATATATTGCATCAAATAACCCCCGATGCAAAAAATCGACAAATTAATGTCTTTTATTATGCCTACGATTCTAATCATTATTTATTTGTAACGTATTCATTCCGACCATTTCAATGAGCCAATACGTACTTTTGCGGTAAGTTGGTAAGAAAAAAGGTCTCCTTACTCAACAGAGTATTTGGCAGATTCCAAGTTTTATTAGAACCTTTCAAGGTTAAGTTTTCAAATATTGTTACGTTACCTTACATTTAATTCAAATAAAATAAAATTAAAATACATTTAATTAATTTTATCGAAATTAATTTCGTTAATTTTATCTAAATTAATTTCATTAATTTTATATAAATTAATTTCATAAATTCAGTTAAATTTAATTTCATTAATTCAGTTAAATTTAATTTCATTAATTTATTTTAAATTAATTTCATTAATTTAATCAAAATGAATTTATATTGCTATCGGGGGTTAAAATTTAAACACGTTAGATTCAGAGATAAACTAGCTATATCGAACAAGTGTCATTGGAATCAATACGTAAGAGTGTCATTATTATAAGGTAAGCTTTTGTCCAAAATGTTTATTAATAAGCGAGTAATTTAATTACTTTTGTAATGCATGTACTTTATATTGGTAATGTATTATCTGAGGGCGATTGGAAACTTGTGATTTAATAATATCGCGCTATAAGTGTAGAGAAATATACCAAATGTGTTTGTGTGGCGGTGTGTTAGGAATGAGCAGTAAGCTGAATTGTAATACTTTTCTTATATAAATCTTGTCTAACATCGAAGTATTGAAACTTATTTGGTTTTAAGTACGTTTCTATAAACATTTTCTATGTGAAATAAATGATAAAGTAATGTCACAATTTTTTGGAGTTATAAGCGAAAATGTTGAAAGACTTTGCTGTAATTAAGATTGAAACGTGTCAAGACTGCGAAGTTATATATATTGACGCCATTTTGTTGTTTTTAGTAACAAAGGTATTCAATATTGTACGTGTTTAGATGGAGCGTCGCATTTATAAAAAAAATACATCCATTTTCCGGTACGAAAATTTGATGCCCTGTACAATGCCTAATATTACTGTGTACACACTTATAACCCAACTTCTGAATCTGTTATGCGACGTGATATTTAGACATTATATATTTTTAACAAGAGAACGAATAGGAATTGTATGGAATATCATCAAAATAAAAAATGGCTCATGTGAGACGTAGCTTAATTCGCTAAGCAATTTAACTACTTTAATAATTAAAATAGAAATGGACATGAATTGAAATGATTAATTTAATTATGATATTGTTTATTTATTATACAATGGAAATCCATCATGGCTAGTAAAAATAGCTTAATATCTTATATAATAGTGCTTAGGTTATAGTTACTTAGTGAAATGATTAAAAGTAATAATTTAGATGAATCTGTAAGCCACAAAGCAATTAATGTTTCCTAGGTAATGTACAATTATTTTGTATTTATTAATTATTAATTAATGTGTTACTGCCACTTTAGTACCCATATTAGTGAGCTAAGTTTTTTTGATGTTGGTTACAGTGATTGAATGTTTTTTTTTATATAATTTAAATTAATTATAATTTGGGTTATCTTAAAATGATAAAGTGATCATCGAGTTAACAGCACTTACTTTTTTTGTCTCTTTTTCAAATCAAATAATCCAAATGAGGTTAGATTATACTTTAATTTTAAATATATTTTTAACGTATAAAAAAAATCTTATTAAAAATATTTATCTATTTACTTTACAACAAAAGACCTATCAATTTTAAGTTGAGCTGATTGTTTTATTTTTTAGCTGTAGACTTTTAATTATGAGACCTTGCATGTTGACTATGTATATTTGACTATGTAAATTAACACAATCATTTTTAGGCATATCATAGACAATAAAGTGGGATAATATTGTTCTTATCTTTTCGCGCCAAAAGTCTTCCTGAAATAGTTTTCTGACTTTCAAGTTGTTGATTTAAGACTCCATAGGTTTGGCAATTACATTCTTACTGTATCTTGTTTTAATGAATTGTTACGATCGGTCATGGTATGTGAAAAAAGGAGAAGGAAAAGTACTCTATTTTGAAAATAATTAGATATTTTTTCTACCCTTTATAACGAATGTACTGTAATTGCTATAATTGGATGTACTGTATTGGATGTACTGTAGTTGGAATTGCTAAAAAAAGTGACAACCCTAATCATATCCGATATAAATCACTGAACATATTCATATAAACATTGATGCAAATAAATAATATGCACTTTGTCCTTAATCCCTTTAAAATTATACCAGTCAATCACTGTAGCCAAATATGTTTAATTTTAAACAAATATATCACCTGCTTTAGTTAATTTGTAGTGTAATTATTTAAACAAATTTACCAAAACGTTGCCTCGCTTAAGTTACATTATGATTTGTTGTAAATAATTGAAATGACTAGTGTGTTCTGGCATAATACATACATTTAAATATTTATAAGAATAATAAACTTTTCACTGCTATCCTTTTGTATTATTTCAATAACCTATCAACATATTTTTTGTATTGATTTAAGTATAAAAGTCGCTCGTAGGACCGATAACCGATGGGAAAAAACGGTCCTCGAATAGCGACCATGTTTAGGCAAAAGGAGGTCGCCCCTCTACTAGATGGATTGATGACCTGAAGAAGACAGCGGGAAACCGTTGGATTCAGAGGGCACAGCATCGGTTGGAGTGGCGCCATTTAGGGGAGGCCTATGAGTAGCAGTGCACATCAAAAGGCTGATGAATGGAAGTAATAAAAACATGTATTTATTATTAATTAAAAAATCATCTGCTTCTTTTTTTTAAATACGAATATAGCAAACATGCATGTTAACCATATAGGTGATGATAAGTGGTGATAAGTGGCCACTGCCATCCATGTACATCACTATATAGTATAAAACAAAGTCGCTTCGCGCTGTCTGTCCCTATGTAAGTTTGCTTAGATCTTAAAAACTACACCACGGATTTTAATGCAGTTTTTTTTAATTGATTAATGATTCAAGAGGAGAAGGTTTTGTGTATAATACATTCTTAATATAGTGGAGTAACACTGATAATGTGAGATTTAAGACTTTTAGGCGGAACGAAGTTCGCCGGATCAGCTGGTCTGAAATAAATTTCAGATCAGTATCTTACTTGTGGTTGACTGTAGATGCGTTGCTACCGATGAGGACAAACGGAGGCCTGGGATGAGTATGTCGCTCTTACTGCATCCTTCCTTTGAAAGACCAGTGAACAGTAGAACCAGTGTAGTTCGACCGGGGAAGTACCACCGCCAAAACTTATTTGTAGAGTGACGCAACAAATGCGTCACTCTACTGCATTTCGATGGAAGGGTATGGTTGCCGGCACACTTTTATGAGGCGACCATCATAGTCGGGAGTAACAAAGCATCTGAGTGATTGACTTCAGACAGAACCCATGTTCTGTATGAAGTTGATTACAGATGTCCATGAGCGGTAGTGACCACTTACAAGCAGGTGGACTGCATGCTCGTTTGCTACTTCAATCAGATTAAAAAAATCCTTTAGACCAGAACACAACAGCGCTCAGCTCTAGCTATTGTTAGGCTGAAATAACTATGCACAAATAAATAGTGTGGTTGTGTCTTTACAGTCGAAGTACAAATGACATCTTTTCCGTCGTCTTTTCTTTTTATCAAAAAATGCGAATTTATCGCACGCTTTTTTGATTTCGTTACTGTTTCTAAAACTTAACGGTGATTTTATAGTAACTTTACGATGTAAGTACATTAAAATCTTTTTTGCCGGTAATGTGGCAAAACTTATCAACTCTTCAAAGCAGTGTCCAATTATTTAGTGATACTTGTCTATGTGAACCCCAGAATTGGTTACTTAGCATAAAAGTGAACAAACTTATTTAAAATTAAAAGCTTTTTTTATTTATAAAGTATCATTTGAAGCTTTTTTTATTTCAAATGAAACTAAAAGGTATTTAAATATATTTTTTAATTTGTATGGTAAGTAGAAGGCAAGCATTATCATTTTTGTCGCATAGAGGTTTAACTGCTGTCCAAAGATATCTTTCAACAATTTCACGTACATAGACTAATAGTAATATACGAAATGAACCAAAGATATACTGCTTCTGCTTAGGACTAAAAAGAAAATTTACAATTTATGACCATGACACAGAAAGTCATACACGCACACACACACACACATATTACTGCTTTGTAGTAACTATATAATGTGAGTAGGTACTTATGTCATTTTTCAATGAAAATATTGTTTTATACCTAAAAAGATTAATACCATCTTACCGTTAAATATAATTATGGTCATTAGTATAAACGTGAATTTATACTTTAAAACTTAATAATTTACGTTCGGAACTAATTAAAATGTATTAAATGTATTAAATTAATTAAATCGTTATCTTTAACATTAATTTGAAAAATAATTAATTTCAATGATGTTTCAAGGAAAAACAAATTATGTATTTTCTACGTAAAGTAGTCAATACTGCTTGGTTCAAATCAGGGTATCTCAAATTGTGAAACCTTTCAGTTAAAGATGGAAGACGACATAGAATTTACAATTTCACTACGAGATTTTAGATGATAAGCGTTTGGCGACGGGTGAGGTCTGTTTTAGGAACTTAATTGTATAATAAACCGACGGAATAATAAAATAACATATAATAATATACAGATACTATAAGTACAACGTAATCAAATATTTAATTCGAAATGCGAATGGTTGGGTCCGCAAATGCAAGCATGTAAAAGATTGAAAAGCACTGATTCAAATATTCAATATTTCTAACATACCTACTCTGTTTTTCTGTTTGACAAAATGATGGCGAAATGCTTTAAATACGTTCTTTTTTCAGGATGTCTGTTTTTGCGGACATTTCAATGTTTGTTTTGTCAGGTTTGTGTGACAGCGTACTTTGTGAAACTATCGTGTTACCTTCGCCGCTTTTATCTGTAGTTAAGAGCTCTGACACATTTCTTACGAACCACCATTTAGCCTAATGACAAATTCTTTAATTTCCGGCACGGTTAAATTATATTCCGTCAAGTTGCCTATGAAATAAAGCTTGTACGGAATATTCTGTAAAAATAATTTCATCAATAATCCTCCATTTTAATCCTACCTTATTTTATTATTTTAAATGTGAAAAGATGTGAGGATGTTTGTTACTCTTATATGAAAAAACTATTGATCGTAATTGGCACACACATAGTTTATGACCAACATTAACACATAGGATACTCATTACTGTAGTAGACTTGACCGAATAACTATTCTACAACTAGTCGTAAACAATTATGTTACTGATTAAACATTAATATAGGAACCTACATGTAGTAAGTTTTTCTTATAATTTCGTTGTCTATGTTTAATTTTAAAAGTGTACCGTTTCAAACTTGACTATAATAACATGACAATATATGGATATAAAAAAAAATACTTGTTTCTTTTCAATTTTATTCATATTTTTATCAGTAATTTAGCAACGATGTACCTACCTTTTGCGTTTTTGTTGTCTATAAGCGGAAATTACCTCATTAAATTCATACAAAACTTTCTAATATAGCCACGAAAATACGAATAATTATCACTTACGTGCGTAAATGGTAAGTGGTAAATTATATTTACTTTCACGCAATTTATTTTAGCAGATAAACGTATGAGGTCAAGATTAGATATTCATCTCGTTTATTTACTTAAAGATACCCACTTTTTTCTCAATGTACCATAAAGTATCCATTTCGGTTACATCAGTGTTCAAATACAGGTTACGTAGATAAGGCAAATGATACTATATAACAGTCATACATTATTTATTAATCCGTCAGATGAGTAATTTCGCATTTCGTAATAATTTTCTTTGTAACCATAATTGCAATACTGCATCTGGGTGCACGGTACTTCGTTCGACATCATTTCGTCATAGGAGCGCTCTTCGTAGTCATTCTCTGAGTAATCTTGGCCGTAACTCTCGTTACATGCACCGTTTTGAATGTTTTCTCTTGGCATTTGAGCGTTTCGGCTTGCTGCTGTGTCCTGAGCGTTGATGTTCCATCTTTGGGAAATAGCGCAACTGAGAGTTCCGCCATGTTGAAACGCGAATGGCCACGCCTGTAAAATTAATGAGCGGTTATTTTGCGCTTAAAATGTTACACGTAATTGGTTACGTATTGGAGTGGTGTAAAAACTGGGAAGATTTTTATAGTTTAATAAATTGATTTATAAATTATTTTATTTACGCTTTGTTTATTTGTTTATCTGCGAGGAATCTTATTTTTTATATAGGTAGATCCTACGACTCAAATTTTCCTAAATTTATAGTTTGTGATCTTATAAATCTAGGTACATCCAACAGTAAAAGGTAAATTAAATATTCCCGCTCGACCACTTATGAAAGCTGTATAACTCTCCACGGGGACCATGAAGGTATGTGGCAAATTCGTATCGAACCTTTACAAAGCATCTCTACCAAGCTGCGTAGGAGCACCATGTCACACGCACCAGATAAAATCCATTTGAGAGTAGAGAATTTTATATGAGCTAATAACAACCTAAATATGTTTAGAGATTAAGAAGTACCTACATAAACCATTAAGACTATATATCTAATTTTTATGTATAAAGAGCTATTTCTGAGAAAAGCAATTAACAAATAAGCAAATACTGAGATAGGTTTACATAAATTTAAACATTTTTTAAAGGAATAATGACGAGTTCATAAGCTTTACAAATTACGATATATTTATGTGAATCTTTTGAATGCTATTCATTTATCACGAATGTGACATTAATTACTTATTTTACGCAAGATTTTTATATTTATAACTTATTTTAGATATATTTTTATACGGTAAAAGACCTCCCAAAGAGTTTGGACACAAGATACGTTAAGTGTGAATCGTTGTGTCACACTTGACCCCACTTTTTATGTCAAAACAAACGTTATGCACATGTTAATAATAATAATAATAATAATAATCTTTATTGAACATAAAAATGTACAACACCTTTTATTACAATGTCTATGTTCCATACAATGTTAGGGTTATAATGGTGGTTGTTTGAACTCTGATACCCATTATAAGATTAAACTTGAGTTACGGGTATCAGTGCTCTCACAAAAGTATTGGTCGAAATTTTTACATTGCATCTAAACGTTCATGGTGAAACAGCGGAGTGTACAATTAAAGGTAAGTATCTTAATTTATGTGTGTGTGTGTGTGTGTGTGTGTGTGTGTGTGTGTGTGTGTGTATGAGAGGAGAGAGAGAGAGCGTATGTATATTTTAACACACTGATATTTTTATAAGTTGCTCAGTCTCGTCATAGTTTTTCGACTGTAACCAACTGCTCACTTCTTTTTTGCATTTATTTCTTGGTAGGGCGTATATATTGCACTGTTTATTTATGTGATTGTACAAATGGCTTCCTATCATATAAAAATTTCTCTTGGCTATGTTGGCATACAACACAACACAAACAATACGTTCTACTCGTGCTGTTTAAAAATGGGTACCAATTTCAAAAGGAAATAATGTACGGAAAACTAAATCAAATGCAAGTTGATCTCGTGATGGATTTTTACCCGACTGCATGAAAAAAACACTACCCTTGTTTACGAGAGTACGTTTGTATGCTTGTTTGTATGTATGTCGCGCAACAGTCCAAACGGCTTGCCGGATTACATATTATTACAAAAACCAAAAAAGCTATTGATTCGTTTTTAAGAATTCGGATTATTTATAATTTGACATTTTGAGCACCAACCGATCGTCGTTATCATTTACAACTTTGTTATCTATATTAAGTTTGATGGTTGTTCAAGTTCCTTGTCCCGTTTTATGAGTTAAGGCAAAAACAGATGATATAACGTTTTTTTTTTGTAATTTTGTGAAAGTCCACGATATTTACTCTATAACGCATATAACTCTATAACGATATATAAGCATAATATGCTTATCCCGAGGACTGAGATGGTCGTCTCATATATCGAGCTGGCAAAACGATTTCTTTCTTTTCTTCTATTACCTAACACTGCTATAGTCCATTGCCAATATGTGTGTCATAAATAAAAAATACTGCTTTATGTATACTATTTCTAAAATATTTTTATAATGACTTATAACATTTAAAAGAGATACATAAGTATAAAAAGAAGACATAGTTTGAAAGGCTATCTACATATCGGGTGACAAGAAAAACTCACCAACTACAAAATTATTAAACTAAACAATACATTATTAATATGTAAATATTATATACATACAATAACCTGTACGATATTTTATTTAATGATAATTTCAGGACATTTCATATAAATGAAATTTTGGGATCAAAATATTACCTATTAAATGCTGATAACTTCATGTTGCATATTCTGTAGGTAGTGATTTTTTCCTGTCACCCGACGATATATGAAATTTACCTTTACTTTTTGGTTTCTATTTTACTACACTTAATACCATGGTAGAGCTATAACAAGCCAAAATTCCGGAAAAAACACTTTTCTCCGCATTTTTGTCGTGATCATAATCTAAGATCAAGTGAAACAAAGGAGGGAAACAATAAAATGGAGCATCTTTACGTCCGGAGATAAATTTTATTTATACATGTAACAGCTGCAAACTTTTGGTCAGCGCGCGCGCACCGTAAAACTCATGTTTATTGTTCTAACCTTTTTGTTTCTATCTGTGTTTTATTCCGGTTGGACCCATATTTGTTTATTTTTTAAGGATCTACTCTTGCCCTAAGTATCATTTACATAAAAACAAATAATATCATTTTTTGAAGCTAACACGCCACCCACAGCTTGACATGTTCGTAAAAATATTTTTTTGTTTAATGTGTGACGGACCGCCTTGAATTATTTTTAGCATCATATGTACTTATACATAATAAAATATTTTTTTATTATAAATGGATAGTCGATATATAAAAGCTACATTTGAATAAATGTTGTTTATCTAAAGTAAATTTTGGCAAGAGGCAACCTAGGTATATTTACTACTTGACTACAGAAATAGAGTTACTTGAATGTAGGTAAAATATATTTGACATAATATTTTGGCACTTCCTTTTAATTCTTAATACCTATTTATCGCCTATTACCTTGCCTAAATAACAATCAGAAGATACCTAAGATTATTCTTATTAACATTTATCTATTAGATGTCAATTTCCAATAGCAAAGTTGACATTTCAGTTCGAACTAATACCGCTATCGATCAAGTTGAAGACCTTCGGGGAAGGCGTAATCCTTGCTGTCAGCGAGTGGTTAGGTTTGGCAAATGTCCCTGATTCATTGCGAGCTCGTGCTTAAGAATTAACAGATGACAAGTGTGACAGGGAATATATAGTCAACAATTATGTGATAGGCGAGACAGATGGGCGGGCGAAGCGTTTTTATGTTTACCTACGCCGGTTTGTCTCGTCAACGCGACGATTACTGTTTAATTGATGGGGTTCGGACGGTAAGTTTAAAAACATTTTCGTTTCTATAGTTCAATGTATCTTTCCAAATACTTTGTCATTCATTTAAGTACAACGCCTTTTTTACATTTTTTTCTATCTGACTGAAGTAGCAAACGAGCATGCATTCCACCTGATGATAAGTGATCAGTGGCGCTCGTGGTAACGTGGTAAGCTTGTAACTTTTTTTTTATAATAATGAACTAGCAAACGAGCATGCAGTCCACCTGATGGTAAGTACCGCTGCCCATGGATGTCTGTAAGCAACTTAATACAGCACATGGGTTCTATCTGAAGTCAATCACAGATACGTTGCTACTCCCGAGGATTATGAGGGCTGCCTCATATAAAAGTGTGCCGGCAACCACACCCTTCCATCGAAACGCAAGAACTGTTTCACGCTAGAAATAGGTGTGGCGGTGATACTTCCCCGGTCGAACTACACTGGCTCTATCACCTACAAATAACATAATATAGGTGCATGACTAAAACACAAGGCGACCCTCTTAATGGTCAAGAGCGGCAATGTATCTAATTTACTTCAAAAACCACTAACAACCACTGTTCCATGTAAAATTGATAACAAATGACCATGGACGGCAGAGCCGACTAACCGACAGGAAGGCCGCATGCTTGTCTGCTACTTTGATTTAAAAAAATATATAATGTGGCCTTAACAGGAATAGGTACAAAAGTGGTAAAAAAGACTCGAGAAGAACCGCCATACATACATATAATTGCCTAATAACAGTAGTGTTAGGCTGTTCTAGACTGAAGTGAGACGTTTAAACCCGAGGTATTTCAACTTAATCCTCAGGTAAAAATCTAATCATATTTGTGATTTAAAAAATCAATTAATTCCAGATAATAAAAAAGAGTTTTAGTTACATCAAATTTTAAGGACTATACATTTTAGCTGGCGTTAATAAAAAGCACCTATCACAATGTCTAAATCGAGGGCCACGAAACATAAGCGTTTAGCGAATTTCAGCCAATATTGCTACAATTTGAGATTAGATTAGTATGAACTGTAATATCTTTCAAAACTTTTTATAAAGCAACTATATAATTTTTAATTGTTATGTTCTTTTGTTGGTACTTTGGTTAGGTGGTTAAACCGGATGTTTCATGGCCCTTTGGGAAAGATCTTGGCCGTAGAAGTCATTTTTTGAGTAAGTAATCTCAAAAACAATTAGACTAATCTAAGTCGTTATTTTACTATTGTGAGTACATTGTTTTTAGTGGTCTGGACTATTTCACTGTATAAAAACGGCCACGAAAAGTTAAAACTACCACGTCTGTCAAAAATATTGTAATTCGCATTATAATTCATTCTTTAAGAGAACATACGACATAGTCTTATCATTATGACCTAATTTTCCTTCAAATTTAAAGATAAGTGCCTAAAGTTTCTATGGTTATCCGTGACTGCGGTGGCATTCCCCTTTCTGGGTAGTATGATCGAGTACGCAGTAACTAAAATAATAAAAAATATAACACTTTCTATATTACAAGTCCCATATTTTTAATTTATTTTTTACATACACAAAGACAAATCAGTACCCAGACCCATAAAAGAAATCTAAATTAATCATTAAGAACCGTGTCTGGTCGGGGATCGAACCCGGAACCAACGAAGAACTCAAAAGCAGTTTCTAAAAGTGTGTGGAAACCAGAGGTGTTACGAATATCCGTATCCGCATCCGCAAATGCGGATTATTCGCATTAATTCAGACATCTGCATCCGCATTCACATCCGCATCAATCAATGCGGAGTTTTACGGATGTAGATTCACATCAACAAGTAACTACATGCAAAGAAAGTGGGCGGAGCCAGTATGGCACGTGCTTCGCGTTTGCTAACTTCATTCGGTAACTGACGAATAGGAAGGCGCATACTAGTAACAAGATCCTACAGGTTTTAATTCTTGTGTTTTTTCTTATTGTCAATAAAATAGTAGTTAGTAGTGAGAGTTAACGGTGTGTTCGTACTTCGCACTCCATAGTTTTTTGCGGGTTTCATTAATATTTTGATAAATTGGAATGTCGCCACCAATAAAAAGTAGTATCTGGAGTTATTTTATATTAGATAAAAATGATCCCGAGAGGTCGGAGTGTAAGATATGTAATAGAAGTTACTCGCGGAAGGGTCGCACTACTACTTCTTTGAAAAATCACCTGAAAGCAATACACCCGGAGGAGTTCAGTTTATTCCAACGTGAGAATAAATAAAAGGAATTGAAGAAAAAAATTTAGATGAAAATCCACTTAATTGGTGGAAAGCTAACCGTTGTGAATTTAAAATTCTCTCCAAATTAGCATGCCGATATTTATCACCTCCACCAGCCACAGTTCCAAGCGAACAGCTAAATAGCTGAAATAGTGGAAATAGTGGAGCTGGGTTAATATATAATCCGCTAAGAAACAGGTTGGAAGCTAAGAAAACTGCAATATTGCTATTTATTTAATACAATTTAATAATTTTTAGTTTAATTATTAAACAAAGATTTTTTTTGATGCTCAAAATTCTGTTTTGTCATAAGTAAAACTAAAGACTTGTGTAATTTTATTTTAGAAATATGATTTAATAAATATAAAGTTAATTTTAAATTATTTTTTTGCTATTTATTTAAATAATTATAATAAATTTAGATAGATAGATAGATAAAACATTTATTTCATAACTTGTGATACAACACAAAATACATATACAAAACATAGAACAAAAGTTGGTGCATACAAAAAACAAACACAAAACAACAAAAAAGTAAAAAAGAAGAAAAAAATAAAAAAATAAAAATAAAGAGAAAGTATTAAAATTGTTTATCTATAATCTAAATAAAATGTGTTGCAGCAAAAGTACATGAAACAGGCACCGGAGCTCAGTAGAAGCTGAGATTGAACCCAGCACTGATTTTCAGTCCGGACCATTTCCGAACGCAGCTCGGAAGGCACCTGTTGAATCTGACGTACAGACGTCAGTTTCAACAAGTGTCAAACTAAAAACAAAATAAAATCTTTTCCGACTTCTACCCATTATTATTAATCTTTTGTTATAAGCAAGACAAAATGCAAGGATGGGAACTATTTAAAAAGGAAGTGAAGTGAAATGGGTAAAAAGGATGGCTGTAATGTGCAGTAAAATCAAAGTGATGAAGATCAATTGCTATATGTGTGCGATTATTGCAGGAACAACGCCACTCGTTTATTAGCTATAAATAGTAGGTAAGTGGAGCAACAGGTTAATATGTTATTATTTATTGTGCATGAATAGATGACTACAACAAGTATAAGTTAGAAATTATCTAGGCATCTAAGAATGATAATATAGAATAGTATATAGGCATGCGTACACACATACATATACATATACATATACATATATATATATATATATACACATACATACACTTATATACACATACCCACATATTTGCATATAAATGTAAATTAAATCTAGTTAATTTAATAGTTTTTGCTCATCAAGGAAAAGCATTTTCAATTTATATTTAAATGTATTAATTGTTTTAAGGCTACGAAGAGGTGGTGGCAGATTGTTCCAGCATTTGGTGGCGCTGTATTTGAAACTACCTCTGAAGGCAGCCGAGGAGCCGTGAGGATATAGTAGCTGCCTACAGGCAGCTCTGGGGCTACGCGTCTCATAGTAATCCCTTGCCCATTTTAATTTGTCAAAGAGGTATTTAGGTTCCTTGTTTTTTATGATACCAAATAACAGTGTGGAGAAATGTAAGCGCCTGCGGAAGTCCATCTTAAGTAAACCAGCGTTATTAAGGAATGGAGTAACGTGGGCAAGTGGTGGAATTTTAAAGCAAAAACGCGCACACGCATTTTGGACTCGCTGAATTAATTTTTTGGACCGTACTAATAAGCGTGGTTCAAGAAGTGTATCAGCATAGTTGAACTTTGACAGGATGAGACTATCACAAAGATTAATACGCAATGGAACACTAAGACAATCTCGAATGCGATACAAGACCTTTAACCTATAAAAGCAGTTACGAGCAACATCAACGACGTGTCTCTCAAAACGTAGATTCTCGTCCATTAATACACCTAAGTTTCTTGCTTCTGACACTCTTTCAATTCGCTCTCCATTAAGTGTAATTAAAGGTCGTTTTGCAGTCACTTTACGTATTTGGGTGGGTGTGCCAAGGATCATATATTTAGTCTTAGTAGGATTTAAGACCAAGGAATTACGTTGAGACCACAAAGATATGCGTTTCAGATCAGAGTTTATCTTGGCTACTGCTATGTCAGAATCACTTGGCTTAAATGAAAAATAGACTTGCAGATCATCTGCGTACAAATGGTACTTACAGTACTCTATTTCATTTATTATGTCTGCACTATATAATATAAAAATCAAAGGACCCAAGATACTTCCCTGCGGAATGCCCCGACTAACTTCACGCCAGGTGGAAGTGGTGGTTCGACCAGTTGTGCCTTCTTGAAGCTCCACTAGTTGGAAACGATTTTTAAAATATGAGTCAAACCATTTGATTGTTTTAATTCCAATGCCATAATATGCCAACTTGGAAAGCAGTAGGGACACATTTAAAGTGTCAAAGGCACGTGTGAAGTCGAGTAAAGTCAGTATGGTGCTCTCCCCACCTGCCTGTGATGTGATAATGTTATCTACCACATCTATTAAAGCAGTTGCGGTTCCACGACGCCTTCTAAAACCGGATTGAAGCGTAGGAAGAATGCTGTTAGATTCCAGATAGTTACTCAACTGGTTGTAGGCTACCTTTTCCATTACTTTGGACAAACACGGCAAGATACTTATAGGTCGCAAGTCCTTAATCTCAGCCGGATTATTAATTTTAGGTATAGGTTTTACTAAGGCATGCTTCCATGTATCAGGATAAGTACATGTTTCAAAGGACTTGTTTATTAAATTTGTTATCAATGTGAGACATTCAGGGAGTAGTAGATGCAACATATCCAAAGAAATACCGTCACACCCTATGGCATTGGATTCTAAGGTGTTTAAGATTGTTCCTAACTCGTGTTCTGAGACCGGTTTAAACTCGAATGAGGCGTTAGAGAAACGATGGTATTCATAAAATGTAAGATGCCCTATAGGAATATTGTTGTCTCCCGGTACAGTAAGAAAATGATTATTAATTGCATTGGCATCGTTAAGGTTTGGAGGAAGAGATGTACATTTATTTTTTAATATAACATGTTGCTTGATGTGCTTCCACATTATTTTGGGTTGCTTGATTTTTGAGTTTATATAAAATTTAAAGTAGGCTGCCTTTTCAGAGTTTATTTAAATAATTATCCTTTTAAATCCGCATCCGCATCCGCATTGAATCCGCATCCGCATCGAGTCCGCATCCGCGGATGTGAACTTCTAATAATCCGCATCCGCATCTGCATCCGCGGATGTCAAAAATTTTGCATCCGCAACAACCCTAGTGGAAACTACCAATTCGCAATAGGCCAGCGCGGTGACTAGAGCCTTAAACTTTGAGAGAACCGTGCCTAACAGTGGAACAATAACAGGTTGATGTCAACACTTGTTGACGTCAACACTTTTTTATTATTTATTTGATTGAAGTAGCAAAGGAAAATGCAGTCCACCCAATGGTAAGTGATCACTACCAGCCAACAACACCTGTAAGCATCATATAGAACATGGGTTCTATTTGAAGTCAATCACAGTTGCAGTGCTACTTTCGAGGACTAATATGGTCGCCTCATATAAAAGTGTGCCGGAAACCACACTCTTCCAACGAAACGTAAGAAATGCTTCACGCTAGAAATAAGTGCAGCAGTGATGTGAACGTCGCTCCAGCAGGAAAGTAGAACGTAGAGTGATATGAGTGGGACGTATAATTAGTGCCCAATCTGCTGTAAATGTGCGCCAAATAAAAAATTTGTGCGTGTTGTAGTTTTTGAAATAAACGGAAAAAACGATTCCTGCTGGGGTAACGTTGTTCCAGCAGGAAAATTCTAAACGAAAGATCGGAGAGTTAAAAATTGCATATGAGCAGAGAGCTTATATTTGTGCAAATTTGTGCGCTAAAAATATAATTTGTGCGTCTTCAGGTTCTCGAGATATTGCGTTTCCTGCTGCGGTAACGTTTTGCAAAATCGCGTATCTAAAAGACTATTGTATGTGCGCCTGTAGAATAAACATGTACAAATAGCTCTTAATTTGTGCGTATTTGTGACAAAATTAGATTTAAAAAAATACTTATAGTTTTTGAGTAATCACGGTTTTTTCAAAAATCCAAACAGTGTTATAGCTCCTAAATAAGAAAACATATAAGGTCACTGAAAACTGCATTCGGTCCGTCTTGGCGTGGTTAATTAGCACAAAAAAAAATCAAAAGTGCACATACGTGCGTTTTTGGATAATATGAATTAAAGTCAAAAAACGACGTCCTACCTTTGACGTCACCGTTCAAGAAACTGGCTCAACCTAAGATGTTTGGGCATTAACCAAAAATTAGTGCGTTTAGTCAAATAATATGTAAGTTAAATATCCAGTGAGAAATACTTCGCATTAAGTAAATATAAACAAAAAAACAAAACAGACACAAACGCTGGTTATACGACCAAATTCGAATGACTATAAAAAAGCGGGGATTTTATACATGCTAATGACCTTCTTAACTTTACACACTAACCGATTAAAACTTAGTATACTCGAGTACACTGAAGTAGAAAATAGAAAATAAACTTTTTATTTGTGCGGTAGATTTGTACACGATGAAGTACATAATAAAAAAGGAGCTTAATTGCTACTTGGAATATTATTAGTTATCTTCATTCCAAATTTAATTAAAATACATTCAGCACTACAATTCAGCATACATTAGGACATTTACATTAATAATATGATAATAGTCTTAATTTTTTAATTGGAAACTGATCTGTGATTTTAAATTATACAAGATACAAAAATATAAAGTGTGTGTGTGTTTATGTACACGCGTTCGAAGTTATACTTCTTTGGCTTAATATAATATAAAAATCTTTTTAAAAGTTTTATCTTTCGCATAATTCTACGCTTGGAGAAAAAACGACATTAACAGTAGAAAAAACTAAAATGTTCACTATAGTTAACTTCAGGGTGTCGGATTTACTTGTCGGTGTGCGCGCGCATCGTAAGACTCTTCGTAAGACTCTATTTACTCTCATCATTTTTACCTAGCGCGCCAAAAGAAGTATAACTTTAATAACCATAAGGAACTTTTTGCGTTTGAATATTTTACTTAAGATTTTTCTGTGATCTTATTTAAGAATCAAAATTAAAGAAAATATAAATAAGAATTTTCACACCTACCAGGTCTTTCATTTGATAATTACACAATCCATTTATTATATTTTGTAATTATTTCCCTAGGTCGTATAATTAATCACCAATAAACGTTTGAGCGTGACAGTACCTGCAATAATACGTTCAAGAAAGAAAGGTCATTAGTATATATGAAACCCCCGCTTTTTTGTAGTCAATCGAATTTGGTCGTATAACCAGCGTTTGTGTTACTGTTTTGTTTTTTGTTTATATTTACTTAATGCGAAATATTTCACACTGGAATTTTATCTTACATATTATTTGACTAAACGCACTAATTTTTGGTTAATACCCAAGCAGCTTAGGTTGAGCCAGTTTCTTGAACGGTGACGTCAAAGGTAGTACGTCGTTTTTTGACTTTAATTCATATTATCCAAAAACGCACGTATGTGCACTTTTGATTTTTTTTGTGCTAATTAACCACGCCAAGACGGACCGAATGCAGTTTTCAGTGACCTTATATGTTTTCTTATTTAGGAGCTATAACACTGTTTGGATTTTTGAAAAAACCGTGATTACTCAAAAACTATAAGTATTTTTTTAAATCTAATTTTGTCACAAATACGCACAAATTAAGAGCTATTTGTACATGTTTATTCTACAGGCGTACATACAATAGTCTTTTAGATACGCGATTTTGCAAAACGTTACCGCAGCAGGAAACGCAATATCTCGAGAACCTGAAGACGCACAAATTATATTTTTAGCGCACAAATTTGCACAAATATAAGCTCTCTGCTCATATGCAATTCTTAACTCTCCGATCTTTCGTTTAGAATTTTCCTGCTGGAACAACGTTACCCCAGCAGGAATCGTTTTTTCCGTTTATTTCAAAAACTACAACACGCACAAATTTTTTATTTGGCGCACATTTACAGCAGATTGGGCACTAATTATACGTCCCACTCAAATCACTCTACGTGCTACTTTCCTGCTGGAGCGACGTTCACAGCAGTGATACCTTTTTGGTCGAACTACACTGCTTCTACCACCTGGTAAGTAATACTTACAAGACTAAGAGGATGCGGCGGGGTGTGTGCGGATCTCGGCTCATGCAGAAGGGCTCGTAAATGTGCTATGTACGAGGCAGCCAGCCTCAATGTGTCTAGCTTGGACAGCTTGGTGTCTGCGGGGACCCAGGGTAGGGTCGTTTTTAACCTGAGGAACAATAAACAATTAATAGTAATCATTTGCGGCACTTATAAGGTAAGGGAAGATCATAAATAAACCCCTCTTAAAACCACCTAGGGCACACACTTATGCAACAAAATGTGCACTGATTATTATTGATGACAATAGATATGTATTATTGACTTCCAACGGCGACCAGCTTAAAAAGCCGACTTTCATAAAATATTATATAGATGAACATACGACATACATTCCCAGTAGAAATGGGGCCTTACTCACAGTGGTATTTATATATCACGGCAGGAAAACGAATCGCGAAAATAAACGAATTTAAGTTATGTACATAAAATTAATCAAACCAATGTAAGCTTGGTTTCATAGACATTAGTCATAACAGATTCTACTAACAAATTCAATATTAACCATCATAAGATATTAGTACACCGTCATATTTAAAAAATTAACCCTTTTTACTCTGGTTATACTTATTATTTTTAATATTATTTTGTCTCTGGTGTAAAGTTGCATTTTCCGCTGACGCTGACGCTTTCCCGCGTCGATATTTAATTTGTTTTATTCGTTTAAAAATATCGTTATAGTCGTCGGCCGACATCACCGTCTATGCCTATTTTCCAGAGTCATGGTAGCCACTGAAAATATAGAATTTTGCATCGTGGACTTTTTCCCAGCGTCTAACTACGACGCTACTTATTTCTGTGTACTTACATTACATTACAGATGTCCATAGACAGCAATAACCATTACATCTCTCAAGATAAATCATACGTCTTGTTTTTTTTTGAAGAAGAAGAAGAAACCTTGAGAAGGTACCCGCCGTACTCAAACGACGCCGAGTTATGTGGGATTTTTGCTCACTAAGTCCAAGGTGGCCGTCTTCGGCGCTGCAAAGAATCTCCAAGATCTCTAAAAGACACCCAAACGGAGTCCTTTCAGCGCATTGGCCTTTCGGACTTCGCCCAGGTAAGCATTGAGACTACATCACTTGTTTACGACAGCAAGCGGGCGCAAATACCATTGTCAATCACGGGAGCGCCGGCTGGACGGTTCGAAGGTCCACTCTTACCGACCGCAGCTCTGAAAACCCCCCTTTAGTCGTCTCTATCAACAGACAGAGCCTGTCCGGCTTTATTCTGGTCAGGAGACAGAGTACAGGGACAAAAGACAAATCGTACCTGCAAAATGCTTTGGACAGCACTCTCATCCGCGCTCTTTCTCGTGCGTTGGCTGCGTTTCTGTGTTGAGGCTCGTGTCCGCTGCGGCCTACGATAAGTTTAACACTGAATACAATACTTCTAAATTATATTAAGGTAATGTACGATTTTAGGAAAAGTTACTCTTTTATTTGTACGACTAACGCAAATAATCATTTCATTAAAAATTATATCAGTTAAGAAAAATAAACTTTAATCAGGACGTCTAATTATTTTACAAAAAATGTTAATTCGTTAAGTAGCACACCATATTATACTGTAAATATATCGTTGCAGAAGTAGACGATAAAATTATAATAACTTAAATGTTCTTTGGGAATAGGTAAACTCATTTCAGATTTAAAACATTTAGCTTTAGTAATCAGTTTTACTTATTTGGAAGCAAGGCAACATAAAGGCCTATGTAACCTATGTCCTATAAGTTTACGTGCATGTCAAGTCAGAATGGCTTAAATTTAAGTGAGATGGGGTAATATCGTACATAGAGTAAAACCGTAAAATTTAAGCTGTAGGCTAATGTAGCTATCTTTTATCAAATTGCCAACGTCATACACGTACATAATTTTCATGGCGTGGTAGGTGAAGTCACACATAAAAAGAAAATGCTGACTTGAAGTCTATAATTTTAATCGTACGGTTTTACCCCATGTCCGATATTACCCCAACTCACCTTATATACTAAATACATGAATAGACTTATACTTTTAAAATAAATTAAACGACATATTTCTGTGGTTTTATATTTTCACCTGTTTAATAATTTAAAACAACTTAATTAAGTTTGTTGATAAAAAATAATACCCTTGTTCTTGTCGTTCATAATACTTGCTTAGACGGTATCAAAATCTGCAGTGTTAAATCCATATTGTTTAATTATATAAGTATAATCTTCAATTGCATTGCATAAATCATGTATTGTAATTCATATGTTACCTGAGCTAGACTGGGAGTCTTCAAATAAGAAATCATCATCGTCTTCCTCTGTTCTCTTCTCGACCGGCGGCGACCGGTTCGCGCGTTTTCTCGGCATCCCGTTATTGCACAAATTCACTTAAAACTACACTACACAATTTCCATCTATTCATTCAATTGGTAATACAAAACCGATTTTTGTAGTAATTTAAACTGGAGTGAGGGTAAGAAGTGCCTTCCCGGCAAGTGACATGACGTTTTTAAAATGAGGCGCGCGCGCAAGGCGGGCGGTTCGGGCTTTTGGGCGGCGCCTACGACCGCCCCTCCCGGATACGCTGAAGGATTATTCAGCAAATGAACGCTTGCATCGGGTTTGTTAGCGATTTAATTCCGTATGTATATTTGAGATAGTCCAGTAGTTTGTTTGGTTTTGTACCTAGTAATTAGGTTTATTCCGGATTTCAACAATAATTATTTTTTTACTATCAATCATTCCATATGTGAGGTATCTGGTGATAATATAAAAAACTACCACCGTTAATCTTGTGTTAAAATAAACCTTACACGGAATGAATATATGTAAGTATAGGTAGGTATAGTACCTACCTACAATTAAATAGGTAAGGGAAGTTTGAAAAAGACGAATTTTATTGCAGAAATTTAAACAAAATACTAATAATAACCAATTATTCCCAATTATGTTTTTGTTGCAAGTTAAAGTTGTCATCGACAAGTTTTTTCAGAATAGAGAGTTTAAGACCATAGGTACTTCAATGCACTGGCCAATTGCGAATCGATAGACTTCACACACCTAGATACAAATTTTAGTAGCTAGCCGTAATTCTAAAATAATACAATACAAAACTCTTTTACAAAAAATGCATATAACAAATATGACAGATATATATTGTAAGGTACAAAATGTGTTGTTCATATAATGAAATTATAATTTGGATATTTGACATTTAATTTTAATTGAATATGAGGAATTATAATTTAAGTATGTGACATTTCAACGTTACTAATTTTTTTTTTATTTCACTGAAGTAACAAACGAGCATGCAGTCCACCTGATGGTAAATGGTCACTGCCGCCTATGGACATCTGTAATCAACTTCGTACAGAACATGGGTTCTATCTGAAGTCAATCACAGATGTGTTGCTACTCCCGAGGACTAAGATGATCGCCTCATATAAAAGTGTGCCGGCAACCACACCCTTCCATCGAAACGCAAAAAATGCTTCACGCTAGAAATAGGTGTGGCGGTGGTACCTTCCCGGACGAACTACACTGGTTCTACCACCTGTTAATAACTACTACTACTACTAATTAAAAAACATTAAAATCTGAATATGACTTAAATACATCTTTGACTAATTTATAATATCTGTTATTTCAAATGTTATTTTATTATAGTGTGTTTTAATTTTGTATGATTTATTGTATGCCCGTCCGTGGCGGGAATATGGAGGACTGCGAAAACTCTGATATACCCATTACATTGTACCCATATTCCACAATAATAAATGATTTGATTTGATTTGAAAAGGCGGCCTTATCGCTTAAATAGCGATGTCTTCCAGGCAAGTCAACTATATTTTATAGTAAAAAAAACAATGAAATTCATCTTAAAACCACGATTATCTTACTCTCATATGTATTCTGAAAAAAGTGTGAAGCAATTACCGCTTCACGAGTGAGCTATGATTGACAGTTAGGTTCAAAGCGGGTGTCGCTTCCGTGACACCCTATACTTTATTGACTGAGGGGTGCACGTGCTACGCAGACCTACGAGCCAAAAAAGAACTCTACTGTGTTCTACAAACTGACTTACTGTGCCCCGGGGCTTCACTCGTGTTTAAAAACTTATTCTTACTAATATTACAAAACGACTCTACCGATAATCATGAAACTTTATTCACATATATTAGATGTATTAGAAAATACATAGGATTCTTTATATTAAAAAACATAAAGTTTAAAATTGGATATACTTTAGAAGTTATAGGTAGTTCTTTGGCGTAACTAGATTGAAATGTTTAAAAATATATCTTTCGCCTTATTCTACTTCCGTTTGTAGAAAAAACTACACTTACAATAAAAAAAACTAAGACGTTGACTATAGCTAACTTCAATGTGTCGGTTTTTCGTGACGGTGTGCGCGCGCTTCGTAAAAATTTACTCTCATAATTTTTCCATAATGCGCAAAAGGAAGTATCGCGTCCATAACAAATATTTGTATTTTTTTTAAAACTGAATGACATTCTATTGAAAAAGTTATATATTTTTTTTTATTTATTTTAGAGCTTTACACGAATTAAGCCGCGGGTAGTTAGCTAGCTAATATTATATTGCCAATGTTTTTATAGATGTATGTTTGTCACTCTCACAAAACTGCTGATCGGATTTCGTTGACGTTTGGCACACACAATTTAGGACTATTAACACAGGACAGTCGTTAGTTACTGTGGTAGACGTGATCGAAGCGGACGACGCAGTGTGAAGACACTAGTATAACATAACTTTAAATTGTAGATAGAAGTTTGTGATAGTTTAATTTGCATTTGCCGAAATTTTGAGTTTAATCCCTTTCGTTCTTGCTGTGCTATTTCTATTCGATCTTATGTATTGTAACCTATGGTTATGAGTATGAACTTGAAAATAAACTTAATATTAATTCATATTCGTAAAAATAATAAGGAAAGTAGGATAATTTAAAACATGTAACGAGTATTACAACTGGAAGTTATTTTTTCCACGCGTATTAAGATCACTTTCCATATTTTAAGAAAATGTTAATAAGTATGAATACACTCGTAGGTACCGTTATTAAAACCGCTCAGATAGTGGTTTTTTCTGTTTTATAATAAAGAAGTTTGAAACAGGCATACAATACATTTGATGGTAAATTGGCATTGGCCACAGACGCGTTGCTACCTCTGTATAATAAGTCGATAAATTGTAACGCTCTGATAAGATAAGAATACCTACATTGCCGGTTTTTGCACAATCAGCGTCGTGGTTGAAATTTCGGTGTTCCTTTATTGCAGTGCAATTTAAACGTAGGTGTATGATATATTTATCGTACCTACGAGTTCCAACCTACAGTTACCTACGAGGCACCTTGGCGGTGATCTGCTGATATTAGGCAGAAATAGATGTGGCGATATCTCGGTAACTGAACGACAAGATTCTATCAGCGTTTGGCGATTTAAAATGTTTATATGTAAAGTTTTGATTACTCGAGCAGCTAACCTAGGTTTATAGACACCTACACAGGTAGAGGCTGTATGTGCGATGTTACTCTTTCACACTAAAACTATATGGGCTTTCGTTTAAATTCGGCACACAAGTGCAGAAGGTGCAGGTGGTAGATGTAGTGTAGTTCAAGCGGGGAAGTACCACCGCCACACCAATTCCTAGCCTGAAGCATTTTTTTACGTTTCGATGGAAGGGTGTGGTGGTTACCGGCACAATTATAAAATGAGGAGACCATCATAGTTCTCGGGAGTAGTAACGCATCTGTGATTAACTTCAGATGGAACCCATGTTCTGTTTGAAGTTACTTACAGGTTTCCATAGGATTTCCCTGTAGTACCGAAACCAGAATAAGGCTACGGTATCCCCTGCCTGTCTTAAGAGGGCGACTGAAAAGAGCATCCAGGGTTGCGAGCGGCTAGAGTGGGAGGTCCGTACGGGAGGAACCGTCCAGCCAAGTGACCTCGGGTAGGACGATGGCATGTGTCGCATGTCGTCGTAAACACCAGGAGATACGGTGACCTCGAATGCTCACTGGGGAAGAGCCCAAAAGGGGTATCGCGCTCGGAGGACCCTGGTTGTGTTCTTTTGGAGATCCCGGAGTTCTCAAAAAAAAAGGTGTCCATGGGCGGCAGTGACTACTTACCATCGGCTGGACTACATGTTTGCTACTTCAATCAGATAAAAATAAAAATAAATAAAATACACAGATCGTTTATGACCTGGGTAACCTGGGTTAGCACATGAGATACACATTACCGTTGTAAACGTTCAAAGTGGGCGGATCCTTGGGTTTAAGGTAGTTGATAATATATTAAAAATACGTAGCATAAATCAAAGCCAGCTAACCTTTTGTTTAAGCCAGTCGGCTCCTAATTGTGGATGTGATCAAGTACTGCACGACTGAGAGCTGTTAGACGGATTGCTGCAAATAGGATCGGACTAGGGTTGCCACTTTGCTGTTACGTTTATAATAACCAATTTGGTAACATGTCTAAAATATTGTAGTTTACTACTTTGTTGGGTAATTGTAAAAGAAATAAAGTAAGATTATTCTATTTCTGTTACATTAATTAGAAAAAATCTATAAAATTACAGTAAACGTATATTTAGCTTGAGCGAGTTCGCCCCAAAACCAAGTGCGAATTACAAATTATTCTATCAATTGCTTTTAAAATATAGTTATATTTTGTACATCTAAGAGTTCTCTGCAATTTGTAGATATATTTAGACTTTTAGACTTCCCTGTAAATGTACCTGATGGTAAACGGTCCTTGTGCCCCAAGACACCTTTATGAAACTATATATAAAACAGAATTGTTTCTGTAGTCAATGCTACTCTAGTGTTGCTACTCCCGAGGGCTAAAATGTTCGCTAAAATTGACGACAGTCGATAGTACCTAAGTTGGGCGGATCAACTTGGTAACGCCACGTGGGATGCTTCAAAGAGACTGTGATTCGAATTCTTTATTTTAAATGAACTAACCAATGTTACGAAACAACGAACATAATGACGACTTCAAGTATCGAAGAATCGATTGTGTGAATGTTTTGCAATTATTTATCTGAATTGACAGCCAAAAAAGGTAGTCGAATCTACATTTTACCTCATCCTACACTACATATGTTATCATTCGTTACATCATTAGTACCCATTTTGTTACCTATAATATAGTATAAGTACCTATAATATGTGTTGTAATTATCGGAACAAACTAGTTAGTTAATTAATTTCCTTCCTTTTCCCTGTTTAGTCTTAGTAAAACAGAACTCTCTTTCTAATGCAGTCGGGTAAGAAAGATTCCTCTGACGAAAACTACACTAGCGGTAACCCTAAACGACCAGGTGGCGGATATCAAAGCATTGAATTTAACCGCCCGACGAAGTGATTCGTTTTAAGCGCCTTCCTCGGTGACTTACGGTTGCCTTCTGTTTTCTCAACAAATATTATTCTTTGTTCCACTTACAGGAATACTATAACTAATTGGTACAAGTCGATCGTGGTATTAATATACGTGATATGATTTGTATTAGCACGTTGGTATTTGGAAGATGACTGACGATTTTAAAATTATTTGTAAATAAAAAAGTTCTTGATGTGCTCTGAATGCAAAACAGAATTGCTTATATTAAAAATAAAATTACAGGCAACAGTTTTATACAAACATCATTTGCCTACTCGTAACTTTACGATCTGTGATATTAAAGGCAACCGGGGTTCATGGTTTAGTCCGTATAAATAAACCGTAGATAGGGCATCATCGGTAACACAGACGAGTCAATAGTGATGCGTCGGATGTCATGTAATTTAGTGGTTGCGAACTTCTCCTACTAGTTCTTTGCACTCATAAATACCTTCAGATTCGTGTCTATCTTAAATGATAACAAAAGACACGAGATTGATTTTTGTGGTCAACCGTGGATTTGCCAACCGTTAAGAGCCAGCTTTTATGTAAACTCGTGCCTAGAGATGGTACAGTAAAAAACTATGTTTCTCCTAGAGTAAGTTTTTTCATAGAACACAAAAACACTGACAGGCTAAGTCTCTGTGTTATTAAAATTTGTAATTGCTCAAGCAGACAGTATTTATTTATATTTACTAGATTATTTAAAAACTTTATTTACAAATTTAATTAGGATAAATGATTTTCTTAAAGAGTTTTAGATTCATTATTTACACTTATTGATTACCATTATTGATTATTTAAAGTTTTCATAGTATAAATTGTTTAATCCTAGACGTTAATGTCAACGTTGTTGTCACTGTCAAATATATGTCAATTTTTGAGTTTTAATATGTCATATTGACAGCTAGTTAATTTTAATTGAAAATTGCGTGTTTTGTGTTTTCATGAGAATACGATTCGCTAGGTTTAAATATATCTACTTCAAATGTAATGTACAAGTTTAACTTAAAATAAACCTCTCACAATGCTGCCAGGCATAGGTGTGTTTGGCACCGGCTCAGTAGCTAAAGTTTTAGTGCCATTTTTAAGAGAGAAGGGTTTCCCTGTAGAAGCTATATGGGGTGTTACGCTTCAAGAAGCCGAGGCGGCTGCGAAAGAGCTGAAAATACCATTTTTCACGAACAAAATCGATGACGTTTTACTGAAAAAGAACGTAAATCTTGTTTTCATTGTTTGCGCTCCTAATTTGCACGCTCAGATATCTGTAAAGGCACTTGGTATTGGAAAACATGTTGTCTGTGATAAGCCAGCGGGCTTGTGCCAAGCTGAGGCTCTCAAAATGGTCCGCGCGGCGCAGTATTATCCTACACTTATATCTATTATAAACCATTCCCTTCGATTCCTCCCAGCATTCAGTCACATGCGGAAAAGCATTCTGGATGGCTATTTAGGAAATCCTAATGAGCTGACCCTTATTGACGTGCGAGTGCAAATGGGCTCCTTGCTAAGTGATACTTACAATTGGTTGTGTGATGATACTATGGGTGGGGGCACCCTAACTTTAGTAGGTAGCCATGTGATCGACTTAGTTTCATACTTAAGTGGACAGAAAGTTGTCAAAGTACATGGAGTCCTCAGGACATTTGTAGAGGAGACCGCTAAAGTGAACGGCATAAGGAAAATAACAGCGCCAGACTTCTGTACATTCCAATTACAGATGGATAAGGGGTTGCTTGTCACTGCAACATTAAATAACCATCTACCAGGCCCGTGTTTCAACCAGGAGATATATGTATGTAGTAAGAAAGGTTACCTAGTTGTCCGTGGTGGAGATTTGCATGGTAAATTGCATAAAACACCTAAAATTACAGAAGATGACAACAAAAGACAAGATAAAGAAGAGGTTATATATGTTGATATTGAAGACATGAGTTGTGCTTCAAGTGTTATCCCCAAGCCATATATTAAGGGGCTTTGTAAGATGATCAGCGCTTTAAAGGAAGCGTTCCTACCAGTGAGGGAACAAATGGATTGGGTAAAGGAGCCAGTGAGAGCAGCGGCTACATTTGAGGATGGGCAGAGAGTACAAGCTACAATGGAAGCATTACGTCAATCAAACGAGGATGGCTGTTGGACGACAGTCCAACTTCTGACAGAACCACCGGACCCTAACCCTGCACTATCAGCTGCAGTGAGACGTACTGCCATATCTTTGCAATAATTGTGTTGTATGCCATTTTAAGTACCTTTAATATTAAGGCATTTAGTTGCTTTACTCAGCTAATAGTATTGTATCGTCTATCAATCTTTTGTACAAGAGATAGGTGTTTATTGTCGTTAAGCACTTGATGTGATATAAATTAAATGTAACAAGATACTGATATGTTTGTAAATGAACAAAATGCAAATTCAGTATTCAAATATATCTTTTTTAAATGCTCCTCTAAGCTTTATCAGTATTTTTAATTTTGTCTTGTAGCTAGTCGGTCAATTGAAATACTTTGAGATGCAGTGTTTAATATTTATGTTATATTAACATAATGTTTGTATTCTAGAGCAGTTGTGAAGTTTCAGTGGAAAAGATTGGATGCTGGTTGTCTTACATGATACGGTCTTAGACCTCTTTTGTGACAAATTTTTGATTGGTTTCAAGTTCAGTACACTTTTATATGAGGCGACCATCTTAGTCCTTGGGAGTAGCAACATATCTGTGATTGACTTCTAGAACCCATGTTCTGTATGAAGTTGATTACAGATGTCCATGGGCGGCAGTTACCATCAGGTGGACAGCATGCTCGTTTGCTACTCCAGTGAAATAAAAAAAAAAAAAGAGTTCAGCCACCACAGTGTGATTGTAAGCAGTTGATTGTAGATGTTCATAGTTGTAACCTCTTTACATTAGATGGATTGTATGCTCCTTGGATTCTAATCTTATAGTAGCAAGCAAGTATGCAGTCAAGCTGATAACAAGTGGACATTGCCGCCTAAGGACATCTGTAATGTACCCTATCTGAGTTAAGCTACAGATACTTTGCCCCTTAAGAGGTCAAACAGTGATACCTATCAAGCCTAACCACTAGGATTCTACCAACTGTTCAATTGTAATAAGTACTATAGAATTTGAAGCAATCCATCTATCACTTTTCTAAGTCTGTTTTACTATGAACTGTATCAGATTTAAATGTATTTCAAATTTAATGTAATAGGTTATGTTCATATTGATAGATAATAAAATTTAATGTCTAATATTTTTTTTATTTCTTACACAGTAGTTATGAAATATTTATCGCTTTACAATTCAGTATATAGTATTATATTTACTTGCATACTACTTGGCAGATTGAGATAAGGATTCAAATATTGCATCAGAAACCAAATTGACAGACTATAATGAAGTGAATGAATGTATGAAGCAAGTTACTTTTGTACAGGATTTCAATAAAATAACAATTCAAATAGGTTTTTATAACATTGTTATAATAAATGCAAAGAATATAACATCATGTTCCTCAGCTTTGAACATTACACAATCACATCATTTTATACACTACACCAGTCTATTACCTAACCGAATTCGAAACGGAAACAAAATTAAAGCTAAAACTAAAATTAATTTTCAATCTTTGCCAGAATATCGGACTCTCTAAATAGGTGGTATTCCTTCTCGTCGTTTTCGAGGTTAACTTTGGTGCCGCCGTATTCGGGTAAAAGTACTTTGTCGCCGACTTTAACTTGAACGGGAATGAAATCTCCGTTGTCTTTTCTAGCGCCAGGACCCACTGCAATCACTTCGCCGTGCAAAACCTTCGATTGTGCCTTCTCAGGAATCACGATGCCGCCCGCGGTTCTTGTGACTGCTTCTGCCCTCTTGATCAAGACACGGTCGAGCAAAGGAATTAGTCGTTTCACAGCGCTTGCCATTTTATTATATATTTATATTCAGTCAGGAACCACAAGAACAAAACAATTGAAAATTCTGAGATGCAAATGTTTCAGAGGTTATAATTTAATCTTGAAATCTAGAATATTCGAGCGCGAGCTGCGATAGGCTGATTTTGGTTGCTCGGTTACCGATACCAACCACTCGGCTCGCCGGTCAGTCGGAGATAAACGAAAATTGCCGATCGCAACCGAACGCAAAACAAATTTTACTTGGCAGTGTTACCAAATTGCGCAATAAAATTATAATTTTATTTAAACAAATTATATTATAGTTTAGTTAAATTATTATTATTTACTGTACAAAAGACAATATTGGGGCATACAAACATTATTATACAAGAATTATAAATAGAAACTGAAACATAAATTTAGAAACTTTGCTGTATCGATCATAACGACATCTGTTATTGAGTAGCGGAACTATTACCTAAAGCTAAAATCGTCAAAGTTTTTATGGGGATGTTAGATGGCAGTTATTCCAGCAATTGATTTTATATAAATATACCTAACTACTATACTAAAATATAATTATACCTAACAATCAAATTTTAAATGTAAATTCTAAAAGTCAAATTCAATAATAATAAAGCATATTTGTTTATTTTGGTGCTTGTATGAATTCCTCGGGCATTTACCGTTGCAAAATATCAGTTAAACTATTTACTTAATTTGCTCGTACGTCCTGAAATTATAATTAAATATCATTTATTTATATATATTTTTAGTGACCATTACTATACCTAAACATATATTGGCATATTTAAAAAAAAACGCCCAACTAATTTAATCGTCAATTAAAATGTGTATGCAACTGAGTTTAGAATTTAGCGAGTAAGTAAATAAATTAATAAGTTTAGTCTTTTAATAATTTATTCAAGTTCCGTAAATACCAAAATAAGTAGGTACGAGAAGAAAAGCATTACTAAAGGCTGTGTTATGGTGATCACTATGCCACATAGTTGAGATTCCACAAAGCATAATCACAAAAACTGATTGTTAGCGTCATCGGCCATTGGTCGGTCGTGTCCGCAATGATCAAGTGGCTCTAGTGGCGGCGCCGTGACCGACGGTGGAATGTGCGCCGGCGCCGGACAGTCTCGGACACACCTGCGCACCTTCGCACACAGACACATACTCATACTCGTACTGCTATATCCGGACACGGTAATGTCAGCTCACAAAAGCTTGGATTATTCCACTTTGCTTCTTTATTCCTGGTAGGTATAATAAAATATAGGTACTATATTCTTAGTCTAATGAACTATATCAATTAAAATTTATTCTAATGAATAATATAAATATAAAATCAGTTCGATTTTAATTTCACAAAGAACAAATTTCTGAGCTCTAGTTTTTATCCCAATCAATGTTATGTGGACATCTTTGCCCATCAGCATCCGTAATCAGCTCTAAATAACTGGTATTCTATCTATATGTATACAACGAAAGACGATTAGAAATGAAATGTTTTCTTTGATTGAAAACCGGGAAATGATAAATTCAATTATTTAGTCGTTAGCCCTTCTGTGACTGAGACTTCAATCCAGAGTAAAACTGCATTGCACATAGATGTAGATCAAAAGGTCTTCACAGTCAAACTTAGAATAAATTCAATCACCTTTACGAATATGAGTATTGTAATTTCACCTACTCTAGTCATATCTTGTAATTCAGAATGTTTCGTCCGTTCAATAGATTTACCGTTTGAGTTGAATTATTTTGAACGTATACCAATTAGATCTAAGTGGAAAGAACTTTAAGCAACGCGCGCGCATCGCGATTTATGGCTGCCCGCGCGCCCGCGGTCACATGAAAGCATCGTCGACCATTGTTCAATGTTCTTACTGTACAATTTGACAGCACGAGAATACTTAATTGACACTTTAATCGCTATAATTATTCCGACCCTGAATATTTTATGATATGACGGCACTACTGATCACTAGTCCTGATTTGGTAATGAGTGTACGACCAAAATTTTAATGTTTCAATAGATACACACCGTATATTATATACTTCTAGACATGTTTGTTGCATATTTCTGTACTTTGTTTTTACCACTCAAACTGCTAGGATTTCCAAAACAGTTAATTCGTTTATCAACTCAATGTTGTAAAAATCTACACTATAATAAATCTGTAAGAGGTCGCTGTCTGTACATGGAATAAATTTACGTGAAAACCATTTCTAGAGGTCTTTAATACGATATAGAACCCAAAATAATGGTTTTTAGAAATCTTTTCTGTTTGTCTGTTTGTCTGTTTGTCTGTTTGTCTGTGTGTTTGAAAACGCTAATCTCACAAACGGCTTATCCAATTTGAATATAATTTTCACTGATGTGTTGTGGGAAATTTCACTTAACATTTAGTGTTTATTTTATGTAAATCGGTCAACGAATAAAAAAGTTATGTCAATTTAAAACTACGCAGTATTTATTCTGTGTTCGATAAGTGTTAATAAGATGTAACTGCATAGTTGAATTGGTTGAAACTAAACATGTTATGGTCTGTAAAATGTATTCCTTTGTTATGTATTTTTTATTGGTTATGTGTGTACCTATGTTATTTGATGCTATACAAATCTATATCTCTATATCTATATATACTTATATGAAAACGAAAGGATGTTCTCTCACTCATCGATTGAATAAACATCGTAGAGCCTAAACTGCTAAAGATACGAATATGATTTTTACTAGGGGTTCCTTTTGTGACGTAGACGTCAGTTAAGAATGAATTTTCTGCCCCCCCCCCCCCAATTTAACCCAAATAGGAGATGTAAGTTTGTTTGAAAGTCAGTCAATTTTGAGGCCACCTCAATAAAATTTAGTATTTCGCTTTGATTTTTATGTTAAAACATCGTTTTAAACCGACTTCCAAAAAGGAGGAGGTTATCAATTCGTCCGTATTTTTTTAATTTTTTTTTTTTTTTATTTTATATTTGTTACTCGATTTCTCAGCACTGGGTGAACGGATTTGGATGATTTTTTTTTCGTTTGAAAGGTAGTGCGTGTCGTCGGGTCCCATTTATTTTTAGTTCACTTTTGACAGTGGCATCCATAAGAAAAGCGCATAAGTCTGATATTTGCATTAACGATGTGCGCGATAAATAGATGAATAACTCAATTTCCCGCCAACCGATTTTGATGATTTTTCTTTTATTTGAAAGAATGTACTTCAAGGGTACTCTGATGAGTTTGATACGGTTCTGATCATAGGATCCATTTCCTTTGAAGCAAATTAACGAAATTAGCGATACTCGGCCAAACCTAAGCTGTAGGAGGAGGAGGAGGAGGAGGGTTGAATGTAGAATGAGATTACTAAGCAGATATTTCCTAAAAAAATTGACCTTCAATCCTGATGATGCAGGGGTACTGCTAGCCTGAACCGTAGAAGTAAGCCAATTTGTTTTTATGGATATAAAATAAGATTGTTAAACAAATTCATGGGACAAAAATTTGATCTTCAACTCCTCAACCCTGATGATGTAAGGGTATTTCAAGACTAAACCGTAAGAGTTGGCTATTTGGCACTTACGGTTATGTAATAAAAATACCAAGCAAAGATACACGGTAAAAATATTGACCTTCAACTCCTCACCCCTGATGATGCAGGATACTGCTAGCCTAAACTATACGAGATGGGCATTTGGTGCTTTCAGGTATTTGATATAATTACAAGCAAAGACACATGATAAAAATTTTGACCTTTAACTCCTCAACCCTGATGATGCAGGGGTATTTCAAGCCTAAGCCATAGAAGTTAGCTATTTAGTGCTTTCAGGTATGTAATATAATCACTAAGCAAAGACACATGATGAAAATTTTGACCTTTAACTCCTCAACCCTGATGATGCAGGGGTACTTCAAGCCTAAGCCATATAAGTTAGCTATTTAGTGCTTTCGGGTATGTAATATAATTACTAAGCAAAGACACAAGATGAAAATTTCGACCTTCAACTCCTCACCCCTTATGATGCAGGATACTGCTAGCCTAAACTATACGAGATGGGCATTTGGTGCTTTCAGGTATTTAATATAATTACTAAGCAAAGACACATGATAAAAATTTTGACCTTTAAACTCCTCAACCCTGATGATGCAGGGGTACTTCAAGCCTAAGCCGTAGAAGTTAGCTATTTAGTGCTTTCAGGTATGTAATATAATTACTAAGCAAAGACACATGATGAAAATTTTGACCTTTAACTCCTCAACCCTGATGATGCAGGGGTACTTTAAGCCTAAGCCATAGAAGTTAGCTATTTAGTGCTTTCAGTTATGTAATATAATTACTAAGCAAAGACACATGATGAAAATTTTGACCTTTACCTCCTCAACCCTGATGATGCAGGGGTACTTCAAGCCTAAGCCATAGAAGTTAGCTATTTAGTGCTTTCGGTTATGTAATATAATTACTAAGCAAAGACACAAGATGAAAATTTCGATCTTCAACTCCTCAAGCCTGATGATGCAGGGTACTGCAAGCCTAAGCCATAGGAGTTGGCCATTTAATGCTTTCGGGTATGTAATATAATTACTAAGCAAAGACACAAGATGAAAATTTCGACCTTAAGCTGATGCTTAAGCCCTGATGATGCAGGGTACTGCAAGCCCAAGCTATAGAAGTTGGCTTGCAAGTGCTTACGTATAAGTAATAAGAATACTAAGCAAAAACATGGGATATTTTTTTTTACCTTCAATTCCTCCCTGATGATGCGGGATAATGCAAGCCTAAATTATAAAAGGTAATCACATAATGCTTACGGTTGTGTTTAGTATATATTATAAGTTTAATGACAGCTCATTAAACTGAAATGTGATTAATAAATTAAACTTCAATTCATCAACCCTGATAATCTAAGTACACAACCTACTTAAGCCGTATGAGTTTGGTACTTATTGATTACAATACATTACAATCCGTTGAGAGAACATTATGATGAAAAGTGTCACTTTGAATACCTAAATCCTGAAAATGCAGGAGTATTGTCATGTTATTGTTAAGAGTTGGATTTAGCTGTAGCTTTTTAAACAGGATGGGTTAGGTTAGGTTGGAACATAAAAGAAAACATAAAAAATAAGCGAGCAGGGTGCGGCAGCGCCCTGCGAGCGGGTGCGCCCTGTTCGTGTGTATTGTAAAAGTGTTTTGATTATGTCTTCTGCTTTACAAAGAACAATGCGGGATTTACGCACACAAATAGCCCGATGCACCTCTTAAAAGATCTTATATTTGGCCACATGAAACAAAATATGAACTTAGAATATATGTCGCTGTTCCGTGATAACCCAATTTTCTAATGATTTACTTCAAGTGGATAATAGTGCTTTGTTATCCGGAAAAGTTAAAATCAATCTTTATATCGATACGTCTTCGTTTAAATGTGGAGGAGTTAGTTGAAAAAGTATATCCCGATATTGTTAATACAACAAATAACACTATAAATTGGTTCCAAAAGACGGCAATATACCCACCCACCAATGAACGTGTCGATAAAATAAATGATTTATTTTTTTTCTAAATTTAAAGCAGCGTCACAGATCTACTATTCGGTAGACACAGTCATTGAGATAGAGGAAGCAGTACATTATTCAACAGAATTTTTGAATACCTTAATGCCTTCCGGAACTCCTGAACACAAATTAATATTAAAAGTAGGTTTACCTATAATCTTACTTAGAAATTTGAATCCGCCAAAATTACTTCAAATAGTATTTTCCAATTCGGAAAAGTTCAAATCAATCTTTATACTTAATCGATACGTTTTGGTTCAAATGTGGAGGAGGAGTTGATTGAAAAAAGTATCCCGATATTGTGAATTAGACCACTAAGAATGTAAATTGGTTCAAAAAAGCGATTTACAATATTAGAATTCGTCTAATAAAAAAAAATACATAACAATACGTCCCTACCCACAAATACACACTTTAAATTCGTTTTTTCACTCTGTGTTTGACCAGGTAATCCTTGAGCGGCCTTTTTATCATATAATTCCCACGGTGTCGAGATTTGCGCGAGAAAAACTTTGTGACGCATTGATTTGCACGCGGGCAAAGCCGCGGGTACAGCTAGTAAGTAAAATAAAAATACGTTTAAAATATGTGTGGATACTATATGTTAGGTACTTATTTTTTTTCCAATTCAAAAGATATAATGTTTTCATGCGTCCCGCATTGCACACATCCTGTGTCTAACTCTTTTAGACTAACCTATCAACGATTATCCGATAATCATTCAACTTTTTTTAGAAAATTTTAAAGTAATCATATCCTTCCTTTAATAGTTTTGAACAATATAGATTATACATCCTAAAGATGGTAGATGGAATGCCGAGATGCCACACCAAGCCACAGAGTACCCTTTAAATTACTCAGACACAAAACAATTTTTGTACAAACTTTTCAATAACGTCGCGAAACAAAAGGGACACAAAAGGTAGCGAAAATATTTAAAAAATCCGTAAAGGTTTGTAAAGAGTATAAGGCCGGTAAAAGGTAAAAAGATTATTGTGATCGGGTTCACACGGCCAAATGTGGAGCCGAATTTTGCAAACATCTCACGTGTGCGAATTGTACGGTGGCCACGACGTCCCATCATATTGAAGACTCTCCGTAGCACAAACATTTGAATCTATATCTTAGTAATATTTTAAAAGATGAAGTGGGCAATGTCGAAATAATAACCTGGTAGGTATTTTATAAATATAAAAATCATCAAGATGTATTTTCTTCTTTGATAAAATTTGATCAGGACAAGTAGGTATTCATTCACACATCCTAACATTTTCCAGTTCATATTTTCTTCTATGATAGATGTATAGGAGTAGTAACGTAAAAGTGTTAAATCATATTTAAAAGCCCCTTTTTCTACTATGTAACACTTATCAATTACTTTATTGTAAAGAGAACACTATGCCAAATCGGGATAAACAGCGACTTAACTCGAGTCAACTCGAGTTAAGTACAAGACAATATGTTATTCAATGTACATTTGACGACCTTTTTTTTGGTCGTCTAACTCGAATCAGTATAAATTTGAGGACCTTTTTTGGCCTTTAAACTTGAATCAGTATAGATTTGATGACTTTGTTTGGTCGTCAAGCTTATAAATACCCAACTCGAGTTACAACGAAGTTTACTCGAGTAAACTTGGGTTGACCATCTTAACACGTTCGCGCGCGGTACGTCGGTGGGCGATAGAAGATAAAAAACTAACGCGACACTACGTCGACAGTCGTTCAAGTTTGAAATCTAGTAATCCACCGTACGTCGACGGGCGGTATTGTTTCCTATTAAATATTAGGGGGAATTTTTTTTTGTCACCGTACGAACCCTCAGAAATTTGCTAGTGTCACATTGAATGGTAAAAACTTACTAGAAAGGGACAGCCATATCTCCACTACATTGACAATTGTAATACACACTGCACACAGACACAACGTCCGTCGGCGGTCGCGGTCAATAGACTTTGGTTCATTCGTTCGGTCAGTGCGCATTTGCGAGCGAATTCGGTTCGGAGCGCGGTTTCAAGGTAATATCCTTATAATAAAAATATTTATGTGTACTTGTGTATATTATATGTGTTTAGTGTGATTTATTACACTATTTTATTTACCAATCGAAGTTATATGTTTGTGTTTTTACCCTTTAGATGGAATCCAATGACCCATACCAAAGACAACAAAATCGTGTATAAAAATTGTTTGTCGAAGCTTCATCGTCAGAATCTAGCCAAGATCCTTATGCAGATGATGGAGAATATGGTTCCGACCAATGCTACGTACCTTCTGATGAAGATAATTGCAGTAGTTCCGATTCAGAAACCGTGGTAAGAGTACATCAACCGAACAAGTCACGACGACGTGTCGGTGGATCGTCTGATCGTCTGAGATCGTCTGAGATGTTCCTGACCAAAATTTATCACAATCGGAGCATCAAACTGAGCAAGAATCTCAGCAAAACGAAAATGTTCAGCCTTCTACTAGTAGAACTGAGATAGAAAGATATAGAGGCGTGCGACGCCTGAAGACGTTCTGTCATTTGGTATGGTATTGGTAAGCGGACCTACGCAAGTACGCCTATGGACTTAGTATGGAAAAAACGTGTGTCAAAATGCCAAAATTTGTCATGCATTACAGCGCGCGAACGTGTTAATAGAACATTATTTAACCCTCTCCCCCCTACCTATAATAATAATTTAAATCCATTACGAAATAATATCTTCTAGTTCATACGAATTAATTAACTAATCAATTAATCTTAATTAATTAATTAATCTTCTTAATTTTAAAATCTATGATAGCTTTATTATCCATTAGCATCAAAACCCTTTCTTAGCTTAGGATTAAAACAATTTATTATTATGTTATCCTGTCGCGTACGTGGTTACAATATACAATAAAAAGTTGCGATAATAGTCTTACGCGGATGTTCAAAGCGTACAAAATAACACAACAAACACCGTACAACATTTTATACAGCCTTATAGGTTTCTTGCAAACTTAACTTTACCGTCAAAGGAGTTGTTTTAGGTCTTAGTTTTATTAAAATAGGGTGCGTTTTATAAGTTTCTACGTTAAGGAAATAGAACACGTTAGTTGTGGTTTGTATTGAAGAGATCTCAGGCGTTCTCACGACTCATAAGCATTACTACGCCACAGGTGCGCATCCGGCTATCTCACCGAGATTTGACTGGGTTTAGCTCGCTCTAAATACACGTCAGCCGAGTTGCTTGGAATGTGGAAGTTATTGTTATTTCATAATGGTCCATTTATCGGCAACGTTTGTTGTTTGTTAGATATTATTATTAATGGTTTATAGTCTTTCGAGATATAAAGACCTCGCTCTTGTGCCTCGTCTTGTTACATATTTTTTTTTATTTAGGTACTCCTTTTAATCACAAGGCCTACGTGTTTATTTATACCTTTATACCCACATACTATATTTTATTAATCTAATCACATTTTCTTCCATTTTCCCTAAATATCAATTATAAATGGTTTTTTTTCGTACCTACCTATAACATATTTTTTTTTTTGGGCTACGCTACATTTCAGAAAATATTTTAACGAAATTATATTTATGTAATCGGATTCTGTACTGATAACAAGCTGTCAAGAAAAACTGTTTTGGGTTTTATTTACATAGGCAACAATAATTAGTATCTTCAAATTATGGGTAAAATTCATTACAATACAATTTAATTTTACCGCTCAATTGATCGAAGAGTGCTACAATGTTGTATGAGCCACTGACATTTCCCGGTTAAAATTATACAGACAAAAAAATAAAAAATATAAAATTTATGTACTTTTATTGTTCTTTATACGTGAAAGAAAACAGCTGTAAGGTTTTTTTTACACTGATCGATTAAATTCGGCGTTATATCTGGTTATATCTCGACAGAGTGATTTTATTTCATCATTAGCATCAATACTTGATAACCATGATTTGATTTACAGTGGCCTTTCAACTTTCAATTTCCGTCATGTGACATATGTCATTCGGGTAACATAAAATCTTGCGATAAATTCGCTCAGAATTTTTATATTCTTGGATTTTACACCGTTGCTAGAAACTACCAGAAAGCTCTGTTCACAGAGTACATTTGTATATTGAAAGCACTGTTATTCCATTCCGTTGAAAAAGTTCGCTCGTAACCTCGAGGATCAAGTTAGTTGTGAATATTGTTGTTAAGAAAAGGGCTTCTTTAGTAAATAATATACGCTCTATTTACGAAAAATATGACGAATCCAATAGTAGACATAAATGAGGGAAAACTGCAAGGAAAGACCTGTAAAACTGAAAACGATGTCCAATTTTTCACCTTTAAAGGGATTCCATATGCAAAGCCTCCGTTAGGAGACCTAAGATTTGGGGTAAGTTACCTTCATATAAATTTGAATTTCGTAAAATATAAATGGATCATTTATTCCTATATTATTTAATTTAGCACAATATCAATAGGACCACCTAACCTCTAATTGTAAAATTTACTTCAGTTATATTTACTGTTATTTCGTAACTTATTCAACAATATTAAACACCTTCTTAGTTTTAATTCATACGCTTAAGCTATTCACGATTCTCCTGTAATTGTAAATCTGGTATATAAACATAAAATAAAATGAAACAAATACCTAATTCTACCTTAATTAGATAATTGTTTGTAAAAACGCTTGACTGTAGAAATTATAAAGATATGAAAAAATATATTTTAAATAAACATTGCTTATTTCTTTTATTCCAGATACCAGTCCCTCCAGAGCCTTGGGAAGGTGTGAGAGATGCTACAAAGAATTGCAACATTTGTGCTCAGTTCGATAAAACTACTGGAACAATTGTTGGTGATGAAGATTGCTTGTATTTAAATGTCTACACCCCGAGCTTACCTGACGAGATCACATCTCCATTACCAGTCATGGTGTTCTTCCATGGTGGTGGATTCTTATTTGGACATGGTACGGATGACACAGCACATGGTCCGGATTATTTAATCGAAAAAAGGGTTGTTATAGTTAGCATAAATTATCGGCTAGGAATTCTGGGTTTCTTGTCGTTAAATCGAAGCGATGCCCCAGGTAACATGGGACTGAGAGACCAAGTTCAAGCACTAAAATGGGTCCAACAGAATATCAGTAAATTTGGCGGAGACCCAAAAAATGTGACCATTTTTGGAATAAGTGCTGGTGGTGCATCAGTGGAATATCTACTACTGTCACCAATGGCGAAGGGGTTGTACCACAAAGCCATCGCACAATCTGGGTCATCGCTACTACATTGGGCTCAGAATGATAATGTTAAACAGTTGGCCTTCATGATACCTTTGTTGAAGAAGAAAACAATTTTGAATGAAAATGATTTACTTCAGTACCTAAAAAGTATGACGTGTAAAGACCTAGTTACAATGTCTATGCTAGTTTTAGCCGCTGATAAATGGAGGGGTGGAATCCACTTTGGTTTTGTCCCCACAGTTGAGAAACCTGGGGATTGGGAACCGTTTATTAGCAAAAATACCTTTGAGATGTTGAGCCAAGGAGAGTTTAACAAAGTTCCGTACATGGCTGGAATTTGTAGTAGAGAGGGACTTCTTATGGTTTCTCATGGTGCTCCTATTTTAGAGAAATTGACCAAAGATAAGGAATTCACAGCCCATTTGCCTTTCAAGGTAGATGATGCTCAAAAGACAGACTTGGAGATTAAGCTTAAATCGATCTATCTAGAAGGGGACCAAGGTTGTGATGAAGTGGATTCGTTTGCAATAAATTTCTTCTCTGATGTAGATTTTCTCGGAGGAGTATACGTTTCTACTACACTAATTGCTAAACACAATTCTCCTGTGTATTTATATGAATTTTCTTATGATGGAAGTTTGAACTATATTAAGAAGACACACAACATTGAACGAAAAGGAGCTTGTCATGGTGATGATGGAGGATATCTCATTAGAAGTGATGCATTGAAAGGAAATCTCTCAGATACAGACAAAATTGTAAGAGATAGAATGGTAACAATGTGGACTAACTTTGCTAAATATGGGTAAGTTGAATCAACCATATAGTTTTTAAACTGCCTTATATTATGTTAATAATTCAATTTACAAGTGCTTTAATGCCTTTCTTGTTGTAGGAAGTAGATAATACTTCTTATATACTTGGTTTTAATTGATTTCTCTAAATAAAGTATTATACAATTAAGTACAACCATTTAACTTTTCAAAGGTGCCTAATTAAAACAAAAAAAAAATACATTTGCCCAAAGAAATCAAAACAGTTGAGAGTTTACCATGTTACTGTGAAAAAGTATGTTTTGGGCCAATAAGTTTCCACCATCACACCCTATTGTAGTATGAATTGGACCTACTTATGCATAACAGAATCAACACACACAACAACAGTTTTGAGAAAAAGCCATTTTTGTCAAAATTTTGTTTTGTTTAATTTTAGGTTATTTTTAATAAAATATATTAACAATGTTGCATGAAATAATTTGTTCTATGTATACAAGTATGATATTATTGGAAATCATCAACGTTTTTAATAATACAGGAAAAAAACTCTTTGGTTCCTTTTTGCAAAATTAGGTACATTATTAGTTCTTGCATTTCCATGAGAGGGTGTTAGTTCTCAGTAAGAACCCTTGTGTTTTATATATGTTCTCCTAACTTACTTTACCATGTGTTTTACAGAGATCCAACCCCAAAAACAGATGATATTCTCACCACAACTTGGGAGCCAATTGCCGAAACAGGTCTTGCATACCTGTTTATTGATGACAAACTCACTATGAAGTATGAAATGTACCCGGAGAGGACAAAATTATTTAAGGAGCTCTATGAGAAATACAGTTCGTAATGTTTGTTATGTGTTCATTTGTTAAAACCTGTCTATTGATAAATGCTTATAAGGAATTGAGTGTTAACTGTGACAGTAAATATTGAGAAACACTTTTTAATCGGTTTCTACACTCATAGCCCCACAGTAGGATTTTCTCCAATGTTGTGGGTGCCATGGACATATACAAAGAAGAATACACAAACACCCAGACCCGGAATAAGAATCTAAACTCATCATTAAGATACCTGTCGGAACCCACTGTTTATCAGACTGGTATGGAAACAGTACCACCACGTAGGTTGTCTAAAGAGAAATTATAGAAATATTGGATTAAGCTCACATTGCTGTGGGGCACATTTAAGAATAGTGAGTTTTAAGTTTATTCAAGGTATTTCTATGTAACCATATACCATATAACCTATCTTTAATAAATGTTGGCATCAGTAGTACACCCATTTCTGTAGCAAGAAGCTGTTTGTGAGTTTTAGTGTGGAAGCTGGCTTGAAACTTCGATCTCGATCGGGAGGTTCGAGGTTCAAACCCAGGCACGCACCATTGATTTTTCTAAAATTATGTGCATATTAGAAATTAATTATCACTGCTTTTCGGTGAAGGAAAACATCGTGAGGAAACATACACACCCGAGAGTTCTTAAAAAAAAATCTCGAAGGTGTGTGAAGTCCACCAATTCGCACATGGCCAGCGCAGTGGACTATGGCCTATAACTCTCTCATTCTACCCTAGCCCAGCAGTGGGACCATAATGGGTTGGCGACGACTCTTATTTGGAATCGATGTGTGGCAGCAACCATTAACCATTTGTTGCGTTGTCGAAGCGTTATGACATAGGGGGTCTTCAAGAAAGATGCAAAAAGAGCTCTCAAAGCCAGCAACGCATCGGTGACTTCATTGATGTGGCAAATGTTTGTAGGCGACGGCGGCTACTTTCCATTAGGTGGTCCGTCTGCTTTATCATTAGGTACAGCTATAAAATGATACAGTCTATTGTATGTTGCACTAAAAATAATATTTATTTAATAGTTCATAATTTTAGTCTAACTGTTGCAATTATTTCTAATCGAATTTAAGCTTTTCATTAAATTGTATTATAAAAGCTTCTTTTTCCTTTACAAATTTCATTCATCTACTTTAGTTTTTTTATTGTGATATCTTTGTACAAATGTATTTAATGTTTGGAGAAAATCTTATGTACTTGCATTTTAACAGTATTAAGTATGAAATCCTATCGAGAATTTTAGATATTAGTACCTACTTACATGGAATAAACGAATTGTATGCATATGGATAAGAAGCAAACACAATACTTATTCTTGATAAAAAATATTCAATAAAAGTTCACATTTAATATTGTATTTTATTTAATTTTTTTAAAATTGTATCTATAGATTACAATAAGTACATTTCTCAACTGTAAACGCCGTATGTTAGCACTAGCAACGCCCATTGCTCGAACATCTTTGACATAAGTTATATTGGATGAAAAGATATGAGGATTTCTCGAACGCTGCTCAGCCGAGTTACATTCGAAAGACTTCTTTCTCGAAGTTTGAACCGCCGAAGAAACCGCCCCAAAATTTTAATGGTTTTTAATTTTTTTAATAAATTGATGTTAATTTCAAATCATTTTAGTCTTCGAGACTGTATAGCTTTTCATGGCATGGAATAAAATGTATGAAGTATATATATGTATAAGAGCTATCGGTGAAATACAGACTAATTATAAAACCAATATTGATTACATATGTAATAAGTAGACATCGGATTATATGCACGTGCATGCAAATACATATATGACAGTTTTTAAGCGTTATTGCATATTTTGTATTAGTTTTGGGCAAAATAGATAGTTGTTTTTTACTTACTTAACATATAATATTTATTTTCAATTTAACTAAATACAATTAACAGAACGGTTCATCTAACTAGATTTAAAAAATTAAAAAAAAAAACTATTTACAAAATGTACATATATACAGAAAAGAAAAACAAAAACATGTAAACAAAAACACTACCATAAAAAATTATCACCATCGCAGTCCTTGGGCAAGGTTCCCAAGATGCTGGCAGCATTTCCTCTTAGTTGTTGATAGTTATTTATTTAGATAGATAGTTGTTTATTTCAAACTTGACGACCAAAAAAAAAGTCATCAAATCTAGACCGACGTTTCCCTTGGACGTATGCAACTACCTACCTACCTACTAACTTGAATGTTTCTGTCGACTTAAACGTCTCTGGTGGCCTTCCTAGGCGCCGTTAAGAGGATGGGTCTTTAAAAGAATGTAACACGTTGCTCCGACGGGATTCGTCCAGATGGGCGTAAAAGTCCACCAAATGGTCCGGCGTTTAGGACGTTGTGCTATCACCCTCTTTTCTAGGGTTGCTCCCTGATCCTTTCGAGCTCGCACTTTGGCGCCCGCAACCCAGAAAGCCTCTTTTTAGTCTTTACAACAGGCGCAGGATTAGTGTCGGATTAAGCTAGCGCGGGGCCTGTAGCAAATACTGCCAGGAGGCCCATAGTTTACCATAGAGGATATTAAATAAAACAAAACTATTACTATTAAACTTTTCTGGATTTAATGTGGGAACATTCAGAGATGACATTTTCTATATGTTCTTTCAGTTCAAGATTTTTAGGATAACAAAGATAGTAAAATATAAATAGCGGGTAGTTTGGGCCGCGGGACCCCTCTAGTCGCGAGGCCCGTAGAATTTGCTACTATTACTATGTGGCTAATCCGGCACTGCGCAGGATAACGTAGCCCTATTTTGTTCCAGGAGCTTCAGTTATTCTTGAATGTAATTACTTACCCAAAATTTTAAGACGTCAAGTGGTGGTTTCGCGTAAGTTATTCCTAAGAACTTCTAGTTTATGGTTCCTCTTTATGTTGCTCTAGAACCTAAAAGCGTTCCTTGGGATATACCTAGTTACCGTTGGCATTGAATCATTGGTTGTGGGCCACATTTGAAACTGTTTAACATTACTTAGGTACTAGCTAATCCGGGGAACTTCGTTCCGCCTAAAAGTCAAATATCTAAAATTATCAGTGTTCTTTACTATATTAAATAGGTATGCGTTATAATTAAAAACCTTCATCTTGATTCAATCTAATAAAAAACACTGCATTATTATCCGTTGCGTAGTTTTAAAGATCTAAGCATACATAGGGACAGACAGCGCGAAGTGACTTTGTTTTATACTATTAGGTATATACTAATACATATATATTTTTTTTTGTAATAATAGTATTGTAAAATTGAAATATTTTTTTCACCTAATTGTTTACAAGAACTCGCCCCGCCAAAGACTAAGTGGCATGCCTTATCGGTGAAGACTCCGTATACGGTAAATTATTAGAATATGTAAACACTTATGTGCATACTGCATACAGTAATTTACATACATATCTACTGTTTTCTTTATGATAATGTAACATATTGCGTCCTGTGCAGTCTTCACACGTCAACCATTTAACTTTCTCTCTTTAAAAGTTGCAGATCTTTCTATGTCCCACAGTTATTTCTAGCGTAAAGCAGTTCGTGTGTTTTGTGGAAGGGTGTGTTTGCCGGTCCAATTTTATATGAGACGACCATCTTAGTCCTCAGGAATAGAAACGCATTTGCGATTGACATCAGTTGGACCCCTGATCTATATCATCAGTGGAGAGGAAATAATGCTAAAGCGCTTAATATTGTAATTCCTTTGTATAATTGGATGTATCAAGAATAATCTGACATATCTAGGTACCTACCTCATATTTTTACAGTAATAACACAAGCTAACCTACTATAACACCAACAAGGAATTTGATGCCGAACTAGACAAAAGCAATCTTACATAATGCCAAAATTTTTTACATTGTTTTGGTCGCCTCCGAATTTCTCAATATTTTCTTGCACCCAATTTAAAGCTTGGTCACTTAAACCTATATTTCCAGATGCCTCCTCATTATCCGTCGAAAGGAAGCCTGAAATTCCCACTCTATAGTTTATATCAACAACGACGACACCTTCATCAAGCAGATAATCTGGTCCTTTCTTCACTCTTATAGCTCCGTTTCCATGAAGGATACCGCCGCTGTTTGTACCGAACATTACGGGTAATCTTGATTCCCTATCTCGTACTAATTGTGGCGTATATACGTTTAAATAAAGACAGTTTTCAGTGCCAATCACTTGCTTTGTTGAAGAATCAGTCTGAGAACAGACTTGACCTTGGGATACTGGCCTGGCATCTCTCACGCCTTCCCATGTTTCAGGGGGTTCAGGATCCTGGAATAGTTATTTCAACTGAATTTGATGAATCATTTACGTATGTAGCCATATAGATATACCATTGGAAATTCATCAGTATGTATTTACAGAAATTTTGAGATTTTAATTTTTTTTAGACACCACATTGCCGTTGCCGCTTTTTTTCTTTTTTGCTGGATGATCCCCTTTAATTCGCGTTTTTAAACAGGTAGGTACAGGATAGGTATCGTAGCCCTATTCGGGATCTGGAACTACAGGGACAACTTAAATGTATCTACTTACCCTAAATCTTAACATGCTAAGTGGTTTCGCGTATGGTATTCCTAAGAACTTGTAGTATTCGGTTCCTTTTTGCGTGTAGGCTCTAGAACCTAGAAGCGTTCCTTGGGATATAGTAACCATTGTAAGTAATAGAATATAAAAACACTTGTGTAAATACACTAAATATATGTATCTACTGTTTTTTGTATGATAATGTAAAATATTGCATCCTGTGCAGCCTCAATGCGCAATCAATTTAATTATGTCGCATCAAAAGTTGCAGAACTTTCTATGGCGTGACAAGGCGATATCGTCCATCCCTCTTTTTGTTCCACTATTAGTCGTGGGTGTCCCAGAACTGGGGACGCCTGTAATGAAATGAAATGAAATGAAATGAAATATCTTTATTTTGTATAGGCCTACGGGGGCACTTACAAATTGTCAGTTACATTTTTTTTCTTACACTACCACCGGATCGGACTACGACCTCAACTGAGAAGATCCGGCAAGAAACTCAGCGGGTTTGTCTTTTTTCTTATTTATATCCATTTTTTTTTATATAATTACAGTCATGTTTTTTTACATGGTAATGAAAGTTAGCTCCAATGTAGTGTAGTGTATATATACCGCCACATTGCTCCATTGTCGACTGGTATGGGGAGGTAAGGGATTGTTCAGGGCCAAGGCCGTCTTAGACTATCCTGGGGCCCTTGGCCACAAAAGATATCGGGGCCTTCTGGAATGTTATGAAAGAATGATGTACTTTCTTTACATTCCAAAAGGGCCCCGAAGACTTTTGTGCAACGAGAAAAGTATAATGCGCCCGACCATAATATTTTCGTCGGCCCTTCGGGGCCCTCTGAGGATGGGGCCCTAGACACTGGCCCCGAGTGGCCTTATGGTAAAGACGGCATTGATTGCGGCCAAGCCTTGTCGAATTTTGATAAAATCTCAAGAAAGCCGTTGACATTTTTTAATTTTAGATATTCAATAATTACTTACAACTACAACTAAGTCGTGTCGTCGTGTCGTTTTAGCGTCAGTGAAGCAGTTCCTACGTTTCGAGGGACGGTGTGGTTGCCAGCATACGTTTATAGAAGGCGACCATCTTAGTCCTCGGGAGTAGCGAAGCATCTGTGATTGACTTCAGATAGAACCCCATGTTATGTATGAAGTTGCATACAGATGTCCAAGGGCGGCAGTGAACACTTACCATCAGATGGAATGCATGGTCGCTTGCTACTTCAATCTTAAATAAAAGCCCTACTTATATGGAATAAACGAATTGTATGCTTATGGTTAGAGTAAACATAATTATTATCCTAGATAAAGAATTCGAATAAAATTTGAATTTCAAAATATCTACTACATTTTATTTAACTTGTTTGAAATTGTGTTCAAAAATAACAACAAGTAGGTACATTTCTAAATAGCAATTCTTTAGACACCACATTTACCAATTATTTGGTATTTTATTTTGAATGGTTTTACTTCTTGCGCGTGTGAATTTTGTAACTCTTTATTTATATAGATAGGTACATTTACATAGGAATATCCAACATGTAAGTATTATTTAGATATACTTAATAGATACAGTTAATGGCGATTCTACTTTTCATACTTATGATAGATTTCTTTGAAGATTTCCATTCTCTCTGTTTTATAATGTGACTCCATAGAGAATACTTTATCAATGTTGAGGTAAACTTGTGAACACTGATCGTATCGAGGCCAGGCCATGTTGCTGCTGCACGGTACGGGATTGCTGCGAATGTAAGTGCACACTAGATTCACGTAGGTTTATAGGAAGAATTGAAATATACGTATGTTATAACAGCTTATATCTAATCCTTAAGTAGCCGGTACATGTTTTACAGATGGTAGAACCAGTTTAGTTCGACCGGGGAAGTATTTCTAGCGTGAAGCGTCTATTGCAGGGTGTGGTTGCCGGCACACTTTGTTAGGAGGCGACCATCTTAGTCCTCCGGAGTAGCAACGCATCTGTGATTGACTTCAGATAGAACCTATGTTCTGTTTGAAGTTACAGATTTCTATGGGCGTCATTTACCACTTACCATCAGGTGGACTGCATGCTCGTTTGCTACCTAAATCAGATAAAAAAAATGTTTTCGTAGTTGTGCCTAACGATAAGGCAAGTGGACCAACTGATTTCGAGTCATTTCAGTTACTGAATACATATTATTAGGAGGTGAAGCAATGTCATCTACATCTAATCCAGGCAATATTAAATTGCTGAAGCTGTACACTTTTTCGTTGAAAGACGTGTTCAAGGTAATCGAGTGTTTTTTTTATGCGTTATTATAATTTGAGCGTTTCGCTCTCGAAAACAAGCATACTAACTGTGGATCTCAAAAAGCTGGATGATATTTTTTCAGACACATAATAATAAATTGATTAATTAATTAATGTATCTCTAACAGTCTTTGAGGATGATTGAGGGACCTATCTTCATAATAGTAGAAATATGGTTTTATGTATAAATAAATACTTTAGTTACCTTGTTTTAACAAAGTTTGACCACATTTTAGTCATTTTGTCTCGAACAATAATGTCTGATTCGTCCGCTAATTTAGAAATTTCATTCGTAAATATGTATGTCACATCGTCAGCATGGGCTGCACCTTTTTTGCCAAACTTGAAAGCATTTTTGAAAAAGTTCATTTTTCCATCGTATGCAAATCTATAAACATAAACAGGGACTCCATAATTTGCCATAATTTGACCAGATAACGAAATTCCGGAAATAAAATCGTAATCGCTGAAGAAATCGACGGCTTCATTTTTGGAATAAGCCTTTGAAAATTTTATGTTGTATTTTTTACGATCAATTGTATTCAAAGTGTATGCCAAATGATTCACGAAATTATTATCCTTATTTAGTTCATCTATTACAAAAGCGTTATTTAGTTCCATCAGGTATCCTTCCTTTTCACAGAATCCCTTTATAACTGGTACCTTATTGAAATTCCCTTCTTTTAAAAGTTTGTAAGGATTGTTCGTTAGGAACGCTTTATTATTTCCAAAGTCTTTTTCGATAGTTGGAACAAATCCAAAAAATAGTCTTTCTGGTTCACTTTCTTGAACTACTTTAAAACTTTTCTCAACAAGTAGCTCGGATGGACAAGTCATTAGGAACTTATAAATGGATCGCTTGCATTGAACTGAACCTTCGTAGCCAATTTTTTTAAGAAGGTTATATAATAACTTTTGGGGTTCTAAATTAATTGCCCAGTGGTTAAGACTAGAACCAGATTGAAGTATTGCTTTATGAAACAGTCCTTTTGATTTCGGAGACAAAATATGGAATTCTGCTGAAGCAGAGCCAGCACTAATACCAAATATTGTCACATTGTTTCTATCTCCTCCGAATTTATCAATATTTTCTTGTACCCATTTTAAAGCTTGAGCTTGGTCCTTTAAACCCATGTTTCCAGATGCCTCCTCCATATCCATAGAGAGAAAGCCGAAAATTCCTAGTCTGTAGTTAAAGAGAACAACCACGACACCTTCATCAAGTAGATAATCTGGTCCGGCTTCTGCTTTAATTATTCCGTTTCCGTGAAGAAAACCGCCTCCATGTATGCCGAACAATACGGGTCTTGATCCCTCAACATTTACTAATTTTGGTGTATAAACGTTTAGATATAGACAGTCTTCTGTACCAATTACTTGATTTGTGAACAAATCAGTCTGGGAACAGACTTGACTTTTGGATACTGTCCTGGCATCTCTTACGCCCTCCCATGTTTCCGAGGGTTGAGGATCCTGAAATGATAATTCGTATTAATTTTGACCAATTGGACCAATGACCAACTGGAATTTATGAGAAATTGCCTTTATATGAGGTTTACAATTTTTAATAAATTAATCTTAATTTTAAATCGTTTTTCTTTGTGAGAATTCACCGAAATCAAATGACGGGGCACTTCGACCTTCTGCTCATGCCTTCAAACCCGGACGACCTTATAGTTGTCTCTCCTACGAGAAACACATGATACCGTATCGCTATTCTTATTTCGGAACTACAATGACGAAACTTGAATGTATCTACTTACCCTAAATCTTAACACACCCAGCGGTGGTTGTGCGTATGGTATTCCTAAGAACTCAAAGTATTCCGTTCCTCTCTGTGTATAGGCTTTAGAACCTACAAGCGTTCCTTGAGTTGTAGTTACCGTTGGCATTGTATCATCGGTTGTGCACAATTGAAACTGTTTAGTATTATTTTTAACGTGTGTTGTAATAACAATATCGTAAAATTGAAATAAAAGTATTGATTGTTTTAACACGAACTCGAGTCGGCGAATACTTAGTGGCATGTTACCGATAGGTAATTTAATAGTGGCGTATTACTGATAGGTGAAGACTTAGTATAAGCTAAATTATTAAAATTTAAAAACACCTGTGTACACACAAATGTACGTATCTATTGTTCTTTGTTTAACAATGTCAAATATTCTTCCTGCTCAGCCATAACACGTAATCTATTTAACTATCTCGTATTTAAAAGTTGCAGAATTCTCCATGGCTCAATTATATGGCATTACCGACCATTATTTTCAGTACAATACTGGCCACGGATCTCCGAGCGTTTAACATCACGCTGCTGAAATACCGATTGGTAGGGGGGAGGGGGAGTGATTGTGGTAAACCTCCTTTGATATGGTTCAATTATTTATTTATTAATCTACAGAATGTCTTTTGGGATGGGCTAGTTTGTATCAGTTCTGATATAAGCATAGAAAAAAAAGTGCCATTTGGTTAGGTAAGGGAATTATTCAAAAAATGTTTAAAATCAACACCCTGTGTCATATCAGGCACTGTGTTCAAGTTGACACTAGCAGTACAGTAACTCAATTTTAGATTATCATGTTATCTAAAGGTATGTAAAATTAACCTGAACTTTATAAATACACTTTTATGTGTATACATAAAGTCTACACTTTTAATTATGTGTCACAAAATGACAACACAGTATTATTTACTTTGTATTTTAAGTTAGCAACAAAAATATTAGTACTGTCAAAGTGTCAATGCCATTTGCTGTCAGTTAGTGTCAAATATGAGATTTATCATTATCAATAAAAAGTTGATGTGATACTGGTGAACAGCTGATCTAGTTTTCTAAATATAGCTTAGGTAAGTTAGAAATTCTTTTGAGTTTATTGTCTGAAAGTATTCGTACTGAAATTCAAGCGCAAACGTTTAAAGTCCGGGGCTTAAATGTACCTTATATTTGTAGAAACTGAGTAGATGTATCTTAAATTAAATAGAAGAGTTATAGATAATTGAAAAAAACTAATAATTTCCTATATAATATATAAGGTGTTTTAACTTATAAGAGGAGAGCTTGGTCTAATAGGATAAGACCTCTGTATCTAGCAACAGCAATAGATCAAGTACAAAAATCGTTAAGATTTTTTTAGTATAACCCACTTTAACACTATAACTGAATACTATTTGAATATTCTCAAATACTTTACTGTTTTGCCGTTTAAATTGAAAAAAAATACACGAATATTTTATAGACAAAATAATCAATGTTTTTTGTTTTTTATATTTTTAATGAATGAAATCAAAATAATATACCGTTTATTAAAAAGACATTAAGCGCAACATATTTAAAGCACCAAGTTTTTAAATCTGGGCTTTTAGATTTAACTGTATCTTTCACCTAAAATTATTTACCTGGAGAAACCTTGTTCAAGAATGCAATAAAAAATCATCACAGCCTCAAGGCTAGAAGATTAGGTGCTGATAATAAAATAAATTTTGCTGTACATATTTTTTTTTTTTGTATGTATTCCATTGATAGTTTGTCACAGATGGTAGAACCAGTGTAGTTTGACTTGGGAGGTACCACCACCACACCTATTTCTAGCGAGATGTAGTTCTTGCATTCAATGTGAAGGATGTGGTTACGGCACAGTTTTAAATGAGGTCGCAATCTTAGTCCTCAGGAGGATCAATGCATCTGTGATTGGCCTCAGATAAACCCACATTCTAAGCTAAGTTCCTTACAGATGTCCTAGGTGGCTGTAACTACTTACCATCAGGTGAACTGCTCATATAAAAAATATATAATAAAAAAAATACAATAGTAGTTACTAAACACTCAGTAAATTATTAATGGTGAACCTACATGGTTTAATTGGGATGATCTCAATTTCCCCCCCTCTCAATCTTTGTGCATTTATTTACCTACTGTTCTGGTACATACATAATACAAATTTAATCATACAAGTTATTTTGAATTTATTGTTCATAATGATTTACTAAAGTTAATACATTCATAATATTTTTATAAGATCTTTTTACCTTCACTTATCTTGCAATGAAGATTGGAACTTGGAGGGCTTGAGCAGAAATTTTGCATGCATATTTGGTTTCAAGGACAATGCATGATTAAATGAAAAAATGTCATTCCAAATCCAATATGGTGGACACCCCAAGATGGTGGTTTTGTTTTTATTAATGGACCCTCTTAATATGGATGTGAAAAAAAATTGATTTCTTGGAAATATATGAAAAAAAACATTATTGAAAACTTACTTAAAAACAATATTATTTGAAACATTTCTAAGACTTTTTCTATATATATTTTTATAAACATAGGTATGTTGACGTTATTATCATATTATTTTTATTTCATTTTATTTGCATTGATTTTTATGGATCTACCAATGGTACCTTAGAATAAGGAACTCGTAGAATAAGCTTAAACAATACAAACTGAGCACTCTATAGCTTGTTCATTTATGTCAAATAGCATTTCGTAAGTGTGAGTGAAACAAAATATGTCTGTCTGTTTTTATTAAATTAGCGTGTCACAAGCGGTCCTCTTTTGAGCTCTATTATGCTAATAAATTCAAAAGTTCCATCCAAACTGCAATTTTCTTTATGACGGCTGGCATCTTTATTTTGTAGTTTTACGTTTTGATAGTGTTGATCGATAGTGTTGTCGATAGAAGGGCAATGCGCATAATTATCTAGGCGACTGTTTTGATTAATATAACATACATAAAAATTCGCACACATTTAACTAAAACAATTATATTTAAAGGCCAATGATTGTTTGTTGTTAAATTACTATTTTAATGATTAGTACCTGGAGGACCGAGCTTTGCTCGGTGTTTTTGTTGACGTAAGTGAAAACACGGATAAAACGACATTTTCTGAAAATGAAGCCTAGTTAGATCTATTTATCGCCCTCGAAACTCTCTAAATACAAAATTTCAAGAAAAAGCGAGAGTTTGTATGTTTGTTACTTCTTCACGTCTAAATGGCTGGAACGATATTTATAAAATTTGGTAGGGAGTTAGCTGATACTCTGGGTTAACATATAGGCTATGTTTTACTGTAGAAAAATCGATAATTTGTATGTCAGGTATTTCTTTAAACACGGGCGAAGCTGCGGGATTCCGCTAGTATCATATAAACGTTACATAATAAAAACTGTTATACTACTAACAAAACTGGAGTGATTTAAAAAATGTTATATTTGAAACAATTCTACGAATCATCAACTTTTTGTAAATTTATGTATGTATCTTTATATGTCTAGATTGAATGCTAATCAATAATTATTTACCAATTGTTTTACTGTATATTAAAATAGGTATTTACAAGTTTGTTTTGTTGTTGGTTGTTTTGTTTCAATGTATAATTATATCCTGTAATTTTATCATTTAAAAATTGGCGCACATAAAAAAATATTTATTTGTAAGATGCTCAGTAATTATGATATAAACTAATAACATTGAGATCGTTAACTGTATCTGCGCAGCTTCTATTGTAGGGGTATTTTTTGGTACTTGGTTAAGCAGAACATTATATTTGTTTTTTTTTTGCTTTTCTTGAACATGTTATATATTTTACACTTAAGAGGCGAATATTGTTCTTCACAAAAAACTAGCCTCGCAAATATTTATTTGTTCAATAACATTACCGTTGTGTATGTATAAATTTGCTTTTTTTTTGTGATTGTTATGATGTTTTTTTTCTTCCATTGACCACTTAATATTAGTACCTAGTGCAGCGTTTACAGATTTTTAGTAAATATTTAAACGTATCCATTTTACATTCAGAATAGAATCGTTTGCAAATAATATAATTTTGTCATCCGTTCTACGAGTACATGGAAAGTCAATAATATTTAAGTCGGAGCATGAATGCAGAATGCCGATCAAGCTGAGTTTCTTCACCGTAAGACATTTTGTGGAGGCGAAATTGCAGGTGAAAAAAAATCTGAGAGATTTAGTATCAACTAGGTACATTTAACACTAGGCACTTAAACACAAATATACAACGTAGACAGTTGACAGACCAAAAGCTGCCACCTCTACGGAGGTCTACAGAGAAGTCACCGTCGCCAGCTCGGACAATAACATCTAGCCTCTATCAAAGCGTCAACCTGCCCCGATAACGCTTTAATGAAATGATAATAAATGCTCTACGTAAAAACAAAAAAAAACTTTATATGAATACTACAACATATACGACTGATAAAACTAAATCATGTTTTATATCGACGCGAAAATGTCGATAATGTGGCATCACTACCTTGTGACAACCTACGAAATAATGAAACAGGACAGTATTATTTGTCTCTTTTCTACGCAATATTTACGTCATACGTAAAGAAGGACAAGTATATGCATTTCACTTTACACTTATAACGTTGTATCCATGTCTTTTTATACATCCATGAATGGTACTGACACTCAAATCACTATAACTTTTTTTAAAAAGTATTGGCTAACTTTTTAGTAATCTCTTAAGATACATTTAAATGTAGGCGCTTCCATAAATCATAGAGTGGGTAGAACGCGGTCCTTATGGTTTTACCGCCTTGACGCAAGTCCTGGCGCTAGTGCGCAGAGCGCGCGAAAAATTAAATGGTTTGGCGGGAAATGAATTAGAATGGTAATCGCGGGGGTGCATTATGTTCGGTGGAGTGTCAGTGATTTTGTGTTATTCCTTCTTTTTATGCCTTTAAAAACTATTGTGAGTTAATAGAATAGAACATTGTTTATTACGCACGGCTCTATAAATTCTTCTCGTCTGATTATCCTACGGCTACGTAAAATTGATACTGATAAAGGGTTTGCCTTATTATACTTTTAAATAGTTGCACCAACAGGGAAAACACAATACAGATACAAAACAGAAACAAGTTTAGTGTTATTTAACAAAGTAATGATACTAGTTAAAATGCTCAAAAACCAGTTGTTATTTTGTAAGATATGCAAATTGAAAGTAATTGGAATTGAATGCCATGGAAAAGATAAAAGTAACTTATTGTTTTATAATTAAATATTTATATAATGTAGCTGTATTCGCGAATGCGAATGTTCAGTGATAGTCAGAGATGAGCAGTCTGAGAGGTCTCAGGAGAGGTCCCAGGTTCAAACCCAGTCACGCACCATTGATATTTCTAATATTATTTTTATTAATGTTAGAAATTAATTATCACTGCTTTTCGATGAAGGAAAACAACGCGAGAAAACCTACACACCCGAGAGTTCTTTAAAAAAAGTTTTCGGAAGTGTGTGAAGTCCATCAATTCGCCCTTGGCCAGCGCGGTGGACTATGGCCTAAACTCGCTCATTCTGAGTGAAGACCCCACAGCAGTGGGACAACAATGGGTCGATGAAAGAATGCGAATGTTGTAGGGGGCCAGAGGATATAGATTTGGCGACCTTTTTTTTAAAAAAAAAAATATAGTTTGATTTCAATGTGGATGAATTTGGTGACCTTTTTTTTTGCAAAGCACTGCAATTCAATATTCGCACAATTCCTGCGAATGGGAATATTGTCCGAGTGACATCACTACAATGTATTGTACACTACAATGTAATACATCATTACAGTATATATTTAATATAGTAATTTACTTATTCTGTAGCATGCAACTGACACCCATATTGATATGATAATAAGTAATTATTACGCAAATTAAAAAATCCACTGCTGAAACTGAAATTTGCAGTTGGGTATTTTGTTTTTTAATTATTTATTTAATTTAACCATTTTTAGGAGTGAATAAAAATATATTACTATTATATATATATATATTTTTTTATGTTTTTGTAATTGTCTATTTATTAGCTTTCATTTGACACTAATATTGTTGTGATAATAAGAAAATCGATTCTTATCTCCCTTACTCTGACTGCACCGACAATACAAAATGAGAAGATTGTAATGTTATGTCATAATGTTACAATCCGCTAAGCCGTTTTGGGCTGTAGCACATGCCGAAGAAATGGGCAACATACAAACAAACACATACATCTATACTAATATTATAAAGCTGAAGAGTTTGTTTGTTTGTTTGAATGCGCTAATCTCAGGAACTACTGGTTCGAATTGAAAAAATCTTTTTATGTTGAATAGACCATTTATCAAGGAAGGCTTTAGGCTATATAACATCTGCAACTATTAGGAGCGAAGAAATAATGGAAAATGTGAAAAAAACAAGAAAAACTATTCATCCTTGAGGGCTTCCGTTGCGTGCGCTGCGAAAATGGTTCAAGATACCAAAAATATATATCAAAATTCCACGCGGACGAAGTCGCGGGCACATCTAGTATAATATATGATCGAAAAACGTTACGCTCCTTGTTAGCAGTACGAAAAATCGCCTCATCGTCAATTTTTTTTTACTGGCGCCATATTAAAAAATATAAATATGATACTCTGATAATTGAGTTTACTTCTTTATTTCAAGGTGGTAGAACCAGAGTAGTTCGACTGGGGAAGTACCACCGCCACACGTATTTCTAGCGTGAAGCATTTCTTGCTTTTCGATGGAAGGGTGTGGTTGTCGGCACACTTTCACATGAGGCGACCATCATAATCTTCAGGAGTAGCAACGCATCTGTGATTGACTTCTGATGGTTCCCATGTTTTATATGAAATTGATTACAGATTTTCATGGGCGGCTGTGGCCACTTACCATCAGGTGGACTGAATGCTCGTTTGCTGCTTCAGTCAAATAAAAAAAAATTAGTATGCAAAAAAAAATGGACGAACGTAGACACGCTCTACAAATATTATCCTCCTTCTGACGCACTGGATTCAGGATCGGATATAGGAAGATCTTTTCTCTTTTTTCGCCACAAAATTCTGATAACGTCAAGAATTCGATGTAGAGTGTACTTGTTTTGTGATAGGCAAATTATAATTAATATGACATTCATGTTAACTGAAATATGAATATACATATTATGTATATTCATATTTCAGTTAACATGAAGCTGAAAACACCAGTTGCCCAGTCGTTATTGAAAACAAAACAAAACGTGTACCTCCCGCCATCCCTGTTTCAGGCCGCTCTCGGGACGATCAATACCGATGTGAGGTCGGGTGAGGTCGCCTACATCTGGAACCCGACAGAGCTAAAGCCTAGCCGGTCACGTCGAACGTGCGAGATACCTTGGAAATTGAAACGTGTACGCGAATTTGTTCGAAATTATTATGATCTAATTGGTACACCCTAAAGAGTATAATCATGCCGTTCTGTTCGATAATGACTTGCAAGCACGATAGCCGTAATGTCAACTTGAGCCACGGAGGCGTAACATATCATCTGTAAGTACACATCGTAATCTTTCTAATTCTATTTATTTTTTTATTTTGTAACGTGTATGTGCTTTGCGGTCGTATTTTCATTCATATGGTTTTCTTGAATATAAAACAGGTTTATTTTTTAATACGTATTTCTTTACAATAATATAATCAGTTTAAATGTAAGCATTTTTTAACTCGATGGTAGATTTCTGATTATTGTCATTAGGTATTCAACGATTGTTTTTCTTTTTTTTAATACGTATTTCTTTACAATAATAAAATCAGTTCAAATTAAGAGTTTTTTCAACTCGATAGTGGATTTCTGATTGTTGTTAATGAATTCTTTAATTTATAACTTTTAATCATTTGTGTTTGTTTTTTTTATAATAAGAGTATTTATAGCAGATACGTTCTCAGCAGGTTTACTTAGTTATTCGAATTGAGCAAGGTTACCTTCTATCTGAATTTTAGCCATATTCGAGATTACTTATCAGCAAATGATGATTAAGATGAGATAGTCTTGTGTTACGGATATTTTGTATGACGCTTTAGTGGTTATCGATTGGTACTAAAGTGGAAGCGAGGCTGATAAATCCATAAATAGAAATGTCTGATAGATATCGATTTACATATTTCTAGCGCATATATTGAAATGGATTAGACAATGCATAAATGAATACAGGTGCCATTGTTGTACCTTTAAAATGTTTAAATTGTACTAATAACAAAATGTCTACGTTATTAGCTTCAGCGATCTCTTTCCATATGGTTTTATGATTATTTTTATTATTATTACTATAAGTGATTATAAGGAAATTGCAAGCGGCAGGCGAATCTATGCTAGATTTAATTATTCGGGTCAAAACATTTTGTAATATTGTAATATGTTGACATTTCTTACGTGTTAAGTTAATGGGACGGTCAAAAGTTTTACACCAACTATCTGGATCAGGGATGCAATCTATTCTTATTATTAAATTATATTTGCTATGCTGTTGTACAGTTTAGTTTGGAAGCTGTAATCTATAAATGTAAATTAAATTGTTGCATTTTCTGTGATTGTAAAATAAATGTTGTAAGGCCTCTTGTAGACACACGTTTTTTCGGCGTAAAAATCTACGTTAATTCGCCGTGTGTAGGCGCGGTTGTCAGTGTTGTATGGATCACTGCCGTGCACTGATCTTTGCCGTGCCATGTACATGCTAGCACGTTTTTTTACGGTAAGGTAAAGACGCCGTACGGCTCAAAAAAACGTGCCATGTACAACAGGCCTAAGTATAGTAAAAAGTACGTGCTATTTGGGGTATTGGAAATGGAAAAAAACTATGTTTGCCGAATTTATGTGAAAATTAATGGACTCAATAGCATTGGGAAGGGGAATAGGGATATAAGGATGTGTTAAAGTACACGTGGGCTGAAACTAGTATCAAGTACCAATTTAGTTTATCGCAGTAGCTATATGTTAATTTTGCGTTTCATGTTACTTCTCAGGATTACAAAACTTTGTTCCATCAAACCTTCAGTTGCGAGATTTCCGTAAGTTGCAATATCAGTCTGCACGTGCGTTGGTATTTCGTTTCAAAAAACTGACACGTTTGTGCTGGTTTTAGATTAGATTATGTTTTGAGAGAGTGGTTTTTCTATTAGTTTGTTATAGCATTTGCGTGTTTTAAGTCAGGTCACAATAGTGGGTCAATAGAATTAGGTGTGTTGCAAATATTTTGCCATTTAGTCAAATGCCTTGTTTTCTTGTTTTATATCTATGACGGATGCATTCAAGGGTATATTTTGTTTTTCAGATTTCCACAAGATCCGGAACTTAGGGAGACTTGGGTGGAAGCTACTGGAAGGGTCAATTGGAAGCCAGCTAAGACCAGCACCATCTGTTCCGCGCATTTCGACGAAAAACATTTTATGATCAAGAACAAGCATCGACGAAGTTTGTGCATCGACGCTGTTCCTACATTAAACGTGCTGTCGTTTCATTCCGAAGTAAGTATTGTTGATTGGTACTCTCAGTATATTATAATATTTATTAGAGATGCGCCGAATAGTGATTTTACCGAATAACCGAATTCTATTCGGATTAACCTTTACCGAGTCGGATATTCGGTCGAATTATTCGGTTTACATATCATAATAAGAAACAACTGCAAAAGTGTGTTCATAAAAAAATATTTATTTGAGGTTTAAAAAATAATGTTGATGTATTATGAGTTTAGAAAAAATATGAGTTTGATCGAGGTTTCAAGAATGTTAATTTGAATTTGATTTGAAGTTTAATTGCTTTATATTATTGGCTTTATTCAACACACTTTACATAGGATTTCTTTATGTTAAAAATAAATCTTACGGAAAAACTTTTGTGTCATACGTTGATTTGTAAAGACGAAAATCGGAAAAACTCGAACCGAATATATTCGGCGCCAAAACCGAATAATTCGGCCGAATACAAATAATGAAAAAGAGGCCGAATATGCCGAATACCGAATAACAACCGAATATTCGGCGCATCTAATATTTATTATCATTGTTTATCATCATCATTTCCTACCTGTTGCTATTACTATAGCTAGTCCTAATTATCAAATCATCAATAAAATTATCAATGTTGACATTTTCATTATCATGAACTACAGGTCTTCAAGGTGTCAAGGTGGTAGAACCAGTGTAGTTCGACCGGGGAAGTACCACCGCCACACCTATTTCTAGCGTGAAGCATTTCTTGCGTTTCGATAGTACGGTGTGGTTGCCGGCACTTTTTCACATGAGGCGCCCATCATAGTCCTCGGGAGTAGCAACGCATCTGTGATTGACTTCAGATGGAACCCATGTTCTGTATGAAGTTGATTACAGATGTCCATGGGCGGCAGTGCCCACTTACCATCAGGTGGACTGCATGCTCGTTTGCTACTTCAGTCAAATAAAAAAAAAACTCGCAGTAGTTTTAATCATCTCCAAGGCAATAAAACCAAAATTTTGAAAAGTGATACTAATTTAGACAAATGTGTTGAATTTTTTATTGCCACATAAGCGACTGAAGAGATTTTTTTAAATGTACAAACGTTTGAAAAAAATCCAAATTATTTTGTATCTCTTTTTTCTTACAGATGCAAATAGTAAAATTCGAACAAATCACCGAGAATGTCAATGTGGAAAATCCAAATTATTTTGTATCTCTTTTTATCTTACAGATGCAAATAGTCAAATTCGAACAAATCGCCGAGAATGTCAATGTGGCTGAGATTCTGAAAGAACACCAAATTACGGATGAGAATCTAGCTTTAATGGTGCCAGTGGCAGTTAACGACGCAGACAAGAACTTCACTGAGAATGAACTGAAACTGAAAGCGATGCTGAAGTGGACTCGCTTCAAAATCAATAAGCAGAAAACAAAAATCAAAAATTGCGAGATGCAAATCTACAGGCTCAAGTCAAAAAGCGAGAAGACGAAGAAATTGTTGGATTTGTTGCAGGATAAGTTTGCGATGCCGTTAGAGGAAATCGTGAAGATTGATTTTAGGCACTGATAAGTGAGATCTTTGAGACTACCATCGTCTGTCCGATTTTAACCTAAACTTAGAATTACACCGATTTTGATGTAGTTTAATTCGATTGTAAAAGATCTGCGTTCATTCGGATACCTGAATAACCTAGAGTTTAGAAGATGTATTTCGGTGGAATAGAGGATGCCAGCTGACTGAATTATGAGGCGACCTAGTCTTCAGGAGTGACAACACATGATTATCTTCTCATATATATGTGGGTTATTTATTTATTTATATAACTCCACGGACGGCAATGTCACATTAAAGTAAAATGTACTGTCGTCTGCTACTTTGATCAAAATAAATCCAGGTTTTATTATTGGATAGAAAAATGAATTTAAGTATTATAATTATGTAGGTAAGTCTGGGTTTTGAGTACTTTTATTAGCGGTTACCATACCGGTCTGACGGGCAATGGGTCCCGGGTTCGATTCCCGGCCAGACAGGTATCTGAATGATGATTTTAGATTCCTGTTCTGGGTCTGGGTGTTTCTGTTTCGTCTTGTGTGTGTCCACGGTACCCACGACACAGGATAAAGTCCTACTGTGGGGCTATGAGTGTAGAAAGCGTGTTTTTTGTATTCGTGTGTGTCGTCACCCACAATGCTGTAAACTAAATGTAATTCCCATTACTCTGTTCTTGTGATATAATCTTAATTGTTTCGTTCGTTTCATAGAATCGTATTTTTATATTAATTTTACCTTGGTCTACATTTAAAACATTGTAGGTGACTTAAGAGCTTGGTAATAAATGATGGTATAACACGGCCGAGATTTAAGGAAATCTTTTCGTCGACAAAATATAATTATGATTTACTATATTTTTATTGTCTTCGTATATGACGGTTTCTTATAGAAAACAGTAAATCGCATTAAGCCCTTGAAACGAATCAAGTAATTTTTTTAAACTAACAAAATTCCTGTCTGGTCTAGGGTTGTCAAGATCAGATTCTTCGATATATATATTTCGAGGTGTGAATGTTGTGGTGTGGTTTGATACATATAGTAAAGGATAGGTATAGTAACGAATTAGGGAAGGGGGCAGGCTGGGGCATTTGCTAAACTTAGAAATCCAGAAAGGTTTACCACGTTAGATTTGTACCGTTTTTGTGTTGATGGGCGGAGCAGCTGACTCCTCCTCGTCAGAAACAGTGGCGTAGCTAGGCGTAGTCCCGGGACCAGAATAGGGCTACGGTATGCCCATCGTAAGAGGCGAATAAAAGAGGCTTTTGGGGTTGAGGGCGGCTAAAGTGAGAGCCCGAACCGTCCAGCCAAGCGACACGAAGGACGGTGGCATGTGTGGTCGCACGCCGCCGTAAATCACAGAAGGTGCGGTGAGCGTATTCGCTCACCAGAGACGAGCCTGAAATAGGTATCGCGCTAGAAGTACCCCGGTTGTGTTCCGTTGGACATCCCAGAGTCCCCCACGCAGCGCTGCGGACGGCCACCGGGGGGATCCCGGGAAGAATCCCACATAACCCGTGTCGCTCCCACGGCGTCGGGTACCTTTACAAAGATTCCCCCTCGTAAAAAAAGGCGTCTTACCATGCAAAGGGGTCTCGCTGACAGAAGTTTTCCCATATCTTCTTGGGCCGCGCTATGCCACTGCTTAGAAATGCAAAATTCCATTGCTCCTTACATCATCTTTCCTCCCCAGGTTTATGAAGCCTACATGGATTTAACATCAGGATCTCAGCTACATTAATTAATATTATATGTATATCTACTAATGAGTGCGTGTTTATATATATACTTCCATGTTATTATATATTAAATACGATTAAGACACCTAACTACGATTATTATAAACAAAATAATGCGTAGTTATCTTTATTGATTCTTATCTGCACATTGTGTTATCAAAATAATTTTATTAATACAGTATGAACAATAATTCACAATAAAAAATGACGAGCATAAAGACTGTCATATTAAAAAAAAATACCTACAGACAAACTTGTAATAGTAAAGATTGTCACTAACACGGACCGCATATTAGTTGGATCTAAGGGAGTAAGCACACGAGGCAGTTATACCCCGCTGGTTAAGTTTAATACAATACGAAATAAAGAAAAAGACTTCATTTTTTGAATTAATTTATCATGTGTGTAATTCTGTTATTTCGCTATTTTTGGGTTTGTCTGACTTAAATCCCATGTCTATGTTCATCATAATGGCCCATTTGGATATATTATGCAAATGCAGTATATGCACAAAACAGATCGATAATTAACCATAGAAATGGATGAACACATCAAATCAAAAAAAAAATGGTTTTATTTTATATTTACAATGTAGGTAAAAATACACAGTCGAGATGCAGAATGATGAACATCTCGACCATGTTTTCTTTCTAAAGAAAATAAATTATGCGAATCTAGTAATAATTGGGTTTTATGAAAAAATATTTCATATTGTTTCGACGACAGAAGTAAATCTTTCATCGAAATCGGAATTGAAAGAATTTTAATCATAAAATCAAAACACACCTATATTAGCATCCGACTGTGCATAATTTTTTACTTTGTCTGGTGGCCCTTTTGCCTTACTTTTAGGCTATAATATAAAACAGCTGTAAACGGTATAATAAAATCAAAACATACCTGTATTACCCGACTACGCATCCAAGTTAGTTTGTCTCCTGGCCCGTTTGCCTATTTTTTAGGCTATACTATAAAACCGTTGTAAACAGCCAATAAAACAGCTTAGTTTGTAACCGGCCTAATGCACAAGGCGGCGGGCGGCGCCATCGAGTCGCGCTGTGAAATACTCAGGTGCATCCGAATCGAAACACGGATTTTCTACAGCATGTTACTTATAAATAATAATTTGTAAATATTTTTCGATGGATTAGATGTACTATGGATGTCTATTATTATACATTATCCAGTAATATTATTCATAGTGGATGTATTTTAAACCTTGTAGATTAAGAGATAAAGAAAAAAATCGTAAATCCAAGACTTACCGCTTAGGATTGTTCAGAACTACTACATCTTCACCGATATTTTCGAACGAAATAATAGGTATCTTGTATTTATTTTTTGAGATTTTCTTATAAGTATAATGTAATTTGTAGCAAAATGTCTGTGATATTATTTTAATGTTATTCTTATCCTATTTGTATTATTTTAAAATTATGGTTATTTATGTGATGTTTTTATTAATGTTGTTTTATGAATGCGTTTGTATTTTTGAATCTTATACGTATTTCATTTTGTATTTAATTTGTTGTGCTTAATATTTTAGTTAAAACTAAAGTGATGCATCTCTATTTTTATAATATTTACCAACATTTACATTATGTTCGTCCACTTCACCTGTAATAAATGCCTATTTAGCGGTAAAAATAAATGAAATTGTGGTTCTTGGCTCTGCAGTCGATCCCCTGTTGTAGATTTCACCATATTTTGATCACATATTCACTAATGCGACAAAACTGCCAAACTCTAATATAAGATTCACTTTTATCAATATTATATAGAAATAAAGAAATACTAAGTGGAATAAAAATAGAAGCCATTGTCTTTTTGTTATGTCAATAGGTTATAGATGTTTAAATTTGAAGTAGTTGTGGTAAATGGTACGTGTAAAATTGTGTTATTATATTCACCAAAAATATACACTTTTCTCATAAAAAATCGCAATAGTATTGATGTACGTAGTTCAGTGAAAAACCATTTAATATTAGATTTAAAATTATTTGTAAAGATATATAAATTTACATGTCATTAATATATCTTGGCTACTATAAGTGTTTAATTTTAATAATATGATATAATACACTATACTAGATTAAAAAAACTGATTAATTACCGTTGTACTAATGACCACTTCAATTTTATCTATTTCCTACGGTATGAAACAATAATCGTCTATTAAACATATATTGGGCACAATAAATTTGTTTTATTAAAATATATACCTTTTAACTCTTTTAAATTTAATTAAAATATACATGTTATTAGGAAATGAAAAAATACGTAGAAACTTTGAGTGCATTAATATAACTAGTAAATCGGTTCCTACTCATATTTCTATTTTAAATATAATTTTAATAATAACGATAAATGGACGTATACGTAAAAAATAAACAAGGCCTTTTGTTTTTATCCGTTTAGGTAACAGATGAAGATAAAATATTAAAAACAAGTTAAAATACCATTAACCACGGTGTAGTCACAGATTTTTCATACCTAGTGCTTTTTGGACAATATTTTATCTCTAACAAAAATGATGAATTTACAAAGCAGCGATGTTGCAAAAGTAATATACATTTATATTATATCCTTTTAATATTTAAAATTTAGACCTTTTACAGTATCAAAGTTTAAGTCCCACGTTATTATAAACTAAGGAATTATTCAAACGTATTTTTAATACTAATACTAACGGATTAAAAGAAAGATTAACAAAATATTTAATTTTATAACATACCTACTAGTTGACCCGGTGAACTTCATTCCGCCTAAAAGTCTAAAATCTAAAACTATCAGTGTTCCTCCATTATATTGAGTATTTATTAAACATAAAAACCTTCCGCTTATATCACTAACTATTAAAAACACTGCATTAAAATCCATAGCGTAGTTTAAAGGATTTAAACATTGGGTCAGACAGCAGTAAGCAACTTGTTTTATACTATGGAGTGAAGAGAACACTCTGTATAAAATATAATGTTCCCAGATCCTTTCACGGCGCGGCGCGTGAGTCGTGATTTGATTCCCTCAGTCTCAGAGCTTGCCGACTTAATCCTTTCTCTTTTTCATTTTAAAATCATAATTTAACGAATTCAGTGTTACGGTTCAATATTTTTATGTATCACAAGTATTAATATAATATTACAATCACAAACATAAAAGAACACAAGTGCCAGTGGCGGATTTATAGATTTGCCGCCCATAGGCTATTCAATTTTTGCCGCCTCTAAATTTTGATATCTTAGTCCACAATCATATCAATTTTCTATCAATGAAATTTCAACTTTATAATTTGTGCTCCATCATCCTCGTTACATCAACTTTTCCCATATAGTTATTATTATTGAGAACTATGGTACCGTGTTAGATCCTTGGTTATTTTTATAGCAAAGAATTATTAAAAAACATTATTTTAAGGAAAAAATATCGAAATTACCGAATCGTCATGTCGTTTGTTCTGGCGTTACAATACAAATACGACTACGCAATTGCATGCCTTAAGTGCGAAGCGCGTAGTAGGTATGCTCTATTCTTGCCTAAAAATCTAAATCCGATATTTTCTCACATTGAACCGTACCTAACAAATATGATGTACATGAATATTATTTAAAAAGCAACTTATCAGAAAGAAAAATAATCGCTGAGCTTATAAAAATGATTTTTTCGGTTATGATTAATTATTTTGTATTTAAAAGGAAGTAATTTTAATGCCATATCGTATGGATTTTGGATGATCGTGTTCACAGTAAACACGATAACTTTCGAAAAAATCATTTTTTAACTTCAATTTTTTTTAATATACTTATTTAATTGGAGAGAAGCCGTTAAATAAAAAATTGCAGCTGAGTATTGTTTTATCTTATTATAATTAATTCATTCCCATTGACATTTTTTGAAAAAGTTGGCTTTGCAAAAAAGTTATCAAATCTACTGATGTAAACATTTAATTTAGATAATTCGTGTACGACATGAGCGCTTAAGGCCTGCTCATTTGGATTTTCAAAACTTTTTCTTACTACAAATAAAATAAATAACTGATAAAATGTATCAACTTTCTAATGAGCAAATTGTCTCACTTCATATTTTGTGGAAGGAATTTTTTTATTGTCAAGTCACAGTCGTTCAACTATCAGTTATTCGATTAATATGATCTCTATAAGATATTGAATTAGTTTTTTATTTAATAAAAATTAGTCAATTTTAGTCAGTATTTTTTACGCATAAAGAAATTACTTTCTGAAATTGAATTTGACAAGTTGCAAACTTGCTGCAGCAATCATGGTTAGACCATCGATATTATATCAAGATTGAATTGGGTAAGCAGATCTCATAATTATTAGGTACACGGAGAAAAAATTATAGCAGTTATCAGTGAATATATGTAAAAATTACTAAATTTCGATTATAATATCGAATCGCTATTGCGATATTCTAAAAGTTCATAATCAGTAATGTATAATTAGTAAAGCGTTTAGGAATTGTTCATGCAGAGATGTTGAAATATTTATTAATTAGCACTGGAAATATTCTCAATATTTCGATTATTGTTAAATATTTTAAATTCTCTCCAATTTTCGAAATTCGTATTATGTGTGTATAATATTTTTTTTTAATTTGTAATCCGAAATAAAAAATTATGAACTAAATTTGCCGCCCCTTAAAATTTGCCGCCCTAGGCTCCAGCCTACTCAGCCTGCTGGTAAATCCGCCACTGACAAGTGCACAAGGTTTTTCGTGCTTACAATATCTAAAATCAATTACATTCATATTTGCAGTACCTAGTATGTTTGCTTGTGAATATATAAGGCGTTCTCTATGCCATGTATTAGTTAAGTAATGATAAGTATACCTACCTACCTATTTATGAATACTAAGAACAGGGATTCCTAGTGGTCTAAGTATTTTTTCTACTATTCTACGAAGTTAATACGGTGATCGTGAAGCAGATATTACTAGTTGAAGTTAAATACATCTTAAATACAGTTTTTAGTTCAAAACACCCGGTTTTCAGCAACAGTTTGCTTTCAGATATTCCTTGTTTCAACTCTCCTAGGCACATGTTTCAACTCACCTCGGTATGAGGACAAAGTTGAAGCAAAGTCACTAGTTGTTTTCAAATCGACTTTTTATGTGTATAAAGCAAGTAATAACAGTTTTCGTCCCAAACATAAGTTTGTTAAATACCTAAACAAGATATAAATTAATAAAAAATACTGTCCATGTTATAGCTCATTTTAAAAGTTATGGGCCATAATGTAAAAATTGTTTCAACTCCCCTCGGTACATAAAAATAATAGCCCGCTCTTATTTATCTGTTTGTTGCCAATGTTTAAATCGTAGGTATCCAAAATAGTCCTTAAATTAGTGGTAAGATGCTTTAACGTGGTGAGATATGGTGACAAAGGGGGTTAAGAAGATGAGGAGAAGGGTGAAATGAGGTGAGGAGGTAAAATGATTGACAATCGGTAGAACAAGACTTTAAAGCAAGTAAACATATTTTTAAGAGTCTTATATTTTAGCACTACAATTTAAATCGTGCTAATTAACCTCAGCTCTGATATTCTTCAAATAAACTCAATTTTATTTAATTAACAATTAGATAGATTAGATTAATAATTACAGCAGTAATAGCCTAATGGGTGAGACTGGCCATCTCGATCGAGAAGTCCGTGGCTCAAACCCCAGGCACGCACTACAGATTTTTCTAAAATTATGTGCGTATTAGAAATTAATTATCACTGCTTTTCGGTGAAGTAAAACATCTTGAGGAAATTTACACACCCGAGAGATCTTTAAAAAAAAGTTCTCAGAGGTGTGTGAAGTCTACCAATTCGCACTTGGCCAGCGCGGTGGTCTATGGCCTAAAAATCTCTCATTCTGAGAGAAGACCTGTGCCCAGCAGTGGGACAATAACGGTTTTATGAGCGAACAATTAGATATTACTACATTGTTTAACCGCATATCACATCAAAATTTATGTACCTAATATTTGGTGTTATTGCATCATTTCATACATCATTGATAGCTTTCAGTAAGTCATAAGTGTAAATGGTTAACAAGATAAGATACAAAAATACATAGGTGTGACTAATCATCTCTGCTTTGTAAAGTCTTAAGTAAAGTAATCATGTACTTCTATCCTTTGGAAAATTGCTTAAAACCAGTGTTCATCATCAACTCATCTGTCCTATAGTTGGGCACAGATCTCACACAGGGTTAAGTCCATAATACATCATGCTGACTTTAGTGTCCTTAGTGTGAGTTTATGATGTTTCCTCGAAACAAGCATTGTTCTTGTCCTCCGTTTTCAGCCATAAGTTACAATACACTTTTTTTTTATAGTTAATAATAATAATAATAATAATAAACGTTTATTGCCAAAAACTGTTGAAATAATACAAAAAAATAATACATTTATATATATAGAATTGACATGGCAAAAGGAATCGACTCAGCCTTGCTAACTCGGAATCGGTGATTCGAGTAGCGCTGTTTTTCAGCCGCTCCATTAATCCCTGAGGTGTTAGGCGGGGTAGGAGAGTCGCCAGCCGCTGAGGTTTCATCTGGGACATGAGATCCGAGTGTGTGTGTGTGTGTGTGTGTGTGTGTGTGTGTGTGTGTGTGTTAGTGTGTCGGTGGGTGGGTGTGCGTTTGTATGTGTCTGTGTGTGTATATGTGACTGTACGAGCATATAAAAGGGTATAAGGCTTAAAATAGGTAACTGTCATTACTTAACAGTAAAAAAACTCCTTCAATTGTAAATATTGCACATAGGCGGGTTTCAAATTTTCAGCAGCAAGTTGTCTTTTTAACAAGGCAAATTTATATTTGACTTTGAAATATTCTGTGCTCAATTTTCTTCTCATAGGAGGAGGTAAATCATTCCAAATTCTTGCTGCTGCAAATTTGAAACACCCTCTGTATCTGGCCGACTTGTGTGCTGGAATTTTTAGGATATTTTGAGCATTCGAACGCAGACTTCGGTGGGTAAGATCTTCAATCCAGTGCAGTTTCTCGAATAGGTACTCGGGCTTCTTATTCCAGATCACTCGATGTATAGTACACGATGTATAGTAGTAGTTGTAGTAATAATATCGATAAGGCAAACGGGCCACCTGATGGAAAACAGTTACCGTCGCCTCTGGATATTTGCATCACAATAGGAGTCGTCAATGCATCGCGGGCTTTGAAGGAGAGCTCTTTTTATACCTTTCTTGAAGACCCGCATTGCATAGCACTCCGGGAATACCTTAGGAGAAAGCTCATTCCTCATCTTTCACGTTCGACGCAGGAAGGAGCAAGCAAACCGAACTATGGAGGATCGCCATGGGTCCAGTTGATGTGGATAGAAACTTATCCGTCGGCGACTGGTTTTCACTTTCAAATGATGAGCAAAATCAAGAACAATACTTGTTCTATGACAATTATAAATAAGTATTAAGGTTACAGGTAGGTATAACATAGTTATCCATATTTATCTTATTAATATAATAACTAAAAGTAATAATGAAGGATGGATAATTCTTACTCTCATATAATGTAAATACTTGGCAGATTTGGTTGAAATTTTGCAGAAGAAAGTTAGTGCCGCCCGAATAAGTAGTTTGCCTTAATATATTGGTAGCGCGAGATAAATGTTAAAGACTTACGTGTTGTCTGTCGGTTTATGATTGCGACTCTTTTCAATAAGGATAAATAATAAAAATAAATATAAGTTCTTATTAGACGGACGCAGCCATCTCTTCACACTTATGTTACATTAAAAATAAATTATAGCATTGACATCTGTACGGGGCAATTGATTGACACAACTTTTAGAACTTTTACAAAGCCTTAGAGCATAAACTTTTATAGCAAGTGAGTAATAATTCATTTTATTAATTGCATATCTAAAATATGCGTTGAGGGTTCAGAGACTCAAACTTAAACTCAAAAATCAGTGTTAGCCGAACTAAGGCGAGGTGACGGTGTGTTCCCACGGGCGCGCACCTGCGCCGGACTAACAATCGACACCCGCATTCCACCGCGCCTACGCCTCTACACCACACCATGGCATTCTGTGAAACAATTCGACCATGCTTTCAAATAAAAGAAAAGTAGCTGAACTTCTATACTTTTTACGATGTTTGTATGGCAATATATTTTTTTACGCAATAATGTGTCTGTTCCATTTATCATAAGGTTATGGCAAAATGTTTACAGTAACGGAGCGATCTACGCTTTTATATGTATTTATCAGGATTCTACCAGTCGTTATTTACCCATTATTATCCGACTCCTGAGCACGGGTCTTCTTTCAGAATGATAGAGTTTTAGACCATAGTCCACCCCGCTGTCTAAGTGCGAATTGGTAGACATAGAGTTCTTCGAGTACCTACCTAACATATCTTCTTATATTTTTACATTTATCGGGTCTCGCTTAAAGTACAAGAAGACAATTATTTAACAAAACCAATTCTTTCACAAGGTAACAACATTTTATTCTTGATTGCAGCAATATTTAAATGTCAATAGAAAAAACATAAATAAGTAGGTCCTATATTCTATTTAGAACTTATTTTAGCAATTTCTTCGTATTACGTAAATAGTTTTATCATTAAAACGACAGTTAAGTTTTAACAATGATAAATTATTTTGTAACACATTGTTATTAAGTGTAAATTACTTACAACCGTTATATAAAAGTTCTATTCAAATCGGTTTATTATAAAACTACTACACACATGCAGAGATAGAGCAGTGATAGCCTAATGGTTGAAACTTGCCCTCTCAATCGGGAAGTCCGAGGTTCAAACCCAGGCACGCATCACTGATTTATGTGCGTATTATACATTAATTATCACTGCTTTTCGGTGAAGGAAAACATCGTGAGGAAACCTACACACCCGAGAGTTCTTTAAAAAAAAAGTTCTCGGAGGTGTGTGAAGTCCACCAATTCGCACTTGGCCAGCGCGGTGGACTATGGCCTAAACTCTCTCATTCTGAGGGAAGACCCGTGCCCAGCAGTGGGACAATAATGGGTTGACGACACACACACGCAAATATTCTATGAAATTGTGACTAATAAATCTGACGTCTAATAATCTACTTAGATTAAAAAAGCAATATTGATGCTCATATCGATGTAACAACTGTCACAGAATGGAACTTATTTCGTACTTCAGCTACCTTTGTCCGTTATACCAATTATGAAATGGTCGACATTTGGCTCGTTCAGCCCACTTGCCTTCGCCAAACACAATAATGCACAGCATTGTGCACAATTGTACCCATATTTGTTAACAATGGACCTCCGTATTGACATCTGTGGAATTCTAACTCGCGACAACCGGCCGGATCTGGAGTTCAAATGTCCCACAATACAAAATAACCCTTATTACTGAGACATAAAAGATATATTACCAAATACTCCCTGTAAGATTGCTGTTACTTCATGTTGGTTGGATTATAGTTCGTAGTAGTAGTAGTGCTAGGTCGAATTTTGTTAGTGATCGGTTTTTGTCGAATGTTAAATATCTCCCAATTGCCACTTGTGACATAATCGCCGGGTGTCGAGGGGTGACGGCTATTTGTACTTTTTGTGTGTTTTGCCAGTTGGCGCAAACATAATGTAATTTGTTTATATGTACATTTATCCGAGTATTATCGATAGTCAACGTTAAGTAGGTTATTTAAGCTATTAAATAAAATAACAAAATATTTTTAATAGATACGATCTGGCTACTTTTTATGACTGTAAAGTTGTCTGCAATATTTTACTATCTATCACAAAAATAAACAGCAACGCAAGAAATTAGTTTTTATTGTTTTTAATTAAAAAAGCTTTTGATAGTAACATTGGCCATTATATTTACATTTCAATTAATTTATGCAAAGAGCTAATAAAAATAATGTATTTCAGCTAAAAAAATAATTAGTTTTTGTGAATTTCGTCAGCAAAGTTAACAAAAACTTGGAAGCTATTCCCTAAAGCCAGGTTCTATTCCATGTTACCATAACACGTTGCCTGCGACATAATTTTCAACGAACTTTCAGCTGGTGATTTGAAAATCTAAAAGATCTCAAAACTAATTGATCACTGAGTGCGTTGGAGACCAAATCAGTGTCCTACAATAAGTTTTGAAAATAATTTATATCTTCCAAAAACAATCCCATAAACTTGAAATTATAATACTGGGACCTAATCCATCCTTTTTTAAATTGTGTCTTAAAAGTCACCCTTAAGTGGAAAACAAATATGTTTATTTGTATTTTTCATCCGTAAAGAACTTTAGGTACAAGATAAAACCCCCAGCAAGGATTGTAATAACAGGATTTTAGTCCACGCACAATACGAAAGTCCTGCAAAAGATTTAATAGATCTCGTTACGAGGTCTATCACATCTCTTCAAGCACTTTGCAGCGAACGTGTTAACTGACAAATACCTTGCAATTTGTTCTTTTTTACATGTGTATGTGTTTGTTTACATACACGAAGATGGATTGCTGATCACCGAAAATTGACATTAGTTTTATGATTATGATAGATTGGTATAGTCTTAGTATTCTATATATTACGCGGACGGAGAAGTATGAAATTTGGCCGGGGTATAGTTAATAGCAGGAATGCAGAATGCATTTTTTAATTTATTGCCATGCATTTGACACAAACACATATTTAATAGACGAAACAAATCGTTCCTTGTCTTACTACGAAAACACATATTGTCAAAAATGACAGATGTCTCTGTCAAAATATCTGTTTTTTAATATCTGCTTTTAAATGTGGCTTAGTCAATTATACCGCTTTTTCCCTTTAATGGGTGTTTCTAAAGTAACTCGAAATTTTAAACAAAATCAAAATTAATTTTGCGTTGAATTAAGATCGAATTTTGACCGTTGCGATGGGTGTCTTCTTATTATTATTGTGTACCTAAATATTTTAATAAGTATGTACTTATCTACTAATGAATTGCAAAAACAACAATTTAAATCCCATATTATTATGGGATTAAATACATCGTTAGCTATTTAATAATAATTGCATGCCTAATTAAGTTAGGGGTAGGTATATAAATTTTGTTTTAAGTAACCGTTGTAATTGTAGTTATTTTTGATAACCGAAATTATAACCCGTGGAAGATACTAATTATAGTTTTTTCTTATAATTATAATAATCGAAATTTTACATTGCAACACAGATTTTTGTAGTATGTCTGTCTATATGTGTCTACCAAATCGTCGCCATATATTTTAATCATAGCTACGAAATACTAGTTGTCGTCTGCGGATGCGTACGTGTGGACTATAAAACAAACATTTCACTCCCTTCAGGAATAATATCAAAAAATCCTATCTTATAGGGTGCCTTTTTAAAAATGATACCTAGGTGGTAGGAGGCCATTACTAAAGGGTTAACAATTTCAGACTTTGGTCCAACTTCACCCAAAAAACTTACAATGCTCTTCGAATTCAATTTAATAATAGATTTACTATGCTGATGGGGCTACCGAGTTACCGTAGTGCATCAGGGATGTTTGCAGAAACACGTGTCAATTGTTTTTACACTTTAATTCGCAAAAAATGCATCTCTCTGATGCACCGTGTCCGGGACAGCTCCAACAGTATCCTGAAAATGATCAATATGAGATCTGATTGTCAATACATTAATCACAGCATAATATATAAATGAAAAAATGTTGTAAATGTTATTTTGAATCCAGTCACTTGAATAAACAAATAATAGTAATAATTATAATTATTATTAAGCGGTAAAATACATGTGATAATATAATACAATAAACATTTGTAAGCCTTTTGAGGTCTACTGCTGTATATGAGCTTCCTCTAAGTGGTGATTTTTAATGGTCACCGCACACGGTACGCTGTTAATGACAGTAGTAAGTGTTAAAGTAACACTTTTGTATTCCAGGCAAATCCTGGAATACAAAAATCCTTTAGTCGCATTCTACGACATCCACGGGAAGAAAGGGAGTTATAATCTTAATTGGCCATACCTTTTTTTTATATTTGCGACATTATGCATTACACCGTTTAAACGTATTTATGTACGACTATGATGTACCTATGATTAAAAACAGTACCCATATTAGGTACTGAATTGTTGTGACGCTTCGATTTTACCGAAACAGACCTTAATTACTTTTGGCTTATTACCGCAGACTTATAAAATTAGATATTTATTACAAATTGTCTCACTGTTTACCTAATTAAACGATGTTTTATTAACGGTAATGTTCTTCGTTGGAAAATATAAAGCTTAAAAACTCACATAGTTAATTATTATCACATAGGAAGTTAACACATAGGTAGAGCTTTTAAAAATTACTGATAAATTCTAACTACTTAACTAGCAGGCGGAGTCACGCGTGTATGTACTCTTTATATGGAGTGTTTATATATTGTGTCATTCATAATCTATTAGAAGTGTGCAGTGTATTCTAACAGATGTCATCAGAGTTTTGCGAGCGGTGCACACGACCCCGTTCATTAGAACTGTAATCTACTGTGTCGTAAAGATCTCGACGGCCTTCGCCAGTAACGTGACCGCCAGTCTACATCGATACAAGCAACTGAAAGTGCGCATTGATAGTGAAACAAATTTTACCAATGGCTTACGTTGAAAATGAAATCAAAAGTTCTGCTTTGGAACTCATCGGTAATACTCCAATTGTCGCCTTAGATCGCTTGCACCCCGGGCCCGGGCGCATTTTGGTAAAATGCGAGTTTATGAATCCAGGCGCGTCTGTCAAATGCCGGTCTTCACTACACATGATACAAGAAGCTCGGAATAATGGAGAATTGAAGCCTGGCGAACCAGTCTTAGAAGTGACTTCTGGTAACCAAGGATGCGGTCTCGCTATCGTATGTGCTGTACTGGGACATCCTCTCACATTGACCATGTCTCAAGGAAACAGCAAAGAGCGTGCGATGCACATGGAGGCATTGGGCGCTAATTGCGTCAGGGTTCCGCAAGTCGAAGGCACGTATGGCAACGTAACCCTCGCAGATGTGAAGGCTGCTGAATCGCTGGGCTTGAAATTGGTAGAGGAGACAGGTGCGTATTATGTGAACCAATTCAATAACGAGAGAAATAGTGACTCTCATTACAACTCTACGGGGCCTGAGATTTGGAGGCAAACTGGGCATCACGTCGATGCGTTCATCGCCACAGTGGGCACAGCCGGTACCTTTATGGGGACTGCGAGATATTTAAAGGAGAAGAATCCTAATGTGAAAACTTATGTAGTAGAACCGGAGGGTTCTCAGCCAATCAAAGGATTACCCATCACGAAACCATTGCATCTACTCCAAGGCTCGGGTTATGGTTGCGTTCCGAATTTATTCAAGTTTGACAACATGGATGGAACTCTGAGCGTGACAGATGAGGAGGCAGTTAAATACAAGAAGCTAATCGGTGAAAAGGAAGGTTTGTATGTGGGATATACCAGCGGAGCCAATGTTGCCGCGGCGGTCAAACTTTTGAATTCAGGCACTATTCCCAAAGATTCTTGGGTAGTTACGATGCTTAATGATACTGGGTTGAAGTATTCCTAGGTATTCTAGTGTGTTATAATTATATAGTATATCTGTGCTCCTGATGAAAGCCAGTATAAGTCTTTAAAACGGTTTTTGTAACACGAGATTTATCGTTAAATCTTTGTTTTTCTAATATTTTGGGAGAAAATTTTGGCAAAAATCTGACTTACACCCGTGGTCACTAGCAGCACAAATATAAATATGTGTTATATCAGGTATATAGGGTTATAATCGCACCGTTATCAACACTATTTATAACTTTATTTACTTTTTTCATATCTTAGTGTTGATATAATCCCAATATTTTATATTTATAATTAGCTGTGTATAGAGATTATTAATTGTTTATTGTAATCTTAAAAAAATATAATCTTTACTGCGTCTATTAACGATCATGTCACTTTCATTAGATTCAGACGATTGAAGTACCTATTTTTTTTGTTTTTCAGCAGTGAAGTATTTTATTTGTGGAAGGAAAATATTAATGTTCAATTGCTCATTATAAAATTATGTTACGTCAGTGTTGAATAGAAACAAATATTTGCATTTGCATTTCAGTCTAGTCTATTAAGTCAAAATAGTTCGTATTTTTCGACATTTCTTGTTGGCGATTAAATCATCGTCATTTGTTAAAATCAGGTAAAAGTAGAGTTCTTTTGGTATCTCATATAAAGGAGTGAGTTTAAAATGTAGTCATTTTTCAATTTTATTTTATTGTTATATCTGTAGAATGTTTAAACTGAACTTGTTATTTCACTAAGTATATGATTTTAATTAATTAAATTTACAAGTATTTACTGAACATAATTAAGTAGTACTGTATTCAAAGCTATGTTTATATCAAATTCACGCAATTTGGAATATGATATGATAAATGCTTTAAACTCTAACCTAACTGCAATAATTATTTTGGTATTTATAAACGACCTGCGTAGCGTAGTGTTCGCTGTAGGTTTAACACGCAGTGGGTTTGAGGTTTGATTCCCAGCCAGACAGATATATAAAAGATCTATTTATTTTTTTCTATTCTATTTGGCTATGCTCGGATTCGTTTTTGTACGTCTATGATACTTATTACACAGAAGAAATCTTAGTGTAGAATTAAAAGTGGCAAATTCGTGATTATTCATATTGTAAGCATTATTTGTAATTCGATCGTGGTGGCACCTAACTTTATTTATATAAAAGTGTAAAAAATATATTTTAAAGTACATGTTCTTAATAAAGTCCTGGTTTTCTAATTGTTTTTCATTTATTTTAAATAAAATATTTCAATTATTTCGTTATTCCACTATTTGGAAGATGGTAGAGTCTGTGTTGTTTGATCAGGGTACCTTAGCTACACTTTTTTAGCGTTAAACAGTTTTGCGTTTCGGTGAAAATATTTAAATGCATCGCCGGCTTTGAAGAAGTACTCTTTTACACCTTCCTTAAAGATTTGAATACAATATGGGGTACAAGCCATTATTGCCCCACTGCTGGGCACGGGTCTTCTCTCAGAATGAGAGAGTTTAGGCCATAGTCCACCGCGCTGGACAAGTGCGAATTGGTGGACTTCACACATCTCCAAGAACTTTTTTTAACGACCTCTCGGGTGTGTATGTTTCTTCACGATGTTTTCCTTCAGCGAAAAGCAGTGATAATTAATTTCTAATACGCACATAAATCAGTGGCGTGTGCCTGGGTTTGAAACTCGGACCTCCCGATTCAGAGGGCAAGTTTCAACCATTAGGCTATCGCTGCTCTACAATACATACAATATATATAATAATAATTAAATATAGTAGTGTCACATTTGTAATCGACTTTGGATAAAATTCGTGTTTCATATGGCATTTATATGGTTGTACATGACATACCTATATTTTTTTTCCAACAAAGTGAAATATGACAAATTATTTACACAATATCAATATTTTCAGTAAAAAATATGTCAATATAAATATTTTTCATACATCGGTGATAATAATTACCGATATTAATTGGAATAATTTTTCTATTTATTATCAATTGATAAACAAATTGTACCTCGTTCTTTTTGATTCTTTGTTTTTTGTCGAAATTTGTATACTAAGTAGTCCTGAAACATTGAGTATAAGCAATATAGAGTTGAAACTCTTTAATCACTCAAATTATGTAAATTCGACACAGCCGACGATTTTAGCTCTGGGCTATGCAATCTACACAAATATTTAACGTGTCTGGGGCCAAAACAAGACCCAAATAAGAGTAAAAGTGTTCTAAATGCCGAAAGCACCTTATTTTTGCGAACCAATTATAAGGCCTGAACACCTGTCCTGTAGGAGACAAGGGCTTGACATGAATCATGCATATTTAGGTCTGGTTTGGTATGTAACCTTGGGCGATCCAATCTTTAGACCTTGTTGTTAAAGGTGTTGCCAGCCTAAACCAGTTCCCCAAGTTTGTTGCACAAATTGTGACCTTTGGTGAATATATTATATGCCTCACGTTTAGAGAAGGGCTTAAAGGATGGTAATGTAGTTCATCTACAACGTCACAGTATTATATTATTGCATTATTTTCATTTTATTAGACTAGCTGACCCGGCGAACTTAGTTCCACCTAAAAGTAAAAAATCTAAAATTATCAGTATTCACTATATTATGTAAAACGGCATTAAAATCCTTAGCGTAGTACTAAAGAACTAAGCATACATAGGGACAGACAGCGCGAAGCGACTTTGTTTTGTACTATGTAGTGATTAAACTTGCAAACGAGCAGGCAGCACCTGATGGTAAGTGGCCACTGAAGAAGATGTGTATCTGAAGTGAATCATAGATGCGTTATTACTCCCGTGGGCTAAGAAAAGTGGAAAGAAACAGGATTTGGTCATCTAACATAAAGACTTAAGTGCAAATGGTATAGTTTTTTCTATAGCTGAATAACACAACACATACCGATTTATATGGATTTATTATGTAAAGAGTAGGTGGTAGAACTAGTGTAGTTCGACCGGGGAAGTACCACCGCCACACCTATTTCTAGCGTGAAGCAGTTCTTTTTTCGATGGAAGGGTGTGGTTGCCGGCGCATTTTTATATGAGACGACCACTTTAGTCCTCGGGAATAGTAACGCATCTGTAATTGACTTTAGATAGAACTTAATGTTCTATATGAAGTTATTTACAAGAGCCATGGGCGGCAGTGACCACTTACCATCAGGTGGATCATGCTCGTTTGCTGCTTCAATCTTATAAAAAAAACTGTCCCTCCATGTCTATGTTATGTATACACAAAATAAATTGTGCAGTATATATAACACCACATTTGTTTAATTTATGTGTATAATATTGATATAAAACAAAAAACATTTTTTAATCTGCAGGATTATTGCGAAAATATAGGTGTAGAGCCTTTGACGGCGCCTGCAACAAACGATTCCAAAACTATAATTTAGCATCATTGATTCACAACAACCCATTAAGGTTATGTCCATTTTAAGTTGAAAAAGTCCTTTGACCATCAGGGTTGTCTCGTTTCTATTTCCCAAATCCATATATATATGTGATGATGATAAAAATATAAGTAAGCAAAGATCGTTTTTTACATTTATAAAGTGTCCTAAAGTATTGGAAAGTAAGAGTATAATGTGGTTTTATCAGCTTTAAAAAAATTACTTAATTTTTAATTTCAATAACGCTTGAAGGAAGATTTTAATTAAAAAAAAGTAAATGTTATCTAAATATGCGCTATATTGTATTTTGAAATCTTCAAATTATATTTGGTTGTTTTGGTTTCATGTATTAGACTTAAATACCTTCTCTATTCTCACTCTATTTAAAAAAAAAACAGCATTAAAATCCGTAGCGTAGTTTTAAAGATCTAAGCATACATAGGGACAGACAGCGAGAAGCGACTTTGTTTTATACTATGTACTGATTAAAGTAGCCAACGAGCGTGCAGTACATCTGAAAGTGGTCAGTACCGCCCATGAACTTCTATAGGTCATTAACTCCACATAAGCACAGGTTGTAAATTAAGTCACACGTGTCGCCGCTCTTGAGGACTATGGTATTCTTTTTATACTTATGTCAGCCGTCATCCTAGACTTTGCACCGAATCCCAAGTAGGCTAAAAGGCGGTTTTAGGTACCTCTCTGGTCGTCCCTGTAGTTCCGGGATTAGAATAGGGCTACGGCATCCCCTGCCTGTCGTAAGAGGCGACTAAAAGGTGCTTCTGGGGTTGCGGGCGGCTAGAGTGGGAGCTCGAACCGTTCGGTCAGGCGACACGGGAAGGATGGCGGTATGTGTGGTCGCATACCGTCGTAAAAGCTAAACGGAGCGGTGGGCCCAGCCGCCCATCTGGGAGGAGCCCGATGGGGCAACGCGCTCAGAGGACTCCGGTTACGTTCCTTTGGAGATCCCGGGGTCCTCTGTGTAGCTCCGAGGACGGCCACCGGGGGAGTTTTAGTGCGGTGAAAATCCCACATAACCCTGCGTCATTCCCACGGTGTTAAAAAAAATAGGTACCTCTCTAGTGCTCTATCTGGTGCTGGTAGGTATCTCGTCTGCTAGTCTAAAAACTTAGTCTAAGAAGATCTTTGTCACTAGTTATTCATAGTAGCTATTTTTAAACAAACTTAGCAACCCTGATCTGCTTAGTGATCGCAGCTGTGGGATTACTAAGAAGTCACCGCTAGTCACGTGGGCGTTTCTCGTAATTTTACAACCTAATGCCGTTTGGCGTTTGTTAAACAGTGCCAATTCAGCTTCTAAATAGCTTTTGTCCGCTTCAGGCGCCATCACAAAAACTAAATTGGCTCGTTTGTTTCGGTAATTATTGGGGACTGTTTGATTTGTTAAGGTGAAACGTCCGGTGAATAGTTTGGCTCTATTTTAATGTGCAGGTATAAATTCATGTTTTTTTTATCTGACTGAAGTAGCAAACGAGCATGCAGTCCACCTGATGGTAAGTGGTCACTGCCGCCCATGGACATCTGTAATCAACTTCATACAAAACATGGGTTCCATCTGAAGTCCATCACAGATGCGTTGCTACTCCCGAGGACTATGAAAGGCGCCTCATGTGAAAGTGTGCCGGCAACCACACCATACTATCGAAACGCAAGAAATGCTTCACGCTAGAAATAGGTGTGGCGGTGGTACTTCCCCGGTCGAACTACACTGGTTCTACCACCTGGCCATGTTAGTTAGCGCGTTCTTTGATAATTATGAAATTATCATCTTAATTGACAAAAGTTTGTGATGACGTACTGCAATGTCGCACATTTTTGTTGCGATGACTGTTTTGCGCAAAATCCAAAAAAGCGCAATTTTTTTTTTGCAAAAACCAAAAAAGCGACTGCTTCATTTTTAAAGCAGTCGGGTCTTTAAAATAATTTAACAATATATTTTGTTGACGATATAATCTATTGAATCAAGTCTATCACAACGTCATGTGTTATTAATACTGTAACCATATCTCTTAATGTGTTGGATACACAATATTCGTTTATGACACACATGAGTGCACATATCTTTATTTGCCTGTTTGTGTGATCGTGCCGCGAGCGCCTCGCGGAAGGTTAGCGATGATAGCCGCGCAAATATCCTATTCCGCAAATATCTATGAGTACTTTGGCAAATATCGCGTTAATAGGTTTACTCTCACTGTTTATATTAGAACCATTTACTAGTGGTTTTTGTTTGAGTGGTTTTTGTTGAACGGTTTTTAGCCGGGTCGTTTAAGATGAATGTTCTCATCAAGCTTCTCTTCTTACGATTCTCATACATCCGGTAAGCATTGTACCCAGTAATAATAAATTACAAAAAGTAGCAAATATAAATAACGATACAAAAGGCGGCCTTATCGCTCAACAGCGATTTCTTCCAGACAACCTTACGGTAAGGAGTTAATGTAACAAATAAATATTAAAATGGGTGAAGTGCAATTAGAAAGTTTTAAGTGTAAAATAACAAAATAAGTTAAGAAATAAAACAGCGATCGCAATGAATAAATGGGAGAGGACATCTTAAGATAAAAAGGGGAGACAGCAATATGATTAAAGCAGAGCAAAAAGTCAAGGACTTAAATATGTATAAGATATATACAACAAGGATAAAGACAGACTTAGAGCTAAAGGTAATAAGATTTAACGAGATTTTTAAAGGAGTGTAAGGATTGTACATTTCTTGTAGATACAGGAAGGAAATTCCAAAGACGGATAGCTATAACAGTGAAGGATTTCTTGTAAAAGGAAGTGGAATGGGAAGGAGAATAAAGAGCAAGGTTTTCAGTGGAGCGAAGCGATCAGTCATAAGTTAGGTGTAGAAATTGGAAGCGTTGCTTGAGATATGGACAGGACGTCGGATTAAATAGTATACAGTAAAGAAGAGACAGAATGAGATCATTTCGGGAAGGCGAATTGGGAGCCACTTGAGTTTAGCGCGATATTCAGAGACATGGTCATATTTTCGTAAACCAAATATAAACCAAATAACTTTGTAGATATCACTTCACTAAACTGTAACGATAGATAAGTAACTTAATACGATAAATAGTAATATATAAATTGTATTTGCCACTATAAACACTTCTCTTCTAAGAAGCGATTACCGGTGATTATGTTGATTAAGAATTGATTACCAATGAAAATTTTCACGTTTTCTATATCCTGTATTTATTGATTTATAGGTGCCATGACTGCGATGGCAACAATAACCAGCAAATATCTATACAAACTTCTAAAATAAATTTCATCATTTGCGGCATGCTTAACGTTTAGTCACGTTGATCGTCAAAATCCGTCTTAAAACTTTATAAACTAGTCACCCGTCATAACGGTCGAAATTCGACCCTAATTTAAATTAAAAAACTAAACTTCATATTGTCCAAAGTAATACGTAATAGTATATTTCCATTGCAATCATCTAATCGCGTACAGGATGCCCGTCGACGGTTGCCACTTGCTGGAGAAGATCTTAAACGAAGCAGACGTGCTGCTCCTAAGAAGTGAGGTCGTATCTTATCGTTGAATGTAAACAATCTAACATTTCTGTTGCTCCGTGTAGGTACTATGAAATTCTTGGCCACCGTCATGATCCTATAATTTCTTAGTACACTCACATTAATTACATTTCAAATCAGTCCAATTGTCAATTGTGTAAAAATAAAAGTTCAATGTCAAATGACATCTAGTTGAGTAATTCGTGACTCGTGTCATCGGTGACATAACATTCATAGATTCAATAGATTGTGTTTATCTACGTTCCGTTTTGTCTTTTTTTTAACTAACTATATTTTGTTTCAAAATTATTGTCTTAGTGTCTCATTTTGGTTATTCAAATTTATATATATATATATATTTTCTTTAAAAACTATTGTTCGTTTTAAAATTTAAATCTTTTTAATTTAGTGTTCAGCAAAATTTATTACTCACTTTTAATGTAGATTCACTTTTTGTTTTTACTTAAATTATTTTGTTTACAAACATTATTATATTTGATTATTTAACAACGATTTGGTTAACTAGTAGTTTATGAATTATGTTTCTTTCTTACAATAATATTTTTTTTTTTTTTTTAACATTATGGTTTTGTAAACAGTCAACTGATGGGCTGGTGCCGGAAAATGACTTTTTTTGTTTGTTTGTTTTTTTTTTTTTTTTTTTAAGTTTTGTTTTACTTTTACTATTATTTAATATTTATTAGCTCTAATTTTTTACCTTTGTTTTTTTTAAATTGTGATATTAATATTTATTAATTGTGATAGCAATAATTATTTATATATTTATTTTATGTTCAGTAATATGTCAGATAATGATGATATATATTTGTCACCCGATGACTCTCCACATTTTTCAGATTCCTTTAAATCTTGCTGTAGCTCTCCGGACGCTAGTTTAAATTGTAATTTGACTAGGGTATTCTCTTCTTCAGATAAACATTTAAACATATGTCACATCAATGCACAGAGTATTCCGAGTCACTATTCTGAACTCGAGACTGCCTTTAATATTAACTGCCTGCACGCTATCCTGGTTTCCGAAACCTGGCTTAAACCACCATTACATTCTTCAATTTTTCCACTTCCTGGCTTTGTTCTTATTCGGAACGACCGTACTGAGAAAGGGGGTGGCGGTGTAGCGATCTACTTACGAAGTAGCATAAATTACAGAGTAATATTTTCATCACCATCACGCTACTCTGCCTCCCCCGAGTATCTGTTTTTAGAAGTAAATGTCTTGGGCACAAGGGCTGTTCTGGGCGTTGTGTACTGTCCTCCATCCATTGAGTTTACTGACACTCTAGAGTCAGTTTTCGAAACTTTGGGGTCTGAGTACACACACTGCTTAATAATGGGTGACTTTAATACAGATATGTTAAAATGCACTCCTCGTTCTCTCAAACTTAGATCCTTGATTGAGTCGGTAAATTTCTCTCTTCTTGCTTCATCTGCCACACATCACAATTTCACCTCTGATGACTCTTGGATAGATCTTATTATTGTAGCTTCCCCTGAGTGCATTGAGACCTATGGTCAACTCCCAGCCCCTGGATTTTCACGACATGATCTTGTCTACACATCCTATAAAATCAAGCCTCCCAAAGAAAAACCTAAATTTCTAGAATTGCGTAATTTTGTAAGGATGGACGTTGACAAACTTCAGAGGGATGCCTCACTTATCACCTTTGCACCTTTAATGGATGCGACTACCATTGACCAGAAGATCCTTTTCCTCAACAATTCTATTCTTTCGCTTTATGATGATCATGCTCCATTGCACAAGGTGAAATTGAGACGTCCTCCTGCACCCTGGTTCACAAATGACATTCGCGTAGCAATGATCAGACGGGATCGCGCGTTTCGTAAATATAAGAAAGAGCGGACTGAAGCCAACTGGTCTACTTTTAAAACTGTACGTAATCGATGCAATCAGATGGTACGAATAGCCAAACGCCGATATATTCATGCGAACATTTCTGTTTCATCAGCCGCTGATATGTGGAAATTCCTCAAGACACTTGGTGTAGGTAAACCCTTTTCTTTAGACTTTCGTTCTTCTCATTCCTTAAACGACCTGAATCGTCATTTCATTTCCACGTGTCCCTTGAACAATTCTGTCCGCTCCCTCACATTAGCTTCCATAACTTTAATGCAACCGTCTCTTGCTCCTATCTTTGAGTTCTCTCCCATTACCCAGGAAGACATACGAAGGGTTATTCTGAGTATTCAGTCCAAGGCAGTGGGGTGCGATGAGGTGAGTAGGGTCATGATTTACAATGTCATTGACAGCTTTCTTCCAGCTATAACCCATGTCATAAATTTTTCTCTGACCTCGGGCCAATACCCGTCGATCTGGAAGAAAGCCTTTGTACGTCCACTTCCCAAAATTCCTCATCCCGTACTTCCTAATCATTATCGGCCTATATCTATTCTTCCATTCCTCTCTAAAATTCTGGAAGCATGTGTACATAAGCAAGTCTCCACTCACATCTCGAAACATAACCTGCTGAGTGTATATCAGTCTGGGTTCCGCTCCGGTCACAGCACCACCACTGCTTTAATCAGAGTCTGCGATGATATTAGACGGGGGATGGATAATAAGAAGCTCACGGTGATGGTGCTTGTTGACTTTTCAAATGCTTTTAACACAGTCGACCATGATATTCTCCTTGCCATCCTTACCCACTTACGCTTCTCTCCCTCTGCCTTGGATTGGTTCTCTTCATATCTTCGCGGGCGCCAGCAGTCTATCCGTATAGGAAGTACTTCTTCGGATTGGGTTGATTTGGAGGCTGGTGTTCCGCAAGGCGGTATTCTCTCTCCGTTATTATTTTCTCTATTTATTGATTTCTTAACTCCTGTTTTCAACTGTTCGTATCATCTGTATGCTGACGACCTACAATTGTACACACAAGCTGACGTGGACGACCTTAATAGCGCCATAAGTAGATTAAATGAAAATTTAAATGCTCTTCACAATTGGTCTTTGCGGTATGGAGTAACTGTCAACCCGGCTAAATGCCAAGCCATCATCATGGGTAGTTCCAGGTTGCTGGCTAAGATTGATCGTGATTCGCTACCTGCTATCTTGTATGACAGTAAAGCCATTCCGTTTTCAGAATCGGTGAGGAATCTAGGTCTACAAATTGATAGCTCTCTAAGCTGGGACGCGCAAGTTGTTGAATTATCGCGGAAGGTCAACGTCACAATGCGATCATTATACCGTCTGAAGCACTTTCTCCCTGTAAAAACTAAACTTTTGCTTGTGAATGCCCTTATTTTACCCATTATTGATTATGCAGATGTGTGTTACCCAGATCTGACCGAAGCCCTTCTCAATAAACTAGAGCGCCTTCTCAACAATTCTATCCGGTTCATATTTGGCCTTCGCAAATATGACCATATCTCCCAGTTTCGCAGCCAACTAAAATGGCTTACTATTCGGCAAAGGCGCAATTCTAGGATTCTCTTTCATCTTTACTCTATCTTGAATGATACTAATACTCCTTCCTACTTGAAGGATGAATTTCAGTTCCGGTTTTCTACTCATGACAAAATGCTTCGGTCATCACATAACTTAAAAGCTATCATTCCACTGCATTCTAGCGGCTTTTTTCATTTCTCCTTTACTGTTCAGGCGGTATTACTTTGGAACGCCCTGCCAGTTGAAATCAGGAAAGCACCCAGTAAGGTCATCTTTAAAAAACTTGTTCGAGAGCACTATCTCAACTCCGATACTGTCCCATAATTACTATATACTTTCCTTTTATATAGTTTATTTATTTATTTATATATATATATATATATATATATGTAGATGTATCATGTGTATTGTATGTATGTATGTATATATAAAGTTGTAAATTTTTATAAATTTTTATTATTATATATATTATATATGATTACTATTAAGTCTAAAATTAACACCTGCCGCATATTCTCCAACCACCCAGGGTTGACTGGTAGAGAATGCCATCAGGCATTAAGTTTACCCTTTTGTTGCTTTTATTTTTATAAAGGTGCAATAAACGAATAAATAAATAAATAAATAAATATTTCTGTAATTAAAATAAATTGTAATTTTCAAGTAATTTTAAATGCACCCGTTAAAGGTAAAAAGAGGTTTATTATCTAAGCTGCATTTAAAGCAATAGCGGATATTTTGACAAAGACATCTGACATTTTTGACGTTATTTGTTTTCTTAATATGACTGGACCATAGACAAGTATAGACTATGGACCATGGACCAATAAATGTTTTATTTCGTTCATAATGTATGTGTTTGTGACAAATGCAAGGTAGTGTGTGTAATGTGTTTTTGTTTGATTGTGTGTATGTTTTATGCATTATTAGAAAAAAAAAATTGTATAGCATAATCCTTCCTCTACATCAACTATAACCGTAAGTAATTTCATACTCCTCCGTCTGCGGCATGTATCATAAAAACGAATCATAAGTTTTTGCTTTGATTTCAGATTGCGGTATGCTGAATTTTTAGCCACGTTGATCGTCAAAATCCCTCTAAGACTTTTAGTATATATAGCATTTTATTTTTAAATTTTGTTGATTAGGTATGTATTGTTTGTACCTGTATGTGGGAACGGTCCACTTAATACACATGACTTACCAAAAAAATCTAATGATTTTTATCTGATCATCCAAACAATGAACGTGCGATACAATCAATACACGATAACATCTTCTAGGCACATTAGCGAAGTAATTTCATATTTAGTAATCAAATAGCATCTAGTAATCTATAAATCGACGCCGGGTACCTAAATTAATGCATCGTAGACTGTATCATGAATAACAAGTTCCTAGATAATAGACAACACGTCAGTTGGATGGACAGCTTCCGGAATAATTAGCTTCAATTGACAATCAACGCTATAAAGGAATCTTCCAGTCTTCATGAAGTCATCAAGTCCTTTTTTATCGATTCCTATGTCATCAATTCATTATAGTCTTGGGGTCTTCTATCAGAATAAGAGTTTAAAATGACAAAATAAGTGTAAAATGACAAATAGCCTGGTAGACCATCATATGCAAATAATATGTTGTTCATCTTATTTTGACGAAATAACATAAGCATAATGCTTACCGTTCGGCTATGATATATTTGTTGTCGTGATTCAACGAGATTTTATGAATGTTACACTCATAAATTATTATTTTTTTGTAACACTTGACAACTCTTCCGAAATTCTGATTTCTCTCAAGTTAATCCTCATGGCTTGAATCTAATTAGTGGATTAGATTAGCGTGAAGACGCACACCTATTTCTAGCGTGAAGCATTTCTTGCGTTTCGATAGAAGGGTGTGGTTGCCGGCACATTTTGTAGCAACGCATACGCATACGTAGCCGGGAGTAGCAACGCATCTGTGATTGACTTCAGATGGAACCCATGTTCTGTATGACAGATGTCCATGGGCGGCAGTGACCACTTACCATCAGGTGGACTGCACGCTCGTTTGCTCGTCGGTCAGACAAAAAAAAGATTGGGTCATTTGGTCTCACTGGCAGTTTTTCGTCTTACATCTAACCATACCATCGTCGTAAAATACGGTATGACCATTCACCAACAAATACACCTACATGAAGACTTCCTTATAAATTGTCCCGGGGATTTCTACACAGTGAATAGATAAGTGGTTATTGAGATATCAGGTCTTCAAGTGTTATTTATACTAATCTAAAATGGTATATAACTGACACTTTGAAGTGGTTCTCACAGGATATAAATACTTGCTTCATAACAGTACATGTAAGATTCAGTTGACTATTTTTCATATGAAACAGGTATTACCTGAAGTTAATGACAGATATGTTATTACTAAGTATTTTCTGGTAGTTTTACAAAGTATAAAATAGGTTAATAATTTGGGTATCTTGTGAGTGGGACTCACTTAGGTCATTGAATATTAATATACCTACTGGATTCATAATACCGTGCCTAATAAGAGATAAATACATTATAACATAGGGCAGTGATAGCCTAATGGTTGAAACTTGCCCTCTCGATCGGGAGGTTGCGCAGCACAGGTTTTTCTAAAATTATGTGCGTATTAGAAATTAATCATTACTGTTTTTCGGTGAAGAAAAACATCGCGAGGAAACCTACACACTTGGCCAGCATGTGGACTATGACCTAAACTATCTCATTCTGAGTGAAGACTCGTGCCCAGCAGTGGGACTGGGTGAAAATGGGCTTACCAGAACAAAAATCTAAATTAATTAAGTTTTTTTGTCTGAACGGGGATTGCATCCGGAACCCTTTTCATGTTAGTTCAGTACAGTGACCGCTCTGTCACTCTTCATTCGTGTTATACTGGTATCATATTTGGTTTAGGAGGTTCTTTGAAAACTAGTGGAGGAATGGTCGTCGGCGCGAGATAGCATCCAGGGAATTGATTTAATCAGTGTCAATATTGACGCGGCGTTGTGGGAACCGCGCAGTGTGCACAGGTGGCCTCATTCTGGATATACAGAGTGTTCTAGAAATAAACCAGAGTTGTTAAACTTCACCGAAAAATTCAAAATATTAATAATAAATATTCAGGGAAAAATTCAGGTAGGTACATCTTATAAGTAAAGAATGAATATTTTTTTTATTAATATTATGCACTTCTTTAAATTATTTGGGGATAAGTTGTTTTTTTTTATTTGATTGAAGTAGCAAACGAGCATGCAGTCTACCTGATGGTAAGTTTTTAACTGCCGCCCATGGACATTGGTAAGCAATTGTCTTCCAAGGACTAAGATGAACGCCCCAAATAAAGTAAGCCAGCAACCACATTCCTCCACCGAAACGCAAGAACTGCTTCACGCTAGAAATAGGTGTGGCGATGGTAAAAACCACTTAAAATTTTGTTTGGGAATACTAGTAGCTTCAAAAAAATGAGTTACATTTACGGCTATTCAGCTAAAATACAATGTGTTAAATATAATATAAAATGTTATGTATTCGCTCCCTTAAACTAAGAGATATCTCTTAGTTTAAGGGAGCGAATACATAACAAACAATTCATACTGACTACTGCCGCTTGTTCATCGATTGCCGCAGAAAATCGTATACATACGAGTATATCTCTTGAAAACAACTGAATACTTATTTTTAACCTTTTCATGTATTTCAGTGGAAGGGTGTGTGTGGTGTGCAGGCTCACTTTAATATAAGGCGACCATCTCAGTCCTCGGGAGTAGCAACGCATCGGTATTGCTACACTACATAGTATAAAACAAATTCGCTTCTCGTTGTCTGTCCCTATGTATGATTAGATCTTTAAAATTATGCTACGGATTTTAATACAGTTTTTTTAAAAGATAGAGTGATTCAAGAGGAAGGTTTTTATGTATAATACATGTATAGTATAGTGGAGAAACACTGATAATTTTAGATTTCTGACATTTAGGCGGAACGGAGTTCGCCGGGTCATCTAGTATGTTATATTATGTGCTTACATGTGTGTATGGGCAGCGGTGATCACTTATCATCAGGTGGACTACATGCTAGTTTCCTACTTAAATCTTGTATAAAACACCTGAATTATAATAAACTTACTATTTTTACAAATATATCTCTACAAATGCATACACGACATATCTTGACCTTGTTATGAAATTTCTTATCATTATAAGGCCTTATTACTCATTCAGTCGTTCGTTGTTTTTTTGCACTTTAGGTTTCTATTTAAAAACTTTATCGAGAATTATCAGCGAGTCAAGGTGGAAAGATGAATGGACTCAGTGTTTTTACGGATGATAAATATCATTATGATCAGTATGGGAAATTATACAAGTCATTGCAAGATTGCATCATAATTTTACTTATAAATTCGATTTTTTTTCCATTTGCGCGTCGTAGATTTTTAAAACACGACATCGATGATTATGATGAGAATGTACCTATATGATTTTGTGTATATTTACGTCATGAATGCATGACTTGCGATTGTTAAATTACATAATATTTATAGTATAATTAATAACTAAAATAAATTAAGCATTTATTCGAAAGCATAAGCATATATTTTCCAATTGTTAAATATGATTCTAAGAAAAAAATCTCTACATACAAATTAAACGCACTCTGTATATGAACCTGCCTTGAACTTCAGAGTAAACATGTAATTTACCTTTAAAAATTTAAGTCTTAGGCCACTTACAGGAAACACCTGCAAGAATTCCCGCTTACCTGTTAATGTCATCTTGATAGCAACAACTTAACCCCAAAAACCTTGGACAAGAGCTCAACATCGAGAAAAAAATCTTTAAATATTTATTCTTTACTTATACGATGCACCTACGAGTATGTACCTACTTAATCTTTGAAATGATTTAATCTTGCAAATGAAAATGCAGTTCACTTGATGGTAAGTGGCTACCACCATCTACAGTCTATCATCTGTAATTTGTTCCATTTAGAATTGCAGTAATATCTGAGTTCTGCCACAAATGAGGACTAAGTTGGAACTTGGATAAGTGTGTCTCTGTAAGTCAGGGTTGCCAACTCTCAAAAATGTGTTCCCCTAAAGTCTTCATTAAAAACCCCTAAAATCCCCCATAATGAATTATTAATTGGAATTTTTCCTGGCAACCTGACTTGACGACGAAAAAAAAAAGGTCTTCGGGTGTAGTGCATGACGTTGTTTTTCCTTTTTGTTTCGTCGTGAGGCATTGATTATATAGACTGGCGGGGAGATTTCCCATTAAAAACACCTATATGTTGAAGTTATAAAAACCCCTGAAAATACCCCTAAAAATTTTACACCCCTAAAAAATCCCCATCCTACTTGAAAATCCGTTAAATTTGGGGGAAAAACCCCTAAGTTGGCAACTCTGCTGTAAGTATACCTTAAACCAGAACATATACAGAACAGATACAGTTTGATACTGCTGTTTTGATGCAGAAATAGGTGTCACTACACTTAAAAAATGTATTCGTGCGATTGCAAATATTAATTTGCGTACTAGTTGCCGACCATGGCTTAAAAAACTGAAAGTGCTAACGTTTCCATGCATATACATATTAGAAATGGTGATGTTTGTGCGTAAGCAACGCCATTTGTTTGAATTAAGTAATTATAGAGACAATACGCGGCGCGAACAAAAATTAATATACCTTCCAAACAAGCTAGCAGAAGTGACAAAAGCCACACTCTGTATGGCCATAAAGATATATTATAAACTACCTTACCAATTAGAACAAATAATGAAAGACCACATATGTGCCAGAAAATTAAAAAATATATTAATAGAAAAATGCTATTACACGTATGACGAATTCTTAAACAATGATTTAAAAATACAAAAAATATTAATCTTCTAAAGTTATCCGCATTGTAATAAAGTGTCTAATGTCTTTTAATGATAAATACGAGTATGTGAGTGCCATACATTTAGAACGCCTTAACCTTTTTTTTTAAACATCTTATGTAATCAATATTAATGTAACCCAAAAATTGACTAAATCTTTCTTTCTTTCTTAATCTGCCTTAAAACAGCAGGAGTTGCACCTCCGGAGTTGAAACCCGAAGAGTTCTACTAACTTTAGGAATGAGGAGCAATCCATCTGTGATGGACGTGATTGACGTTAGCTAAAATCTCTGTTTTACATAGAGTTTAAAACAGATTTCCATGGATGGCAGTGACTACTTACCATCAGATGCACTGCATGCTCTCACAGTTCTAACAAGAAACAAAGCCAACCGTAGTGCCTAGGTATTTAAATCTAATTTTATTCCTAAATAATGAAATTAAAAACTGTGTCCAGAAGCAACTAATAAATCATCATTTACGAGTAATATAATCGCGTAGTTGATTCATTTTAATATGTTACAGTTACTTGCGAATGTAGAATTATTGTTAAATTGATCTTGCCCATATTTCTATCCAGTTAAATGAATCTTGGACTTGGCGAAACTGAGGTGGCGGCTTGAAACCGATTACAGGCACAAGTGATAGATTAACCTATCTACCCTAAGTCTAGTTCATTTTTCCTTTTAAGTTTCAATATCACAACATACAACACTAACCGTATTTATCCTTACGCACCAAACTTGGCCCTATTCGTTATTTACGATGCTTGTAACTGCATCTGTAAATCACTACATATTGTTAAACAAAGTCGGTTCTCGGTGTCTGTCCTATGTATGCTTAGATCTTTAAAAGTATGTCACGGATTTCAATGTAGTTTTAATAGATCAGAGTGATTCAAGAGGAAGCTTTTTATGTATAATACATGTGTAATATAGTAGAGATACACTGGTAATTTCAGATTTTTTACTTTTGGGCGGAACGAAGTTCGCGGCATTCGAAATGCGTTTTGAGATTTATTGTCAACTAGTTGAAAATAATTCTCAAAACGCATTTCGTGAGCTCCCGTTACAAATTAAAACGTATCCATGAGGTATTTCTAACAGCTGCAAGTCAGTAAATTATGACTATTGTTTTTCGAACATAACTAAAAGCCGGAGGCGACAAAATACAGCGAGAAATGGCTTAACTCGAGAAAATTGTCATTTTCCTGCGACAGGTGTTCGTTGCACGTTCTCTATTTATAATGAGTACACCGCACCTCGTGTTAGGCTATATCTGCACTGGGCAGTTTCTTGTAGCGTCAGGTTACTTTTTCTATTGTCTATTTTTTTTTTTTTTTAAATAGCATTTACACTGGCGTTTTTGTATTTGAGATACGCGTGGCGCAACGGTTGAAGAGGTCTGTTATGTAGCGAGTTCTGGATTTGGTTCTAACACATGCAAATGTAAGTGATTGTAACTAAATGTAACTACATATATCACATAATTAAAATAAATGCCTCCAACACACGTGCATTCTAAGGTATATTACTTAAGTTTTGAGAATTGATAAAAGTGTTTAAATAAGCATGAAGTCATTGTTAATCTCACATAATTTATTTTTGCTTAACTAAGTCAAACCTATATGACACAAATCATGAATTTTTGGGTGCAGTTTAGAATAGTTCTTAATATTTTATACCACATAAAGCAACTGGACATCTCACTACAATATGTTTAAAACAGACGTCGGTATTGAATTCTAGCCGTGGAAAACGCCTAGTGAAGCTACAGACCTAATTCTAATAGCACGTACAAGCCTTAGTTTAGCTGTTTTTGCATCATAATAACATTGGCGAGGACTTCCTGGGCTATAAGATGAAGTGACTGACACTTAGATAAGTATAAAAACCTGATTTGTTTGGAGAGTTCGCTTGCGAGAATGTTTTACTGCGGATGAAGCCAGATTGCATTAGATAATGTACTTAGATTTGTACTTGTCTAGAAATCCCTCGACTCTATCAGACGTAATTGCAATGTAAATAACTAGTCACCCGTCGCAATGGTCAAAATTCGACCGTAATTTAAATTAAAAAACTAAAGTTCTTACTATCCAAAGTAACACGAACGCACCCGTTAAAGATAAAAAGAGGTTTAATTAACTAAGCTGCATTTAAAGGCAATATTAGGTATGTTAACAAAGACATCTGGCATTTTTGCCGTTATGTGTTTCATAGAAGACATAGAATGTTTTATTTCGTTCATTATGTATGTGTTTGTGTTAAATGCAAGATAGCGTGTGTAATGTGTTTTTAGTTGATTTTGTGTATGTTTTATGCATCATTTGAACAAAGCATTGCGTAATCCTTCTCTACATCAACTATAACCGTGCGTAATTTCGTACTCCTCCGTCTGCGGATAGTATCTTAAAAACGGATCACAAGTTTTTGCTTCACGTCATCATATTTATATATATATATATATATGTAATATCATAAAGGTATAACGTGACATGATAAAACGAGGGCGATAAAATTTTATAGTAATTTTACAACTCTACAAAGAGGTTTAATACAGTAACTATTCAATTCAGGTTACAAATGTTGCAACAAACATTTTTTTTATATTTATTTATTTAAGTTTTATCCAATTGCATTAGGATACAAGCATGCAGTCTACCTAATGTTAAGTGGACACTGCCGCCCATAGACATCTGCACGCAACTTCATTTAGTACAGGCGTTCCTATCTGAAGTCAATTACAGATGCGTTGCCGTGCCAGAGGATTAAGATGATCGGACCATGTAAAAGAGCTTAACACTAGAAATAAGAACGGCGGTGGTTCCTCCCCGTTCTAACAATTTAGAAGTTTTACCGGGGGGGGGGGGGGGTTTAGTGAATTAAAATCCCACATGTCCCGGCATTGCTTTTTTGAACCTTTTGAAGGTTTCTCCCTCGATAACAAAAAAAAAAAGCATTTAGGATAGTGCTAGGCCATTCCCGCGGCTTTGCTCGCTTTCACGTCTACCACGGAAGTGTCCTACGTGTTAAACTAGGTCATAAAATCTATGTGAAAAATTCAGGGGAAAATTGAACGATAGCTTTTGCGTGAGAAATTTTAATTATTTATTTAAGGCTTACCAACGCAGAAAACACGATAACAATTTATTACAATTAAACATAATAATATTTAAAGAACATCGTGTCGTATAAAGTACACACAGATAAACATCCTTACAAACTTTCGCATTTACAATATTAATAAGATAGATAAGATTTAAAAACAGTATAGTATCAAAAGGTGGGCGATTGTCATTAACGCTGGCTTAAGAATACAAAGCGTCTGACAGTAGTTTCCGTTAGTTTCATGTCAATAGCTCAGATGAAAAATTTAGACGACTCTGCTCGAACCAAAAAGTATTCAATAACTATTTGCATACTATGGGGGTTACAACCCATTACTGTCCCACTGCTGCACGGGTCTTCTCACAGCCAAGTGCGAATTGGTGGACTTCACACACCTTTCAGAACTTTTTTTTAAAGAACGTGTGTGTAGGTTTCCTCACGATGTTTTACTTCGCCGAAAGGCAGTGATAATTAATTTCTAATACGCACATAAATCAGTGGCTCATGCCTGAGTTTGAACCTTGGACCTCCCAATTGAGGGGGCAAGTTTCAACCATTCAGCTATCACATGCACACTATACTTGTACACAATTTTCTGCCATCTAATGACAACGGATATAAGTCTGAATTCTATCAAGTTGACATTTGCCAAAATAGCAGAATTTCTTCGTATGTTATAATAATATAATTTATTTAAATTAATGAATCACACGAAATTATAACGTATATTACTGCTCTGGACCATCTGGTCCTGGACCTGGAACTGGTACTGGAACTGGTATCTGATACCAGCTTTCATTTTTTGTCTCCATATAATTGTTATGAATAATAATAAATATTAATAATAATAATAATAGGACAATAATAATAATATACCTATAATTAGATGAATAGTCGGAAATTTTATCTGTATGCTTGAAGTTTTGTGAGTGTGAAAACTGCGGTGTCTACAATTAAGCTCCTTTCTTTTTTAATCTCACACACCTTATATTGGATTATAACATAAAAAAACACAAAGATTGGTACAAAGAGTTACAGATAGAAGTCAGTTAAAAACATTTTACATTTAAACTCAGTCCCACAAATTGTATTTGTGACTCAAATCTTAATACAATTTCCCAACTTATCTTCATTTTTACTCTGAGTTCAATAGATAAACGATCCGGTATCAACGTGGGCGCAAAGCCAGGTGCATCTAGCGTTTAATAATTACGGAATAGACTAACACGATTCTAATAGGAAACGCAGCGTAATGGCCGCCGCGACGCCCGCCAGCTGCCAGCCTCCTCCAATCGCGCTCTTCCCTCCAGCTTTGATTAAGCTACGTGGAGGTATGATTAACATAGATTGCGTATGTGTGATTGTAGTCTGGATTTGGGGGTCTATTTCGGCGATTTATTCAAGGGCTTCTGAATATTCGAAGCTATGTGCATATGAAAAATGAATTATTGCTTGCTTAAACAATGGAGAAATATCATGGTAACCAACAAGCCTGAGGGTTCTTTAAAAATCATAAGAGTGTATCGTAAACCCATAGTTGTCCCACTGCTGAGCATGAGACATCTCTAAAAATGAGAGGGTTTTAGGTCATAGTTCGCTTTACTTAGGGCGTGGTTGCCGGCACACTTTCACATGAGACGACCATCATAGTTCTCGGGAGTAGAAACGCATCTGTGATTGACTTCACTTGGAACAGATGTTCTGTATGAACTATGAAGTTGGTTACAGATGTCCATGAGTGGCAGTGACCACTTACCATCAGGTGGACTGCATACTCGTTTGCTACTTCAGTCAGATAAAAAAAAATACTAGCCAAGTACGATTTGGTAGACACGTTGTGTAAAATCTATCAATTAGATACCTTGCGTAGATAGATAGATACCTAGAGTAGTAGACTATGACAAAAATTCCCCACACTCTGGGATTATTTACGTGCCCGGAAGTGTGACAGTAATGTGGTGGACTACGCGTCCATGCAGTCAATATCTTGGCATGCTTATTTGACAGATGTGCTGTAGCTAAGATTAACTCACTTGTGTAGGGTTATATAGTGAATTACCAGTAATTAGTTAAGCTATTACATAGCTTTTAACGCGGGCTTTAAGCGCGGCGACCGAATCAAGAAAGATGTCAATGGGCGGCAGTGGCCACTTACCATCAGGTGGACTGCATACTCGTTTGCTACTTCAGTGAAATAATACAGTGATGTTCTTATCTGTACCAACTGTTCATACCAATGCAGAGTCGCTCTATACTTCGTAAATACTCGTTGAGCACCCATAGCTTGCATTATACCAATGTGTCTTGTAAATACAGTGTACGTTGCTAACAAAATATGTACGTTATTTCAGTAAATGAGCATTTCTTTGAATGTTTTTTCGCCATCAAAACCATTTTTTACCCGACCGCGTAAGAGGCTTCGTTTATATTTTTATGCGGTCTTAGAAGTACTGGGTATGACGATGATTTTGGTTAAATTCTCTTTTTATCGAAGTAGTACTTTTCAAGAAATTCTGATGAAAATGTACGAACTTCAAAAAACTAACGTTTGTCAATGATTAATTGCTTTCTTGCAGTTCTAAAAGAAGAAATTATTAAGCTAGTATCGAGAAAAAGTCATTTAAAGGTTGTAAATACAACAGCTGAAAGGGATTTTAAATTATTACAAGTTTTAACGTACTTATCACGGCAGAGAACCAAAAAAAACATATTGTGCTGTGACCAGGACCATAGGAATCGTTATCCGGATTGTAAAAGAACTACTCTCTAGTAAAATTACCCAAACTAACTGTTATCATTTTATATTTTTCAATAAAGATTAATATTATTCTTTTTTAACAATACTTAGCTTAATTTATTGCACTTATGTTAGAGCAGTGATAGCCTAATAGTTGAAACTTGCCCTCTCAATCGGGAGGTCCGAGGTTCAAACTCAGGCCACAGATTCATGTGCGTATTAGAAATTAATTATCACTGCTTTTCGGTGAATCAAAACATCGTGAGAACACTTACATACCCGAGAGTTGTTTAAAAAAAAGAAGTTCTCGGAGGTGTGTAAAGTCCAACAATTAGCACGTGGATAGCGCGGTGGACTATGGCCTAAAACTTAGTCATTCTGAGATAAGACTCGTGCCCAGCAGTGAGACAATAATGGGTTGTACCCCATGTTAGTTTTATAGCCGACGGAACCAGGATATAACACATTTTTTAATAAATATAAAACTAGTTCGGCACGGGTTGCGATAATACTAGAAAAAATACTTTTCATATTTGTGAGGCATTAAAAACAGAGGACATGCATTTCGAATTTCTAAAAAAATTTTCAGTCACTCCTCACTCCGAAAAATTCTCTTCTGACGTAGTCAGTAAATAGCCACAAACTATGTGCTCAGTGAAGCTAACGCTTTTCTAATGGCCACCTGTCACGGGACTTTTTAATCTTGTTACTTACCATACCATATACGTAGTCGTCTAGAATTACGATTACGCCATTACACCCGCCATAGGCTTATAATGCGTAGGAGGCGACAACCAGCCGTTTAAAATACTTACATAGAATGATGCAATTCAAATCACAGAAATGTGTTTTTATATCAACATCAATTTTGATTTGTCTTTGCATAACTGAATATGCGTACTAAAATATGTTTTTAAACAAACATACTTTATTATGCATATTCAGTTACGGTTGTGATATTATTCAAATTGCGAGTGAGTTCTGACTACGTTAAGATGGATTAGAGTTTTATGTAATAGATTATAGTCAAAAGAAATAATAAGCTAATGTATGATTATGGTTATAACCGCACTACCATGCAAGCAAAGATAAATTTTCATGGTAGAACCAGTGTAGTTCGAAGGAAGTACTAGTGCCACAAGGTGGTAGAACCAGTGTAGTTCACCGCAGAAGTACCACCGCGACACCTATTTCTAGCGTGAAGCATTTCTTGCGTTTCGATAGAAGGATGTGGTTGCCGGCACACTTTCACATGAGGCGACCATCATAGTCCTCGGGAGTAGCAACGCATCTGTCTTCAGATGGAACTCATGTTCTGTGTGTAGTTGATTACAGATGTCCATGGGCGGCAGTGACCACTTACCATCAGGTGGACTGCATGCTCGTTTGCTACTTCAGCCAGATAACATGCAACATTCTGTTTCCGTTCACCCAAGCTTTTCTGTTACAAAAATAATTACGCCAATAATTTTAATAAGTAAATTCAAAGTGAATTCAAATAATTTTAATAAGTAAATAAGTTATTATCATTATTATTGAGTGATACTTCTTGTGTTTGCATTTTATCTGTGTCGGTTGGGATTGGGGAACATACAACCATCTCCCGCACAATATCTTAGGGAGTGTAGGGAGTGGCTGAAAAACAGCTCTGTACGAGACCCAGGTCTCCGAACAGCAAAATGCTGAGCCTCTTCCTTTGCCCTCATAAAAATATATTTCCTTGTCCGTTTCTTTTTTTAATTTAATTTGTTATTGTTTATTTTAATGTATAGCCTTTGTTATTTCTCGTGCTTAAATTTAAATTATGTGTATGTCAGTTTTGGGCCAATAAACTATTTTATTATTATTATTATTAAGTAAGTTCACCTCAAATATCATCTATGCATCTAGTTGTGCTAGTGTTGCTAAGTCTATGGGCGGTCATAGTCCTGCGGTTAATAGACGTGATTTGAGCGTGTCGCTGGAACACGTTCGTCCTGGCACCTGCCGCATTCCGAGCTGTGATTGCGCCACCTGCAACGGAGATCGCCTTAGGTATCGCTAGGAGCACTGCTAACATGTACTAGTGTAGTACGATTAGAAATACAGAATTTGTTCATAATACTATCTATTGTTTTCCATAAAATTGTTATAGTTGTTTAGAAATACATACGTAAGAGCGAGCAGTGATAGCCTAATGGTTGAAACTTGCCCTCTTAACCGGGGGGTCCGAGGTTCAAACTCAGGCACACACCACTGATTTATAGGAAGGTTCAATTTTCGGTGAAAGAAAATGTCGTGAGGAAACCTACATACCCGAGTGTTCTTTAAAAAAAAAGTTATCGGAGGTGTGTGAAGTCCACCAATTCGCACTTGGCCAGCGCTGTGGACTATAGAATAAAAATCTCTCCTTCAGAGAGAAGACCCGTGCCCAGCAGTGGGACAATAATGGGTTGGGGACGCTGTCTGTTATGCAGGAAATATTAGAATATTTTAGAGCATCACACTAACGTTGTTAATTGTGATAAGTATATCTAACTGCCAACGCAAACACTCTATACTTGGATGGACCGTCCATACAAACTTATTTTGTGCAAATCGACCTTGAAGTATATATTATCGTCTAACCGTACCTGTTTCTATATTTCGTTATGCTAAATTAGTGACCTAATTAAAAGCTTGTAGTCCAAATTTGGTAATGCCAGTTACTAGTACTACTACTAGCTAATCTTGGCACATAGACATGACTAATAAAATGTGACAACCTAATCTCTCAATATATAAGTATCACAATTTAAGAGAAACAATTTGGTTGCAATAACAATTTTTTCACCACTTTGCACTTGACCAGCGCGGTGGACTATGGCCTAGAACTCTCTCATTCCGAGAGAAGACCCGTGCCCAGGGACAATAATGGGTTGACGATATAATAATATTTTAAACCGTTGAATAATGAGAATAGTATTAAATTAAGCATGAAGGCTATAAAGTTGTCCGTCGAATGAAGCCTTTATATTTTTTACACAATGCAATTTATTGGCCTTTTGGGGCGTATTGCATGACAGTAGGTACTTATTAAGGGAACAATGATACAGATGCAAGGATTTATTTTTGCGGAAAGGCTACGTGGGTACATAAGTACTTTTTGAAAACGCTACATGTACTGTGAGTACCGTAACATGAGAATCAAAATTCATGCAATTAATCGAACCTGGGAATTCGAGATGCGCCAAATATTCGGTTGTTATTCGGTATTCGGCGTATTCGGCAACTTTTTCACTATTTGTGTTCGGCCGAATTATTCGGTTTTGGTGCCGAATATATTTGGTTTGTATTTTCTTGGCTACACGTCACTTTATGGAATAACAAGACAACATTTTTCCGTAAGATTTATGTTATTGGGCAAAAAAATCATATGAAGAGTGTGTTGAATAAAGATAATAAAATAAAGCAACCAAAATTGAAACCAATATTTTTTGAGACCTCAATCAAATTTTTTTTTCTAAAAACTCAACTTTCATTTTTAAATAACTATTTTCAAATCAACATCTTAATTTATTTATGAACACACTTTCGCACTTGCTTCTTAATAAGAAATGGTAAACGAATAATTCGGCCGAATATGCGGTTCGGTAAAAGTTAAACCGAATAGAATTCGGTTATTCGGTGAAACCACTATTCGGCGCATCTCTACTGGTAATTTTTATAGCATTTGCGTGGAAACCGGCCGATGGTAAACTACTCGGTCAGAGGCGCGTAGTTAAGTTCGATGTTGATGAGTGTAGTTTTTTTTTATCTGATTGAAGTAACGAACGAGCTTGTAGTCCCCTTATGGTAAGTGGCCACTGCCGCCCATGGACATCTGTGGTGTTTAGCGCTATATTAGGGGCTCCAAGATTTCCATTGGAACGCGATCGATCGATTTGATCTCCCATTCTTGTAAACAGCAACCTCTATTACGACATGTGATCCTCCTCCTTGCGTCGATTTCCTCAATGCTGAGGGTCGTGACCCCCTCCACAGATCATCTTGTTCCGGACTATATTACGCCGACGGTGCCGGTTCTCCGCAACGTGAATGGCATCATGCATCTTACTGTCGAGAGTGGTGCGGATTTGGTCCGACCAGCGCATCGGACTTCGTCCTCTTGGTCTCTTCCCCTGGACATGTGATGATGTGGACGACATGTGATACTGTAACTCTATTCTGGTACCGAGACGACAAGGATTACAAGGGTCAAAACACTGCTCGCATAACAATTACTCAACTCACACAACAACGATTTACAAAATTCACTCACACAACAACGATTTACAAATTAAGATAGCTAAAAAATAGCTGATGAAAAATCCGGCTAAATGCGAGTGGGACTAAATTTTTTATTTTTTTTTATTTGATGAAGTAGCAAATGAGCATGCAGTCCACCTGATGGTAAGTGGTCACTGCCGCTCATGGACATCTGTAATCAACTTCATACAGAACATGGGTTCTATCTGAAGTCAATAACAGATGCGTTGCTACTCCCGAGGATTATGAAAGTGTGCCGAAAACCACACCCTTCCATCGAAACGCTAGAAATGCTTCACGTTAGAAATAGGTGTGGCGGTGGTACTTCCCCAGGCGAACTGCACTGGTTCTACCACCTTCTAAATATACCTATTGTATTAGAGCTCCCATTAAAATGTATTATACTCTGTTTTTAGTATTTGTTGCGTTAGCGTCCACAGAAATACAGCGTCTGTGAAAATTTCAACCGTCTATTCACGGTTCATAAGATACAACCTTTTTTTCTCTAGGAGGAAACCTTCAAAAGGTACCCGGCGCCGTGGGAGCGACGCGGGGTTATGTGGGATTTTTACCTTTTTACCTCACTAACCCCCAAGCGGTGGTCTCCAAACGAATCGCAAACCGGAATCCTCTGAGCGCATTGCCCGATCGGGCTCCTCCCAGATGGGCGGCTGAGCCCACGGCTCCGTCTAGCCTTTACGGCGGTATGCGACCACACGTACCGCCGTCCTTCCCGGGATCGCCTGACCGATACGGTTCGAGCTCCCACTCTAGCTGTCTGCAACCCCGGAAGCCCCTTTTAGTCGCCTCTTACGACAGGCAGGGGATACCGTAGCCCTATTCTGATCACGGAACTACAGGGACGTCATAAGATACAACCTTTTTTTTGTTTTCCTGTTGACAGACAGACGGACAGACGGAAAGCGGAGTCTTAGTAATAAGGGTTTCGTGTTTACACTTTGAGAACGGAATCCAAAAAATGTATTGATATTAAGATAGCTGATTTAAAAAAAGCTGACGAAATAAAACGGCAAGTATAAACAGGTCACAAAGCATAAATTTCGTAAAAATTCAAATCTCATGTCACACCAGTATCGACCATTGATAAGAGGCCACTTTTAAACTTGTTAATCAGACGCGAACGGAAATATCTATTGATACGGGATGAGTATCGCTTAATTAGTGATAATATACATTTTACTGGATGGGTATCACTTAATTAATGATATATTTTTAGATAGAATTCTTTGTGGTTCGGCTGCAAAAGCACCGCGACTCGTATTTCTACAACAGTACAGTAAAAACAGTATTTTTATAAGATGAAGTAGGAAACGAGTCATCGGTAGTAGCAGCGCAAGTGAATTGTTCTGTATGCAGTTCACAAATGTCAAAGGGCGACAGTATATTTCCTATTACTTCTGTCGAAATCTGGTAGTAGTCACTTAGCATCAGGTGGATGATGGGTGCTTCTTTGCTATATCTCATCAACCCATTATTGTCCCACTGCTGCGCACGGGTCTTCTCTCAGAATGAGAGAGTTTTAGGCCATAGCCTACCGCGCTGGCCAAGTACGAATTGATAGACTTCACACACCGATGAGAACTTTTTTTTCAAACTCTCGGGTGTCTAGGTTTCCTCACGATGTTTTCCTTCACCGGAAAGCAGTGACAATCAATTTCTAATACGCACATTATTTTAGAAAAATCAGTAGTGGCCTGGGATCCGAATCTCAGATCTCCAGACCTAGAGGGCAAGTTTCAACAATTAGGATATAACTGCTCTTTGTGGTTTTGCGTGGTTATATCTAAATTATTAAAAAACTAAAGGTTTTTTGATGATCGATCGTTGATCGATCAACAACCCAAACTGAAATAAACATAAACCAAACTGAGAGATCATATCCATAAATACTAACAAACACTTTCTCTTATTAAATGTATAAAATATTTCATTTACGATTGAAATTATAATTTCTGTCACGGCAAGACTTTAAGTGGATTTGGGAATTAAAGCGATGAAATTTATTAAACGAACTAGCTACGCCGCGTGGTTTCATTTGCGCTTATAAAAATAGCTTTCGATAACGCAGATGGATCTCAGCGAAATTCATCTGTTTTGACAAAAGACGTAATACTTAGGACATGACGCTACTTACGGACTTTAAATATATGCAGAATTCTTATAAATACAGTACTTTTTATTAAAGATATTTTTAATTAAAATTAATAAACTGAAAGATTTTAAGGTATGAATGTAAAATCAAACACGCAGACAAATTATTTTTCAAATCATAGCTTTTCTATTATTACTCATGCACAGTTCAACGAACGTTTGTTGGCAAATATTTGTGATGTACAAACACGTGAAACATTTTTGTTATATGTATGTATGTATGTATGTATGGATTAATGTTTGGTGTAATGTTATTTCACACCTGCGGGTGTAATATGTCGCATGCACGCGACGGTTTATTGATGACAAGAACATAAAAATAACACTTAGAAAAATGATGTACATCTCATGACCCAACAAGCCGAAGGGACATAACAAATTGACTAATTTTACAACTTTACTACATTTTTATGGTAATATTTATTAAGAGGATTACCTACGCGAGTAACATGTGAATAAAAATGCCTACCTGTAATTGTACTTTCAAATTATTTTTATGTAATGTAGCAGTTTCCAAATAGGAACCACGTCTAGGCAATGATGTACGTGCAAGCGAGTGCACGGAAGTCTTAAGAAAGATAGCTCAGAACTGAAAGGAATAGCGTAGCTTATCGTGGGTTTATATCCAAAAAATGGTTTAAGATTTCAACTATCTGTCGACCTGCCAGCCTTTTTAAGTCCACAGCCCACGCAGGACCTAATGGCATTCTAATCTAGCATCATTGCAAAGTGGAAGGTATGACCGAAAACGGAAACATATAATGAACATTGCAATGTATGGACGAATACGTAAACAATGACCGTTCAAGGGTTGTAATAAACTGGTTCTTAGGGTACAGAATACCGTCCCTGTAGTCCCGGGATTAGAATAGGGCTACGGGATCTCCTGCCTGACGTAAGAGGCGACTAAAAGGGGCTTCCAGGGTTCGAACCGTTCGGTCAGGCGATCTCGCGAAGGACGGCGGCATGTGTGGTCGCATTCTATAACAGAAGGTGCGTTGAGCGTGTTCGCTCACCGGGGAGGAGCCCGAAAGAGGCATCGCGCTCGGAGCGCTTAAACATATCAAAATAATGACATGTTTACCTTTTATAATCACGATTATGGTAAACTGTAAACAGTCCAGTATCTTATTCTCAAGCTCCGGCGCGGAACCTCGACGCACCGTTTGGGAACCGCTGTAACTGCCTAGTAACAGCTATTTCGTCAGCTTGACCTCTAACATCGAGTTGAAAAGAAATATTTTAATGGACCCAAATACTCAAAGCCTAATTAACCTGTGGCTGTATTGCTTATATTCATGTTTTATGGATGGGTCACATTCTACAGCATTAAATAAATGATTAGAACGTTTGACTATGAGTTGTGATGAATATGTTTTGAAATAATTTATATGAAACGTCAGTTGTAAGATTTTTATCGTAACATATGTATTATTTTTTTATGAGATTGAAGTAGCAAACTCATAGACTTACGTAATCGCCATGACATAGATTGTAATACTTACATATTATGATTGGTCATAGAACCTTTGAAATATAACAAAGCAGCGCTAAACACTGTTATTAAGTAGAAATAATGTGATAGTATCTCGTCAATTCATTATTGTCTCACTGCTGGGTACGGGTCTTCTCTCAGAATTAGAGAGTTTTAGGCCATAGTCCACCGCGCTGGCGAAGTGCGAATTGGTGGACTCCGAGAACTTTTTTTTAAAGAGCTCTCGGGTGTGTAGTTTCTCATGATGTTTTCCTTCACCGAAAAGCAGTTATAATTAATTTCTAATACGCGAATCAGTGGTGCGTGCCTGGGTTTGAACCTCTGACCTTCCGATCGAAAGGGCAAGTTTGAACTATTAAGCTTCACTGCTCCAATGTGATAGTATATGGAATGATTTTTCTGTAACTGCGTTACGGTGAAAGAAAACACAGTGAAGTATCTTGTACAACTTATCAAACAGTTACTTATGTAACGTAACGTATGTAATGTAACGTTCGTAACGACGGTACTTGGAAGTCGAACAACAAATAGTTCTGCCTTGCCTACAATTTAAGTTAAATGCAACAATTTGTAGTTGAGGAATGTTTGATGTGCTTTGTGTTCACATTGTGTTTTTCGGCAGGACGCAGACGGTACGGGTTTTTACAACTGGTTTGCAAATAGCCGCGGAATTCAGCGTTAGAGCCTTCGAGTTCCGTGTTTGGCGACGACCGGCCCGGGAATGCAGCGGGTTGGCGACAGTTTTTATACTAGCGAATAAAAAACGCTAAAAACGCACGTGTGAATCAGATAAAAATAAAGAAGAAAAAACTATTAACATTAAAATACTTTTAAAAATGCTATGAAGAACTGCGGTAGAGCCAGGGTAGTTCGACCGGGGAAGTACCACCGCCACACCTACTCGTATCTCTAGCGTGAAGCAGTTCTTGCGTTTCGATGGAAGGGTGTGGTTGCCGGCACACTTTCAAATGAGGCGACTATCATAGTCCTCGGAGTAGCAACGCATCTGTGATTGACTTCAGATGGAACCCATATTCTGTATGTAGTTGATTACAGATGTCCACGGGCGGCAGTGACCACTTACTATCAGGTGGGCTGCATGCTCGTTTGGTACTTCAGCCAGATAAAAAAAAGAAATTACATTATATCTATCGTACTGAATTCAAAATATATTGATACTAACATATACGCACAAAACATACACGTACATAATCTAAAATTATAACTTAGTTTAGTTATAAAATACTATCTATGTAAAGTACATAAATTTCACTGGAACCGGGTAGTTCGTATTCCAGTGTTCTATATTCGTTATTAGGTGGGCGTAAATTGATGCGACAGTTTTCAAATGATTGCAGCTGTCTGTCTGTTTGTACACCTATTTGAGCATACCGAATTTCATATGTTTATGTTGAAAGATTGAAATGTTAGTCATGATAGGGAAAAATGCGGTGAATCATTTTGTAAATTCACAGTAGTGTTTTGTCAGAATTAATTTAGCAGAGCACTGTCGGTTTTTGATCACATTAAATAAATAAGCTGACCCGGCAAACTTCGTTCCGCTTATAAAATCTAAAATTATCAGTGTTCCTCCACTATATTATGCATGTATTATAAATTATAAATAATAATGAATAAAAACCTTCCTCTAATCACTCTATCTATTAAAAAACTGCATTAAAATCCGTAGCGTAGTTTTAAAGATCTAAGCATACATAGGGGCAGACAGCGGGAAGCGACTTTGTTTCATACTATGTAGTGACAACATTGTCCACCAATTCGCACTTGGCGAGCGTGGTGGACTATGGCCTAAAACTCTCTCATACTGAGAGAAGACACGTGCCCAGAGGGACAATAATGGGTTGTACCCATGTAGTGATAACACGTTATATGAACGCTAGTATGAAAGGTTTGTATCTTAAACGATTTATTTAGACCAGGCTTGATTGGTCAGTTTGTTGGCAAAATCGAAAACTGGAAGTTATCGCCATTGATTATAACCGCTAATATTTATCTCAAAGCGGCGCTGTCTTTTGGACTTAGCAAGATAAACAAAGACTGTTACGTAAAATTTATGTATCCGTTTTATGTAGATATTGAATGTCTTACCTTTGGTATTCGCTAATAACAGAGAGACAGATTTTTAGTTTTTTTTTAAATTAATCCGACAATAACACAGAGACAGCCTTTTACTATACATTTTTTTATTTTTAGCCGACTTATTTTAGGTATAAATAATAATAATACGGTGTGTAGGCACATTTATAAGCAAGATTAATAGACAATTTGCTTGAAACTTAGTTAACAATTATTTGTACCTACAATTTAGATAATTACGAATTTAAGAAATTTTCTTCAATTAATTGATTAAAGCAAAAAATATAAAAAAGCAATAAATATTCTAAAAATATTACTATACGAAATATAAGATTTATATAAGAAAGTTTAACAACTGGGATATCTCCAGGATCTGCTCTAAAATAGAAATGGATAAAAAACTTAGGTATTAACAAATACGCTATGATCTTTGTTTATGAACTAATTCTGTTTTATTTATAGTCCTAAAACAAGTTAGGTACAGATTTTATAGGAGATATGTCGTGTTTTTATATTTTTTCTCTTGTTGACCTTTATATTTATAGTATAGTCATACATACATATATTACGGTAATTAAGGTAGGAAGTTATTCAAATCATTTTGTTTGACATTCACAGTGCCTGCCGCAAATACACGAGCAATTTATCAGTAAAGTAACAATTAATTTGACACATCACTACATAGTATTGTATAACAAAGTCTTTAAGACGCTTCTCACTGTCTGTCCCTATGTATGCTTAGATCTTTAAAATTGCGCTACGGATTTTAATGCTGTTTTTTAATAGATAGAGTGATCCAAGAGGAAGGTTTTTATGTATACCTAATACATGAATAATATAGTGGAGAAACACTGCTAATAATTTTAGATTTTTGACTTTTAGGTGGAACGAAGTTCGCCGCGTCAATTATTATTGATATAAATTAAAAGTAATTGTCCCAGGTTTATTATACATGTTTTGGGTACAATAAAACGTTACATGTTTATTGTCAAATTTTATTACAATGATAGTAAAAAAATGATTTGATCCGTTTGCTTAGTAACAGTTAGAACATAACATTCGCAGTAACCTTATTGCCATTATAACAAAATCCATAACCTTTGTATCATCATCATCAATCCACTATTGTCCCACTGATGGGCACGGGTCTTCTCTCAGAATGAGAGAGTTATAGGCCATAGTCCACCGCGCTCGCCAAGTGCGCATTGGTGAATTTCACACACCTCCGAGAACTTTTTGTTTTAAATAACTCTCGAGCGTGTAGGTTTCCTCACGATGTTTTCCTTCACCGAAAAGCAGTGATAATTAATTTCTAATACGCACATAAAGCATGCCTGGGTTTGAACCTCGGACCTCCTTTTTTTTCGAGGGGTACCTTCAAAAGGTACCCGACGCCGTGGGAGCGACGCAGGGTTATGTGGGATTTTTACCGCACTAAAACCCCCCCGGTGGCTGTCCTCGGCGCCATGAAGAGGGCTCCGGGACCTCCAAAGGACTGCAGCCGGAATCCTCTGAGCGCGTTGCCCCATCGGGCTCCTCTCAGATGGGCGGCTGGGCCCACCGCTCCGTCTAGTCTTTACGACGATATGCGACCACACATGCCGCCGTCTTTCCCAGGATCGCCTGGCTGGACGGTTCAAGCTCCTTTTCTAGCTGCCCGCAACCTCGCAAGCCCCCTTTTAGTCGCCTCTTACGACAGGCAGAGGATACCTCAGCCCTATTCTGAACCCGGAACTACAGGGACGTTCAACCAATAGGCTATCACTGCTCTGTCTAAATAACCTTTGTTTAAATACTATGAAAAATAACAATAACACTTAGTGTGTCTTTTTAATGTGTTATTACTGTAATGTTACAGTTTATAAAACTTATAAAATAAATGAAACAAAGTCCAGGCACAATAAGAGAAGTTTCTATAAAACCACATCATGTGCATAAACATTCTTCAATCGCTGTTTAAAATCGCAAAAAGTGAACGCACCAGTAACTCCATTTGGTCAGGCTTTCTCTACTTTAAAATCAGTGAAGTTGATCGCAAAGATTTCGCAAAGCTATCATTCCCATCGACAATATATGGATTGGCGTGTCGGTCGGCGCAAGCAAATTAATAAATGAATGCCATATCCGAGAGTAGTAGCCGTGGCGACGACCAGGCGGCCGCACACCTGCGTCGGCGCATCTCTGCACGTACAACCGAATATAACCCTTAACGCAACATACAAAGACCCATAATCGCCTGCAACACAAAAATACTCTCATTATGAATCACGGACGTAACAAACAAACTATTCAAAACTTTGTACCTGTAACAGCAAAGTTGGGTTTTATAACCGATGACCGCCGAGATTCTTTGACGGACGTTATGCTCGCTTTTTATGTTTTACTCACTGGTAAAGCCAACGAGAACTGTACAAGTTAACGGAGAAGCCTTATAGTTATTTTTATTTTTTGTTAAAAGTACGCTTACAAACCTTGCTATGACAACTGTGAGCACAAAAGACGCTTAAGATACGAACCCAAATAGAATGCGGCTAGTCGTCAATAGATGGCGTTGTTTAGCGATTGGCTTTGAGTTTTATGCTTTAACTTACTAATGCTCTGTAAATCATTTTAGCTGTATAAAAAAATACGTGACTTTATTTATAGAGGCTTACTCTGTAATTCTGGGAAGTCAAGTAAGTGTTTTTGGAATGAAATAACCAAGAAAATAAGCAGTGACTGACTCACACTATTGATTTTTTTCACACAGTCAGTATATAAGCTCGGCAAAAGTGTTTCAATGGGAGTTCCGACCAGTTCAACCGTCGGGGTCACACACAGAATCTCAATGGTTCAATAACCCTGTGGAAAGTCCCCGGAGACAGGGCGGAAAGCGCCACATTATGAAAATGTAGGCCGGGCTGGTGTCGTAGGGGAGGATTACCTGTGCGACATCGTCCCGTAGCGTTGCTCAGAGCAAAGGCGATGTTGAAAGGCCTTGCCTAACTAAATGGGGCTTACTAGGTTGTGAACTCTTTTTTTTATTGTCGAATGAAATATGCAAGTAACGTTAAATAAAAAAAGTTTTTTGCAAAATATATTATTAGAAATACAAATATTTTTCTATCGTAACCTCGATTTGGGTAACATTGAACATTTTTTACAATATTTGTGATATTATAATCTGTTTTATATTTATTGCACCTTGTTTTTATTAAATGAATAGTGTCCTTTTTAGCTGGTTTATTAATCTAACACAATAAATTTACGGAGAAAACAATTAAACTATCCACAATTACCCCTAAAACTCAAATTCAAAGTTATCCTTAGTTTTGGGTAACTTTGAATATAATTTTTTGAGGATATAAAATCCGTCATTAATCGAATATTTTAAGGTCTGAGTAAAATTAATTAACATATTTTTGTTAATTAAAACCAAATCTATAAAAATTACATTTATTTTGATATATAAATACAATAAATAGACAACTTGGTCTTGCCATATGAATCAAGGTCGATCAATTTGGTGGTAAAATAAGATACTAGTTTTTTTTTGATTATTTATTCCATCCATCCATAGGATGGACGGAACATCGGGTACCTTTGGAAGGTTTCCCCCTCGAAAACAAAAAAAAAAAAGGATGGACGGAACATGGACATAACATAGGCCTCCCCTAAATGGCGCCACTCCAACCGGTCCTGTGTCCTCTGAATCCAACGGTTTCCCGCTGTCTTCTTCAGGTCACCGGTCCATCTGGTAGGGGGGCGACCGGTACTCCTTTTGCCTTAACATGGTCGCCACTCGAGGACCTTTCTTCCCCATCGGTTATCGGTCCTACGAGCGATGTGGCGGCCCATTGCCACTTCAGCCTGCTAATTTTGAGAGCTATGTCGGTAAGCTTCGTTCGTCTACAGATTTAATCGTTGCGAATCATGTCTCGTAGCGAAATTCCGAGCATATCCCTCTCCATAGCACGCTGAGCGACCCTGAGCCTCCGAAAAAAATATTTTTTTATGATACAGGTAACTTTGAACCGTTCAAAGTTACCCATATAACATCCAATTTCGACGTCGTCAAAAGTTTAACAGTTTTACGCAATATTCAACATGGGATACGGATAGTACAGTTTCAAAATAATAATATACAATATACATTTTAAAGATAAACACCAAAACACACCTGTTTACGGTAAGTTTTATATTATAATTGCTATTTCAAAATGAAGCATTAAACACATGCAACAACTTCACTACGGAAAAGGCGGTATTTTTTAAAATTATGACATTCACAGGTACCTTTTTTTACTTTCATTGCTATTACAACATTTTGGCAAACCATTTTACGCAGGTACGATATTGAAACAACAAGAAGTTTCCATGTAATAAATTAATATATTTTTTTCACAACTTTGTTCAAAGTTACACCGCTGTTCAATGTTACCCAAATTGATTGTAATTGTTGTTTCACTTAAGAATATCTCTTGTAAATTGTTAAAACACAATTCGATTATTTATATCAGAAAACATTAATAACAAAAATAATAAATGACAAAAACTAAAACAAAAATACAAAAACTTTAAATAAAAAACCGAGTCACTTCAGTAATCCGATTGCCCCCAGAGAGATTTGAACTCTCGACCCCTGGTTTACAAGACCAGTGCTCTAACCCCTGAGCTATGGAGGCTCGCACGAAAATTCTCAAATAGTCGTTTGGGTTGTATGGTGCTATAGACGAAATAATATACTTGATTTTGTACTACACAGATGTGGCCCTGCGGTTTTACTCGAATTTAAATATTGTAACATATGAATTAAAATAATGTAACATGTGAGAAGATGAATTTTAATAGATTAAATAGGTAATTGTAATTGAGTAAACTCGTTTTGTTATGATATTAAAAGTACAGACAAACGGACAGACAAAAATTATAAGAATTTTACAATAAATTGGACTAAAAAGAGGAAAATAGATATTATACTTAAAATAAAAGGAAGATTTTAAAGCATATCAAACTAATAAGTAAAAAATAATACATAAAAAATAATGAACGAAAAAAATATTATTGTGATGATTATTAACTAGTTTGAACTAGTTCGGCCATCTGGCATAATTGTTATTTTGACGACCCGCGGGGCGGAGCGGTTACCATACCGGTCTGATGCGCAATGGGTCCCGGGTTCGTTTCCCGGCCAGGTATAAAAATGCTGAGTTTAGGTTCATGTTCTGGGTCTGGGTGTTTGTGAATTCGTCCTGTGTGTGTCCATGGTACCCACGACACAGGAGAAAATCATACTGTAAGGCTATATAAAAAAAAAAAATGAGTGTAGAAAGCGTGTTTTTTATGTTTTAGGACACACCAGGTTATTTGTATTTAAAAAACTGTTTATATTATTAATGTAAAAGTTTATCCTCACAAACTATGTCACTCTTTTGGCACACATGAAATGCACACATTTATTTATGACCTGTACTGATACAGAACTTCATACAGTGCTAAATTCAACGTAAACGGGCGAAGCCGCGGGCATAAGTTGGTTTGCAATTTTTTTAATGTTATGTATACAGTACCGAATAAGTAATAGGGTTCTTCATAGGGTGCTCCTTGTTAGGCCAAATGTAGAGCAGGATACTGGAGCTTTGTTACCCATGTAAAAACAAAATGGCAAATAAAAAAAAGATATACAAAGAAAAAAGACAAACCCACTGAGTTTCTTGCCGGATCTTCTCAGTTGAGGTCGTGTTCCGATCCGGTGGTAGTGTAAAAAAAAAAAATATATGTAACTGACAATTTGTAAGCGCCCCCGAAGGCCAATGCAAAATAAAGACATTTCATTTCATTAATTACAATCTAGCCTTATATAAGGCTAATGAGCAATTCTAGTCTAACTTAAACTGCAAAATAATTGTTAATTGAAGGAGGCGTCCATTGACACTGCACTTCTTTGTTCTTGGTTTGCAAAATTGAAGTGGTATAGAAGGATCCAGTTTACCACATAGTACAGGAGTCGGTAAGTAGTTTTTTTTAAATAATGAAGTAGCAAACAAGCATGCAGTCCGCCTGATGGTAAGTAGTCACTGCCGCCCATGGACATCTGTAAGCAACTTCATTTAGAACATGGCTTCTATCTGAAGTCAATCACAGATGCGTTGCTACTCCTGAGGACTAGGATGGTCGCCTCATTTAAAAGTGTGTGCCGGCAACCACACCCTTTCATTTAAACACATGGAATGCTAGTTATGAGTAGAGTCCGGACACTGTTGAAAAAATTAACCGAAGTCCAAAAAAAGCCTGATAATGAAAAGTATTTTGCTTTTAAGTTATTTAACAACCAATTATTAAACATAAGTGAGTTATGAAGTTAAGTAGTAAGTAGGCATGGAACCGTAAAAACAAAGCTATCATATTTGTGGATTTCTCACAAATTGCTAGCTTAACTATCTTACTCGTTTTTAGTAGAAATACGTAGTTATTACGCGTTTACGCAATTCGGATCACAGTGCATAGATGTGAATTTGAAAAACAGGACGGTCACGTACCGTAGGATAGTGACGCATTCGTAATAGACCAGCCAATGTATGGATCTGTGGCAAAAGTCCACGCGGACACCTGGTCAATGTACTTCACAGAACATGATTTATGGGATCATTTTCAATACCTTTTTATTCCATTGGAAAGTAAGATATCTCCTTTGATAAAATTATGAGGGACTCAGAAGCTACCCCACCGGCTAAGTGTAAATTGTTAGATATCACTATCAATACTTTGCCATAAGAACTCCCTAGCACATAGGTTCGTCCCTGTAGTTCAGGGATCAGAATAGGGCTACAGTATCCCCTGCCTTTCGTAAGAGGCGACTAAAAGGGGCTTCCGGGATTGCGGGCGGCTAGAGTGGGAGCTTGAACCGTCCAGCCAGGCGATCCCTGGAAGGATGGCGGTACGTGTGGTCGCATACCGTCGTAAAGTCTAGACGAAGCGGTGGGACCAGCCGCCCATCTGGGAGGAGCCCGATGGGGCAAGGCTTTCAAAGGATTCCGGTTGCGTTGCGTCGAGGACGGCTTTGGGGGGGTTTTAGTATGGTAAAAATCACACATAACCTTGAGTCGCTCCTACATCGTCGGGTACCTTTTGAAAGTTTCCCCCTCGAAAACAAAAAAAGCATATAGGTTATCGTACGATATGTCATTGTCCTAGCTATATAACGCATATGATTCGACCGGGAAGCCAGAAATGGTAGAACCAGCGTAGTTCGACCGGGAAGTATCACTGCCACACCTATTTCTAGCGTGAAGCATTTCTTGCGTTGCGATGGAAGGGTGTGGTTGTCGGCACACTTTTATATGAGGCGAACGTCATAGTCCTCGGGAGTAGCAACGCATCTGTGACTGACTTCAGCTTGTAGTACGTTTGAGCGTGTAGTTCGACCGGGAAGGTACCATCGCCATGCCATTTTTTTAATAACATTGAAGTAACGAACGTGCATGCAGTCCTGACAGTAAATGGTTACTGTACATGTACATCTGTAAGCAACTTTATTTAGAACATCGGTTCTATCTGAAGTCAATCACAGATGGTTTGACTCGACCGAGGACTAACAGGTCACGTCATATAAAATTGAGCCGGGAACAACACCCGTCCACCGAAACGCCAGCATTTCTTAGAGCTAGAATTAGAGGTACCCTCGCCACCCCTATTTCTTCTTTTTTTTATCTGACTGAAGTAGCAAACGACGTGTTGTCCACCTAAGTAGTAATTGGTCATGGACACCCATGGACATCGGCTAGTATTCGTTCAACGGTAACGTTTGCAGCGCCAAACGAAAACTGTGAATGAACAGATGAGCCACGAATTTGTGATGCATATCATAGCTCAACGAAATTGGCTCAAAATCTAAATTACGCTAACAACGCTTTTTTACGCCATCTACACTCATAGCCCCACAGTAGGATCTCCTGTGTCGTTGGTGCTATGGTCACATAAAGACAAATATGCAAACACCAAAACCAACATTCACCATTAAGATACTCGTTTGGCCGGGGATCAAACCCGTAACCCACTGTGTCTCAGACCGGTATGGTAACTACTCCGTCAACATAAAGTTAATGTTTTGTGGCACTCGGTCAAGTCTATTCAATCTTGTATGCGCAGATGGCACGCAACATAGGTAGTAAAGTGGGTTATTATTGTACAAACACAGTAAATTAGTTACAATATATATAAGCCTCCATAGCTCAGGGGTTAGAGCACTGGTCTTGTAAACCAGGGGTCGAGAGTTCAAATCTCTCTGGAGGCAACGGAATCTTTTTGAATATTGTCGAATTATAGATAACTTTGAAACTCCAGTGTCTTATCAGTGTTAGTTAACGTAGCCAATTGTTACTAGGCTATGACTACTATGGGGTATTTCCTTGATAACGATATTGTTTTGATATTAAGGTTTCAAATATCCGGGATCTTGGTAGCAATATTTTTTATTGGATCGGATTGGAGTAGCAAACGAGCCTGCTGGCTGTCACTGCTGCCTATGGAAATGTGTAAGCAACTTCTTATAGAACAGATTCTGTCTAAAGTCAATCACTGATGCTACTCCTGAGGACTTATATGGTCGCTTCATATAAAACGCAAGAACTGCTTTACGCAAAAAAAGAGATTGCCACATCTATTTTTTTAGCAAGGAACCTCCCTCGTCGGACTACACTAGTTCTTTTTTATCTAATTGAAGTAGCAAACGAGCGTGCAGTCCACTTGATGGTTAGTGGGCACTGCCGTCCATGGACATCTGTAAACAACTTTATACATTAGAACATGGGTTCTATCTGAAGTCATCACAGATGCGTTGCCACTCCCTAGATGGTCGCCTCATATAGAAGTGTGCCAGTACCCACACCCTTCCAACGAAACGCAAGATCTGTTTTACGCTAGAAATAGGTGTGGCGGTGGTACTTCCCCGGTCGAACAGTACTGATTCTACCACCTGGTTAAAAATGTGCGAGATCCCATTCAAAGCCCATGAGTTCTTTCGTGCCAATTGCCTTCCAATTCCTTTTAATCTTTCGTCTTCTTCTATATAGCTTTCCGTAAAGTTTTGCTATAATCTGCCCTAAAACTCGTAATACGATTGTGGTTTTATACACCAAATAAATTTACTAACACAAGAAAATTTAATAACTCTACGAATACATATTGAATACTCTTATTTACATTCCTTAAACAAACTAATTAAGTTACCTCATTTAAAATTTAAATCGTTTATAAATAAACAATTTATCTTGCTAACAACGACATAAAAGTGGTTTAATATCTGCTTAATAACACACTGAGCTCAATGCGCTAAATATGGTAACTCTTAACTGTTCTCGCAGTAAAAATTATGATATTTCTGTATAATGATATCGATGTCAATTACGTTTTAAATTAACCGCTACTTCAGAAGTCGAGATCCGTAATTATGTTTGTTACCTTAAGGCAGTGTTTCTCAAAGTATAGTGCGATCCTCTGGGGAGTCGCAAAATCCAGTGAGGAGCGGGTCGCGGGGTCCAGGAAGTGTCCTTTATTTTTTTTTATTGCAAAAAATATTTACGAGTATTTATTAAGACGATTCTAATGACATTTCAAGTTTTTTTAAGTTATGCATTTAACCGACACCTAATTAAGTTCAAGTTCACTCAGTGGTGGAAATTTGACCATTAAAGTTTTTTTTTTATAACGTCACCATTTTTTTTAACATCTCAAAAGTGGCTTCGAAGTGACATGCTTATTTTTCTGAAATAATGTGCGTATTAGGATTTAATAACTTTAAGCTGTTACATGGTTCTCTGTAAAAGAGGTGTGTGATGTCTACAAATTCACATTTGGCCAGCGTGGTAGAGTATAGACTAAGTCTTTTTCAATTCATACTTGGCCAGCGTGTGGACTGTCTTTCTCATTCTGAGAGAAAACCATATCTATCACGGGGACTACAATCGGTTGATGAAGACTCTTTAGCTCCGGCTGACATAAAGCTTTTTAAGAACGCTGGCAGTTGTTTTTCTCAAATAATAATTAGCTTCGCTATACATTATGGAGAGAGTCACAAGCTGGAGTTTAAGATGGCGTATGTATTATTTTGTTGATCATTATAGTTAATTATAGTTTTAAACATTGCTTAGTTGAAATAAAATTAAAGTTAAAAAGTGACTGAGTTCAGAGTTGTTAAATATTTATATTTGTTTTTGGTAAATACCAGGATGGTATCAAAGTTTTGAACCACTGCCTTAAAGATTGGCAGTCTTATTTACCCGCGTTTACAGCTGCTCAATTGTGCAGCGGACGAATTAAAATGTCAATCCATGTCTCTCACTTGAACATTTCAGTTTAAATCGAATTTACTTTGACTACAAATGTTAATAGCTGACAGTTTCAAGACATACGAACGGATAACCTTGAAAACTTTTCAGACCTTAGTTGGGTAATTAGCTATAGTTGTAAATTCGGTAATACAATTTGTTGTAAAGGTATGTTGGTTAATAGTTTTATCTTTTATAGGTGATTATTGTTTTTATTCCACTCATTAAAAGACCATGGAATAGCAATAAAAATTCATAATAAAAAGATAAAAATTGATAATAAGAAATATTTTGATCTAGATCTCATTTTACGTATTACGTAAATGCAGTGTATTGTCCCACCGCTTGGCATGGGTCTTCTATCAAAGTGAGAGAACTTTAGGCCATAGTCCACAGCGCTGGCCTAGGGCGTATTGGTGGACTTCGCACACCTCCGAGAACTTTTTTTAAAGTACTTTCGGGTGGTGTAGGTTTCCTCACGATGTTTTCACGATGTTTTCACCAAAAAGCAGTGATAATTAATTTCTAATACGCACATAAATCTGTGATGCGCACATAAATCCAGGCGTTTGAACCTCGGACCTCCCGATTGAGAGAGCAAGTTTCAACCATTAGGCTATCGATGTCCTATATGCGAAAGTAACTACATAAGTATAATACATAGATATTGAAAATATGAAAAATGGTAAAAAAACTATTAAATGAAGGTTATTATGTTTTCTTTTCCTGATTTTCATTTACTCGAATCATATATTTACACTTATTTTTATGATAATGTCAGAAGTAATTTGAATCATTTCGCTTTTAAGATAAGGTTTGTCTAAAAATATTATCTCTTGCCTCCAGAGAGATTTGAACTCTCGACCCCTGGTTTACAAGACCAGTGCTCTAACCCCTGAGCTATGGAGGCTCATGGTTTATCGTACTAATAGTAAGACGATTTGAGAAGATAATGTGGTATTTGGGCCTCCTGAAATAATAAGTTTTATTCTTGTGTTGGTCTCGCTTATTGTAACAGTTGGCTATTTAGGCCAACTAGTCACCCGTCGCAACGGTTGAAATTCGACCGTAATTTAAATTAAAAAACTAAACTTCATATTGTCTAAAGTAGCAGAAATATTTTTCTAATTAAAATAAATTGTATTATAATAATTTTTAAGTTATTTTGAACGCACCCGTTAAAGGTAAAAAGAGGTTTATTAACTAAGCTGCATTTAAAAGCGGGTATTTTGACAAAGACATCTTACATTTTTGACGTTATGTTTTTTCATATATATTGAATGTTCTATTTCGTTTATTATGTATGTGGTTGTGTCAAATACAAGATAGTGAGTGTAATGTGTTTTAGAATTATTATTTGAAAATTATTTGAAAAAATATTACCATTGCGCAATCCTTCTCTACATGCTGCTCCGCCTGCGGCAAGTATCTTAAAAATGAACCACAAGTTTTTGCTTCTCGTATTTAATATATAGAAAGATATCGTAAAATCTTTAGTTCATTACTTGTCTATAATGCAAAAGGTTCTAGGCTTATTACTTGTACAAACAACAAATGAGGCTGACATCCTGAGACCCGTTATTTATGTATGTGTTTATAATTGTGCTTGTGTCCATCATTGCGCTTGTCAAACTCACTTCTACCTTTTTTACCGAGATACTCATTATTGGTAGTTATCAGTCAAGGATATGTCGCATTCGTCCCCTATTAAGAGTTACGGTATTCCTTTGGGCCTCCTTTGTCGGGACGGTCGTCTAACTAAATACAAACATTAAACACTATCTACACTGGGATTTTCTCCTGTGTCGTAGGTACCAAAACGAACACGCAAACACCCAGACTCAAGACATGAATCTAAACTCATTATTCGGATACCTGTCTGGCTGGGAATCGAACCCGGGACCAATTGCGCGTCAACCAGGTAAGGTAACCGCTCCGCCACGCGGGTCGTGTCACTGCATTTGTCCTTTTGCCTTTTCTGCCTTAATAGTGGTAAATCTAATTGAAAAATACGTATATTTTTGTTTCAACAATAAAAGATAAGATTAACATTTCCTTCGCACGTCACTACAGTTGTGTAGCTCCTGTGGACTAACTTTGAATGGCTAAGAAAAGTATCTCTACATTACTATACCCTTGATATCATAATTATAATTAGAAGTGATTAGACAAAATGTGCGGAGTTCGGAGTGCGGAGAACCTCTAGACTCCACCATTTTTGGAAGGTAACATAAAAATGGCAAATGAAACAATACAATACAAAACATCTTTATTGCACACCAAAATTAATAACAATAATAAAAACCACATGAACGTATTAAGTACAATAGGCGGACTTATCAGTAAATTAGCGATGTCTTCGAGACACCTAATATTTGTAGAAGAAACAAATTTTAATTGCAAGAAATGGATAGGGGTATATTGTTTTAATATATCTTTTTGTAAATATATTTGTTGCTTGCATGGTACGAGGTTTTTTCGAGTACGAGACCTACAGTATTAACGTGGGCTCGTTACGTTAACAAATAAAAAAACCAGCACAGAGGTGGTATTCGAATCTCGTATATCATATAATCAAGAGAAATGAGAACTTTACCGGTATGAAACAATTTATGTTTGTGGTCTGCCGGTCGTAACCATAATCGGAGACTGTATGACGGAAGAGGGTCAATTGCCAAACCCGATCGAGATGGATATCGAACAATCTCTTTATCTTCGTAATAATACGGAGGTACTGTTATTTCGATATAGCCTTTCATGTCAATATTACTGTTTGTCGTTGTTTTGTCATTTGTATATTAATTTAATACAGCCTAATGTCATGCTTTATTAAACTGCCATGTATTATTGCGTCCCAAGAATGTTATAATCGATTAAAGTAGCTAACAAGCATGCAGTTTACTTGATGGTCACTTCGGTCCATGGACATCAAAAGCTTCATATAGGGTGCCTATTCGAAGTCAATTACAGGTGCGTTGCTACTCCCTCTCGAGCCCAGTCCTCAGACTGAGATGTTCGTCTCATATGATCATATCCACCGAAACCTGAAAACTATTTTATAAAATAAAAAAAATTGCCCTTTATCCCAAACTGACAATTTTTGACTTTGATACATGATGCGCTTAATATAAAATGTCTCTCAGTTCGGTGTATCTTTCGACATAGGCCTCCTCCAACTGCTTCCATAACTATTTTACAATAGAAATAAATACGGCGGTGGTATCAACCAGGTCGAACTTCCATTGTTCCATAACCTCGATATCACTACATGCCTAGTATAAAAAGTCGCTTCTCGCTGTCCGTTCCTATGTATACTTAGATCTTTAAAACTACGATACGAGTTTTAATGCGAACTTCGTTACGCCAAAAATCTAAGATTATCAGTGTTCCTCCAATACATTACGCATTTATTATACATAAGAACCTTACTCTTGAATTACTCTATCTAATAAAACTGCGTTAAAATCCGTAGTGTGGTTTTAAAGATTTAAGCATACATAGCGACAGACAGCGGGAAATAACTTTTTTTTATACTATGTAGTATAATAACTTCCACAGTTCAGCCTTCAAAAGATTAACCTACTATGTTCTTTTATGTATGTCGTGTTTTTTTATGTATGTTAGTATGTCGTGAAATCGATGTTTTATTAAAAAGAAGGTACCCTTGCCTCCAGAGAGATTTGAACTCTCGACCCCTGGTTTACAAGACCAGTGCTCTAACCCCTGAGCTATGGAGGCTTGTTTAAAATCGATGAACATGAATTTTGATTTTAAGTTTAAGCTTTGTATCTTTGTAATAATAGGCTTCACAACTGTAATAATAAAATTAGTCTGCTCAGGTTTTATTATTTGAATACACAATAGTTACTATTGATACAGGCTTTTCGTATTGTCTTATATGTACCTAATTCAACCTTGCTAAATTAAATGTAAATTTTAAGAATAAAAGAAAATGAAATTGAAATTCATTAGTACCTAATTTCGAAATAATTTTCAATATTTTCACAAATCAGAAAGTTACGGAACACAGCAAAATATTTTTCAAATATTTTCTCATTTACTTTTATACGATTTATTCTGAAGTAAAATTTAAAGCAAAAAGAAAAAAAGAACTAGTAAATGAGCTTGCAGGCCACATGATGGTAGGTAAGTGGTTACTGCCGACAGCTTTAGGCGAATTCATACTCAAGGTGGTAGAACTAGTGTAGTTCGACCGGGGAGGTACCACCGCCACACCTATTTCTAGCGTGAAGCATTTCTAGCGTTTCTATGGAAGGGTGTCACACACAAGGCACACTTTCACACGAAAAGACCATAGTCATCAGGAGTAGCAAAGCATCTGTGTTTGACTTCCGATGGAACCTATGTTCTGTATGAAGTTGATTACTACTTTATCACCGTGATTCCTTTTATCTGAGCAAACCAGCATGCAATTATCCTGGTGGTAAGCAACTACATATAGAACTATTGGTTCGAATAGGTCTATCTGAAGTCAATCACAGATGCGTTGCTGCTCCCGGGGAATAAATGGTTGCCTAATAGAAAAGTGTGTCGGTTTTTATATTTGGCGACCATCGAAACGTAAGAAATGCTCCACAGAAAAAATACCTGTGACCCCCCCGGTCGAACTACATTGACTTTTACCTGACAAAACGGAACGAATCTACATAGTTCGACGATTTGTAGCCAAAGGGTTAAAACAGGACTGGATTACGAAGCCTCTGCTAACTTTAAGTCTAACACCAGGTTCAATCTCTTGAACCATAATAGATGGATAGATGATTTATTTTACAAAGACTTTCTAAAAGTCTGCTATCATCGAATACATTAAATCCTACTAATAATAAAGAAAGTAATCAAACAAGAGGTCCTCTAACAAGAAAATTGTAAAAATAATTCACATTCCCATAATACTATAATGAATACTTTATATACCAAGTATTACCATAATTTGACAACATTTTTTTATATCTGACTGAAGTAGCAAACGAGCATGTAGTCCACCTGATGGTAAGTGGTCACTGCCGCCCATGGACATCTGTACTCAACTACATACAGAACATGCGTTCCATCTGAAGTCAATCACAGATGCGTTGCTATTCCCAAGGACAATGATGGTCGCCTCATGTGAAAGTGCATTAAAGTTACAGTAAGTACATTGCAGTATTCCGAAAGAATTATCCTATTATCCTTTCGTGAAACTGATGTAAAATTACATTGCCTGTCATGAATGTGGTGCAAAATTACGTTACAGCTTCAAAACAGTTTGTCAGAATCGATCTGGTTTGGAAATAAGCCATTATTACGGTCACCGCGGACCTCAGACCGATAATTTACTGTAAGCACTGGTAATGCTCTTGTTATTCTTGATTTTTCACGTCATTTCGAGGCCACATGTCCGACTTTTTGATGTGGACTACTGCTAGGCATCATTCGTTTCAACGTTGCTGTTGCTTTTCAAAAATACAGACGAATTGAGATCGTCCTCCTTTTTGGAAGTTAAAAAGAAAGGTACCCTTGCCTCCAGAGAGATTTGAACTCTCGACCCCTGGTTTACAAGACCAGTGCTCTAACCCCTGAGCTATGGAGGCTTCGATGGATTCAGTGAATATTAATTGTGATTTAAAATTTCACACTTTTATTTTAAACTAACTTCACACCTGTAATAATATAATTGAACTACTCAGTTTTTGTTATTTGCGTACACAACGCATTAGTATGTTGATACAGCCTTTGTATATTAGGTATTAGTTTTGGAACATAAAAAGAAATAAAATGAAAATCTATAATTCCAAACTAATCCCTGACATACAAAGAGGAAACACATACTAAGAAATTAAATATCATAACATAAACAGTGTTAGTCTTTATATTTTCGATATCATTACATACTATTAGTCTTAAAATCTTTGAAAGCACTATTAACTCGAAGATATTAAAGTAGTCGTTAGCCTGCTCTTCTGGCTTTGTACTTTTTTTTTCAACCATAAGTGGTGTTAATTTTTTGTAGTAAAAAGTGTAAAAAGTAAGTGAGATGCAGATTGGCAACCTTATTCCTATTTACATTACATTGTAATATTTTGAAATAGTTACACGCCAAAATGAAACGAAACGTTACAGTACGTTATCCAAAATGGTTTGTCGGATTTGATATGTTTTGGGAATAAGCTGGCATTACAGTTCTAGATTAAGCCAGCGCGGGGTCTGTAGCAAATTCTGACAGGATTCTGACAAGAAATCACATACAACAAAACTGTTACAAGTAATCTTTTCTGGATTTAATCTGGGAAAATTTAGAGATGACACTTTATATATCTACTTCTTTCAGTTTAAGATTTTCAGGATAGTAAAGACAGTAAAATATAAATAGTAGGTGTTGGGCCGCGGGGCCCCTCTAGTCGAGGGGCCCGTAGTATTTGCTACTCTTGCTATGTGGCTATTCCGGCACTGGGCATTAACATCACTGCTGGTTGCATACTGATAAATAATTTACTGTCAGCATCTGTACTGCTCTTCTCATTCTTAATTCTCCATTCTTATTTTAAAACCACGTGTCCAACTTTAAATGCTATGCAATATAAATTGACACGGCGCTGACACCACATCAAATCATTGATTCTATCTTACCAATACTAATCTTTCCGTACTTTCCATATAACTCGAAATTGAGAATTTAAAAAAGGCACCCTTGCCTCCAGAGAGATTTGAACTCTCGACCCCTGGTTTACAAGACCAGTGCTCTAACCCCTGAGCTATGGAGGCTTAGAGGAAATCAATGAACATGAATTCCGATTTAAAGATTTAAAGTTTCACACCTGTAATCTTTCTCCTACGCAATATTAATTTGAGATGCTCCCGTTTAAGTTCGCGCAATAAGTCGCTGTTTCACGTTCCTCTTTGCAAAAGAAAATATATGAGCAATACGTTCCTAAACCGTTCCTGTAATTTTTACAATAAATATCTGCTGAATCTTGACCCCTTCAGCTACTCAATTGGAAAATTTAAAAGGAAGGTGAGGCAGACGATCGCAGAAATAAAATAGTTTTTACTATGTTTTGATGTTTTAAAGTAAAATCTTAATTTTTCTTTTTCTTCATTGTTCAGTTGTGTATGTGATAGTATTTTTATTCCTTTTTTTTAACTTTGCAATTTTAACTTACTGCTCCTTTTTAAACCTTTTTGCGCTAGTAATGTATTAGTAATAAGTGGAAACTTCACTGATCTATGTATTTCTTTAATGTACTATACTAATATTGTGAATTAAGTAATCGTTTGTTTCCTAAATAAATAAATAAATAAATAAATAAATAATTTAATTGGTCTGTTCAGTTTTTGTTATTTGAATACATAAGCTTGAATCACTAATCACTACATGGTATAAAACAAAGTTGCTTCCCGCTGTCTGTCCCTATGTAGGCTTAGATCTTTAAAACTACGCTACGTAGTATTTTTTACAATACATAAATACTTCGTACGCATATGGGACGTCTTACCCTCCGGGACTCTCATATGCTAAGGCAATGTCAACATAAGGGCGGTGAGTAGGGAATTTCGGGCCTTGAGGGGTACCCTCTTTACCCGGGCAATTCTCTAGGAAGTCGAATACCTCCCGGATCCTTAACATTTATATATAATATTAAAATGTTAATAAAAACATTATAATTTTATATACAAGTGTAAAAGATATTTACCATCCCCACTGTTTAGTGGGTGGTCAAATACTTCTAATGCTTCTATTGCTAACAGGGTTATATTTTACTGTGTCGTATTAAAATAGATTCATTTTACTGTATATTTAATTTTTTAAGCAATCTTTATGCTAATCTAACGGCATGCGTCCTTTCCTTCTTATTCTTTATACACATTAATTCAATGTGTCGAATCTATAAATTCATCCACTTCCTCGACAGTCTTCAAAATTAGTCCACCAGTAAATTAACCCGAGAGGAAAATTAAAAATTAACAAACTTTTATATCGTGTTTATTTTTAATAACCTTTATATCTCTATAATTAACATACTTATAGAAATATAGTGAATTGCTGTAGGTATTTCAAGAGCTTCGTCCTCTTACATGTAACTTATAAAAATTAATTACTTTACTTACATTTAAAATGGTTTTATGTAAATGATCTGGTTCGGGAATGAGCCATTACCATCACCACAAACCGCAGACCGATAAATAATTTACTGTAAGCTCTCGTTACTCTTGATTTTTCAAGCGGATTTTAATTGACGTGGACTAATCCTGGGTGTTATTCTAGTGTAGCAATATTTGATAAATAGATTGTAGGGTTACTGTGAAATCACGTTATAATTTTGTTTAGAACTGTTTAATGTTGTTTTTTTTTCAAAAAGGAAAGTTATTTTCTTCATCCTTGCCTCCAGAGAGATTTGAACTCTCGACCCCTGGTTTACGAGACCAGTGCTCTAACGCCTGAGCTATGGAGGCTTGCAAGAAAGCAATGAACATTAATTTTGATTTAAAATTTTAAACTTCATATTGTACTAGGCTTTACACCTGTAATAACATAATTGGACTGCTCAGTTTTTATTATTTGCATATACGACATGCTGGTATATGGATATAGATACCTATAGATTACCTATTTTAAGTATTGAATTTTAGTTTCGAAATGAAATAGAAATAAAACTGATATCTACTTGAAATTCCAAACTAGTTCTCTAGATATCTACAAATATAAATTATGTGCAAATAAGCGAAAATAATTGATAAAAAGATTACCGTTATTCTTTAAATCTTAGTAAATACCGAACTGCTTGCTCTTGCTTTGTAATTAATATTACGTTTTTATAATTGAATAATAATTAATTTATTAGTTCGCCTTTATTTTCAGCAAATTTCTCGTTACTTAAACTACATTTATCCTACCACTATTTTATTTCCTTACAATTTAACATTTCGATAAAGTTGTGTTAAAATTTGTCGGGTACTATAATTGGAAATTGTATTCCTATTTTCTTATTTTTTTATTTGACTGAAGTAGCAAACGAGCATGCAGTCCACCTGATGGTAAGTGTTCACTGACGCTCATGGACATCTGTAATCAACTTCATACAGAACATGGGTTGTATCTGAAGTCAAACACAGATGTATTGCTACTCCCGAGGACTATGATGGTCATCTTATGTGAAAGTGTGCCGGGAACCACACCCTTCTATCAAAACGCAAGAAATAGGTGTGGCAGTACTTCCCCGGTCGAACTACACTGGTTCTACCACCTTCAAAAATTTACATTGAAGTATTTAGTAAGTACACGTCAAAAACGAAACGAAACTTTACAGAATGTTAAAATGTCTTGTAGGACTCGATCTGGTTTCGGAGTAAGCCATCATAACTGTCAACGTGCACCGAAGACCGATAATTTACTGCAAACACCGGTAATGTTCTTAAATCTCACTGATCATTCTTTATTATATTTTTAAAATCACATGTCCGACTTTGATTGTCACCGCCGTATCAATTCCTAGTGTATTATTAGACATTTTGGTGAAGGAAAACATGAGGAAAGCTACATACCCGAGGGTTCTTTAAAAAAAATGTTGGCCAGCGCGGTGGACTTTGGCTTAATACTCTCTACTCTAAGACCCGTGCCCAGCATTGGGACAATAATCGGGTGACAAGAACTTAACATTGATACCACGGTGGTACCACCCTGACCAAATCAAACTCTATCACTTTGCTTATGCTTTTTATGTACTTAACATATATAAAGAAGTTGAGGTTTTTACAAAAGAAAGGTACCCTTGCCTCCAGAGAGATTTGAACTCTCGACCCCTGGTTTACAAGACCAGTGCTCTAACCCCTGAGCTATGGAGGCTTGGACGAAATCGCTGAACATTAATTCGGATCTAAAATTCAATCGCCATATTTTACAATAGTAGGTTACACACCTGTAATAATATAACTGCTCAGTTTTTATTACTTAAGCACGTAATAATACATTAGTATGCTTTTACACTATTTGAGTGAAGTATTTGTGAAGAATATGAGTTTTAGGCTTATTTTGTCTCAATAACATTACTATGTTAATCTCATATTCAGTTGTCTTTTATTTAATACAAAAACTACGCAAAAGAGTATCTAACATCGCAATTTGTGGAGTTTTGATTTCTACATTCCAAACATATTATGTACATATATGGGCTAAAATGAAGGAGCAGAAAAAACATATCATATTCTACAATTGGTGGACTCTGACGTATATATAATATTTATATAAAAAATGCTTGAAGCAAGTCTTAGGACAGTTGCTAACCCCGATGGCATAGTAGCTTGTGTGCTTATATACAGTAAACGTCAGCGCTTGACACGCTGATTTAAGACAGAAATATTTTTTGCGGTGGTGTTACTACACTATGCCTATCAGATCAGAATAGTGCAAGGTTAACGCTGCTAAAATAAAATTAGGTGGTGACCATACTTCTACTATCCTCCATTTTTGAAGTGAAACTTCTTTAGGCGCATGAGGGTAAAATTTTTACAGATGAAACGTCACGCCGGTATGCAACGGAAGTGTCGGAAAAGAGAGAGAGAGTGATCGAGACCGATTTTTTTTTTTTTTTTTTTTTTTTTTTTTTTTTTTTTTTTTTTTTTTTTTTTTTTTTTTTTTTTTTTTTTTTTTTTTTTGCGCCCAGACAAAAGGGAAAAGGGCTACCCTCCATGCGGGGAGGGTGGTGGTGAATGCTCATGCATACCAATACGGCCGTCCGCATTGGTTATGTGGGACTCACGAGAGACCTACGTGCCTACCCACTAAACACCACCAGAGGTTGGCTTTGGCCTCTGAGGCCTTAAAGCCGTCATCAGAAAAATGCCCCCTATGGGCTGAAAAGGGGGTTTTTAGCGGAGTTCCATAAGGGAGCTCCGCGAGATATTAACACTTTCGTGTAAAATGATGAGCTTAGTGTCATCGGAGGATGAGCACTAAGCTGGGCAACTAGGTTGTCCGACTACTGGGCCGCCAAGAGGCAATCCAGGTCAGACGATAACTTGTTGGGGGGGTCGGTGAGGACATTCCTCGGCCGCCGGATTGAGTGTAGCGTGGGAAGGGGTGGGTTATAATCCGCCGCCTCCACCACGAGATGGTTTGGATGGTTTTCGGAGGCTTTGAAGAAGTTCTCCGAGAAGTTTTTAAGGACTTGTTGGATAGTAGGGAGTTCTAAGTCCCTGTGAAGGTCGGCATTTCTGACGCACCAATGTGCATCTAATGCCCTACGGCAGAATAAGTTTTGGACAACTTGGAGTTTGTCCATGATATTCGGGGATGCATGCGCGAAAACGGGGGAACCATATGTTAGGACTGGCCGGATGCAGACCTTGTAAAGGGTTCGCTTGTTCCTAGGGGACATTTTACTGCGTTTGCCCAACATACTGTTGAGGCGGTGCAAGTAGAAGCGGGCAGTGCCGCACACCTTGGAGACATGGGGTCTGAAGGTGAGGTGGCGGTCCAGGGTTATACCCAAGTACTTGGTTTGTGACTTCCAAGGAATTGGGGTACCCTTAAAACGGATAGGGGGGTCATAGACTCTACGGCGCTTACGGTCGAAGAGAATTGCGGAGCTTTTCTCCGGGTTGATGTCAATGCGCCATTTATTGAACCAATCGCCTAGCTCGTTAACCGAGCGCTGGAGTTTGGCGAGGATGTGGGCAGTTGTTGTTCCCCTGACATAAAGGGCCGTGTCGTCCGCAAAAAGGGAGAGCTGCACTCCTTTACTAGGGATTGGAATATCGTTTGTATACGATATGTAAAGAATGGGGGGATCGAGACCGATTGAGAGAGAGTAAGACAGGGCGAACGTAGCATGAACAACTAGCCGTGGAGTGAGAGTAGGGAGCAAGCGAGTGAGAAAGATTGAGAGAAAAAGTGAGACAGAGCGAACGTCGTATCACGCCTTTTTCCCTTCCTCTTAATCTTAGAAATTTAAAGTTTTAGATTTGTATAAATATAAACAAGATTTATAAATTAGTTCGACAAAGAAGTTTCACTTCTGACATGTGTACTTTGTACGCACGCATGTTTTTTTTTTCCATAAAATCATAGTAGCAAGCAGTTTACTTGATGGTGAGTCACTGCCGCCGATGGACGCCTGTAACCAAATCTTCATAGAATAGAGTTTCTAGAAGTCAATCAACATGCGTTGCCGTCGTTAAGACTAAGAAGGTGGTTCCGAATTAAAATCACCCGCATGCACACCCTATCAATGAAACGCACGAACCGCTACACGTTAGAAATAGATGTGACGGTGGTACCGACTTGGTCAAAAAATAACTAGTTGCACTATACAAGTTAATGGTTATGTACTTACCATATAATTTGAAAATAGGTATAAGCAAAAAAAGAAGGAGGAACTTTTGCCTCCAGATTTAAACTCAAGGTTTCAAGAAAATACCCCGTAGTAGTCATAGCCTAGTAACAATTCGCTACGATAACTAACACTGATAACACACTGGAGTTTCAAAGTTATCTATAATTCAACATAATAATATTCAAAAAGATTCCGTTGCCTCCAGAGAGATTTGAACTCTCGACCCCTGGTTTACAAGACCAGTGCTCTAACCCCTGAGCTATGGAGGCTTGTAGAAAATCAACGAATATCAATTCCGATTTTAAAATTAAAAAATAAAAGATTTTATAATAATAGGTTTCACACCTGTAATAATATAATTGGTCTGCTCAGTTTTTATTCTCGTCTTCACAGTACATTAATATGTTGATTCAACCGTCCTAAATTATTGGCTGTTTGGACACAAAACGAAACATATTTAATTGCATCAATAAAATTCCAAGCAAAATCTTTAGATTTGTGTAAATCCAAAACATATCGCAATAAACAATTCGTCATTTTTAAAAATGAATGAATTATTATTATTATTATTATCGATATGTCTTAAAAATATCGAAAGTTCTGAATCGATATAGATACTATTTGTTATAAAATTTTGAACAATGTTGGCTTGTTCTGCCTTTGTTCTGATATTATTTGTATCAATAATTAAAAGGCATTTATTATAAAGTATTGATAAGGTAAGGTATTTCACGATATTCTATATTTTATTTATTTAGCAAACTTCTCGGCTGCTCGGACTGTATGCTACCATCTTTTCTTATAATTCATGCCCGTAAATTAAATGTAGTGCATATACAATGCCATCCTATTTCTAGAGGTCTTCAAAATCAATCCATGTGGTCTAAAATTTTCTCCATTAAATAACTGTAAACAAAAATTACAAATCTGATCATCGTTTTTATTCTTTACTAGCCGTCCCGGCGAACTTCGTTCCGCCTAAAAGTCAAAAATCTATATTTATCAATGTTCCTCAACTATATTGTACGTGTATTATACACAAAAACCATTTTCTTGAATCACTCTACCTATTTAAAAAAATGCACTAAAATCCGTAGCGTAGTTTTAAAGATCTAAGCATTCATAGACACAAACAGCGAAAATCGACTTTGTTTTTTCACTATGTAGTGCACTATAGTTAACATAAAAGTCTCATTACCATAATTTGCCTTATCTTAATTTGCAGTATTGCATTTCGAAAGCGTGTTCCCCTTTCATGTAACTGATGCAAAATTACGTTACAGCATTCAATACGGTTAGCCGGAATCGATCTGGTTTGGGAATGAGCCATCATTACCGTCACCGGACCGCGGACCGATAATTTACTGTAAGCACCGGTAATGCTCTCGTTACTCTTGATTTTTCACGCTCATTTTGAGGCCACATGTCCGACTTTAATTGGCGTGGACTACTGCTGGGTGTCATTCTAGGGTCGCCATGCTTGACGTGTAGGTTTTGGGATATAAAAACAGAGCAGTGATAGCCTAATGGTTGAAACTTGCCCTCTCGATCGGGAGGTCCGAGGTTCAAGCCTAAGCACGCACTGCTGATTTATGTGCGTATCAGAAATAAATTATCACTGCTTTTCGGTGAAGGAAAAGATTGTGAGGAAACCTACATACCCTAGAGTTCTTTAACTTTGTATGCCCATCTGTGGCGGGATAGTAACGGATTTTATGTGTTTATTTAAGAACTGTACTTAAGCCTATTATCCACAAAAAGAAAAGATTTTGATTTGATATTTGATTTGATTTAAAAGAAATGTTCTCGGAGGTGTGTGAAGTCCACCAATTCACACTTGGCCAGCGCGGTGGACTGTGGCCTAAAACTCTCTCATTCTGAGTGAAGACCCGTGCTCAGCATTGGGACAATAATGGGTTGTAAGCATAAAGACAATTACAATTTGCTTCGTTACAAAAACAACTGCGTTAAAATAATATTCAGAACTCTATTATGCATTTCAGGCTTTCCTTATGTTTCTTCTTTATTTATCTGTATGTTTATCTTGATTTTTATATGATAGGCTATGTTATTAGTAGTAGTGTCTAGAGTTAAATGAAGTTGCCGGAATTTTATGTTCAGATCTTTTCGTTCTTTTTCTCACCCGTCAAACCGTCTGAGCTGTATAGTATACTTAATAAATGTACATATACGCTTAAAACCTCATTTATAAATGATTTGACCATCTTAATCCTCGGGAGTGCAACGCATCTGCGATCGACTTCAGATAAAAACTCTGTTAAACATGAAGTTGTTTTACAGGTTGTTTATAAGCAACTCTGACTTACAATCTGGTGGCCTCTGTGATCGTTTTACTCTATAATCTGATAAAAGAAAGACCTTGCACGGCAAACTAAAACAGGACGTTCCACACAACCTTAAATGTATGGTGAAAAGAGCCCGTACAGTCACGCGACTCAGTAACCCGTATACGGTTAACTGTATCGTTATCGATTTAGGTACTTATGCGCCGCTCAATAACCACTGAGATTTAAATTACATGAACCCACTCAGACGTAATTGGAACCATCAGCTGGAGTCATTATATAAATATAAAATAATATCCTATTTATGACGTATTATTTCTGATTGTCTGACACACTTTCATATGAGGCGACAATCATAGTCCTCGTTAGTAGCAAATTTATTTATTTTATTTTATTTTATTACATGGTTCTCCGGAGACAAACCTCGAATAGATGTACCACTTACATTTGTATTATTAGAAGAAATAGGTAGATGTAGTGCATTCGATGTAGTACTATGAATGACTAGAAACCGAACGAATCACATCTACCACGGTAATGAGTGTGTCAATTTAGGTCATAAACTATGTGTGTGAAAAATGACAACGATATCTGACCTTTTTTTTTCCTCACTGAAGTAGCAAACGAGCATGCAGTCCACCTGATGGTAAGTGATCACTACCGCTTATGGACATCTGTAATCAACTTCATTCAGAACATGAGTTCCATCTGAAGTCAACCACATCAACAGAAGTGTTGCCACTCCGGAGGACTATGATGGTCGCTTCATGTGAAAGTGTGCCGGCAACCACAGGCTTCCATCGAACGCAAGAACTGCGTCACTCTAGAAATAGGCGTCGCGGTGGAAATTACCCGGTCGAAATACTCTGGTTCTACCATCTTCAAAACCTGACATGACTTAAACTAAGTTTTGCATGAAAGAGTAACAAACACACACATTCATACATACTTTTGCATTCGTAATATTAACTAGCTGTTCCCCGCGCGTTGCTATGCCATACCATAATAATTAATAATTATTAATAATAGATAAAAAACATCGTGGGCCCATACACAACAACTTTGCTAAAGATTATGACATGATCAAATGCATAGTTTACGATTTTGTACATACAGACAAACATTCCATCTTTTTTAGTATATAGATAACATTCTATTAAATTTTATCTCTTGTACCTATAATATATAGAGTAACGTCAGTAACTATGAACAGTTCAGGGGATGTGGGCACGTAATGAGGAAGCAATTAATTTATGCAGTTTATGGAAGTCGAAAATGTTAAAGTTTTAAGCAATTATAATTTTTCGGAGCCAATTAGTGAAACCTGCCTGTTAACATTATAAATAATATTCATAAAGTTACGTTTTTTGAGTCGGAGGAAGTTTATACTGTTTATACACTTAGAAAAACATACGGTTTTTCTTTTTATCCTGAAGTAGCAAAAGAATATGCAGTCCACCTGATGGCAAGCCGTCCATGGACATCCGTAAGCAATTTTATATGGGACAGGTGTTCTATCTGAAGTCAATCACAGGTCAGTTGCTACTCCTGAGGACTATGGTGGTCTCCACATATAAAAGTGTGCCGGCAACCACATCCTTCCATCCAAACGCCAGAAATGCTTCACACTAGAAATAGGTGAAAAAAAAAACTTAGAATTTTGGGATGACAAATTACAGTCCGATATCAATTTGATTGATTTGGCGACAATTCTTTGCAAAGCACTGCAATCCAGTATTCGCAAAATATCCACACGTTTTTTGCGAATGCAAATGCAATGTTTGAAACCATCTAAATATCCACGAATTCAAATATTCGTTACAATAACCGTGTTATTGTTTTACCAAAATCGCGTGCAAACCCACAGCAAAAGCTAGTTTAGACAATGCAATCTTCTGCGTGAATTACCTGACGCGTAAGATAATTTGCGGAACCGGTCCGCTTTGCCGGCATATGCCAATGGGTTGCTCTGTCTGTCTGTCCAGCAGAGCGCGGTGCGCGCCTTGACGTGCGCCGTAAGTCTCGGGTTCGGTTACCGACTGACGCCATATCGCCTTACAGACAACTGTTAGGAAGTATAGGCGGTCGATTGAACGTTATTTGTTCCGTAATCTGTATTGGCGTTTCGGCATTATGGTCCTCTGGTTTTGTACCTAGGAGTTATTATCAAAAGTATATAGTTGAACATAATTATGGATTGAGTAACTTACATTTTTTATTATTTTGTAACATATAGAGTTGATTGTTATTAAAACTATCTAAATAACTTAACAATTTGGTAGGCGGAAAGAAATTGTAGTCTGGAAGAAAAGTTACGCAGCTGAACGTATTAATGGTATATAATATACAGTTTATTTTGTAGGAATTACTATTTATTCAAAAGGTAAAAAAAACTTAATATGAAAAGAGCGGTTAATTTTTTTTAATAATAAAGGTATATAAAGTACCGAATTTTTATACCCGTAGTAAGCAACTTCAAATAGAACATGGGTTCTATCTGAAGTCAATTACAGACGCGTTGCTACTCTCGAGGAATAGGATGGTCGTCTCATATAAAAAAGTGCCGGCAACCACATCATTCCAACGAAACGCAAAAAAATGCTTCACGTTAGAAATAGGTGTGGCGGTGGTGCTTCCTCGGTCGAACTACACTGGTCCTACCACCTGAAAAATACACGGAAACCGTATACGTAAAATTAATTAATTTTGATTTAAGACTACTCACGCAAAGCATCAAAATGTTCACATCCTAATAACGAGTGGCCACCCTAAGCTTGTCACACGTGTGATTGTGCAATGATTATCACAAATTGGAATAGATTACACGCGTCACCGCCCACGCTTCCTGTCCGCTGTTCACACGGTGAACAATTGTTCTGAGATTGATTTTATGCTAATGTCCAAATCAAACGAATTCATTGTGTTGTATCAAATTGGGGCGAAAGTGGAATTGATTATGTTATTCGTGTTTTAAATGTGCTTAGATTTAGATTTTCAAGTGGTAGAACCAGTGTAGTTCGACCGGGGAAGTACCACCGCCACACCTATGTCTAGCGTGAAGCACTTCTTGCGTTTCGATAGAAGGGTGTGGTTGCCGGCACACTTTCACATGAGGCGACCATCATAGTCCTTGGGAGTAACGTATGTGATTGACTTCAGATAGAACCCATGTTCTATATGAAGTTGATTACAGATGTCCATGGGCGGCAGTGGCCACTTAACATCAGGTGGACTGGATGTTCGTTTGCTACTTCAGTCAGTCAATGGTAACTATGCATGGAACTTTGCTATAAAACATGATTCACAACTTCGAAAGCCACAGACATACTAATCTAACCAACATAGATCTCAAAATTAGCACTCTAAAGTGGCAATGTGCAGGCCACATCGCTCGAAGAACCAGGTGAACCAATGACCTGAGAAGACAGCAGAATCAGCATGATTCAAAAGGCACAAGCCTGTTGGTGGCGCCAATAAGGGGAGGCCTATGGCTAGCAGTGAACCTTAAAAGGCTGATTGATGCATGAACTGCTTTAATTGTTTTCATATAAGGAAACTGTGGTAACGTACACCGCCTCTACTTAATCTAAAAAACTCATGAGAAACGTATCATTATATCATCTCGCAACTTGATTGTTCTCATGTAAGGTAGTTACACACGTTTTTACACGTTTACGTAATGTAATGTAACTGATCAACTTTTTCAATATAATCTAATTGGAGCGATTGTTTTAGTATCTTCTAGTTACTAATCTAGGTTTCAGGTTTTTGCTCGTCCGGCAACTTCGATCATAAGGCATCTTAAGACGCGATAGGGTTTCCACATATCGTAATTACGAAGGACGCGTTTCCTGAACTAGAAAAACTTTAGAAAGGTGTTACTAAAATAAAATAAAAAAAAGTCAAACAATTTTAATAATTAAGTACTGCTGCTATATATGGTACTCGTATACTATACAATATACATCATAAATACAGTACCTAAACTTATGAGTGTTATAAAACTTATTATAATCAACCATCAAACTAACGTTAATTGATACCAACAAGTTGATAACGCTAACAAAAATATAGCAATAATATTAAAACCATTTTTTTTATTTTAATTACATTATTGAAATAACGATTTTATTCAAAAGCAAAGCAAAAAAAATCAAAGGCAGTAAACTTTTGCTAAGTAGTAGAACCAATGTAGTTTGACTGGGGAGGTATCACCACCATACCTATTTCCATTTAAAGTTTCGATTAAGTGGTACGCACTTTCAAAGCACATACCCAAAGAATGTTTTTAACGTAAACAATGAGTGTCTAAAGGAAAATAAACTCGCACTATGTTACCTCGACTCGAATGACTCATTACTTCTAATCTCTTATTTAACATGGAGGATACTGGAGCTAACTTTTATTACCCATGTAAAAGCAAGATGGCAAAGAAAAAAAGATATACGAAGAAAGAAGACAAACCCACTGAGTTTCTTGCCGGATCTTCTCAGTTGAGGTCGTAACAAATTGTAAGCGCCCCCGTAGGCCTATGCAAAATAAAGACATTTAATATAATTTAATTTCATTTCATGGGCACCCTACCCGCTTTGCAACACCAATCGTGAGGTGCATGCAGTCGTATTGACAGCACTTTCATGGTTTTAGCTCAGAACGGAAAAAAAATTAACTAACAATTTGTAAGCGCCCCTGTAGGCCTATGCAAAGTAAAGACATTTCATTTCATTTCATGGGCACCCTACCCGCTTTGCAACACCAATCGTGAGGTGCATGCAGTCGTATTGACAGCACTTACACGGTTTTAGCTCAGAACAGAAAAAAAAAATATCTGACAATTTGTAAGCGCCCCCGTAGGCCTATGCAAAATAAAGACATTTCATTCATTTCATGGGCACCCTACCCGCTTTGCAACACCAATCGTGAGGTGCATGCAGTCGTATTGACAGCACTTACACGGTTTTAGCTCAGAACAGAAAAAAAAAATATCTGACAATTTGTAAGCGCCCCCGTAGGCCTATGCAAAATAAAGACATTTCATTCATTTCATGGGCACCCTACCCGCTTTGCAACACCAATCGTGAGGTGCATGCAGTCGTATTCACAGCACTTACAAGGTTTTAGCTCAGAACAGAAAAAAAATGTATCTGACAATTTGTAAGCGCCCCCGTAGGCCTATGCAAAATAAAGACATTTCATTCATTTCATGGGCACCCTACCCGCTTTGCAACACCAATCGTGAGGTGCATGCAGTCGTATTGACAGCACTTACACGGTTTTAGCTCAGAACTGGTTTGCGATTGTCGCGGAGGCGTGAGAGTGTCCACCGTCGGGATATTCTCATGGCCGTCCTGACGTCACCACGCACCTGCATTGGCTTTACAAAAGGACAATGTCGTTAAGTGGTTATCCAATTGCGGTTTCAAGTTCAGACAAGTAGCTTCCATCTCAAGGCTCGATACTCAATTTAATTGAAAAAAGAATGTTGTACTCAAGGTCTTGTGACCGACAACAGTTATTTGTTAACCGATCGACCTTTAGAATATCGGAAAGTAAGTAAAAATAAACAGAGCATATTGGGTGTATTTACTAGATAATAAAAAACGAGATTCGACTCATAGTTTCATTTAAAAGTGTGCCGGCAACCACACCCTTCCATCGAACGCAAGAAATGCTTGACGCTAGAAATAGGTGTGGCGGTGGTACTTCCCCGGTCGAACTACACTGGTTCTACCACCTTGCAAAATATAAATTGTTTTTATATAAGAAAACTGTGGTAACGTACACCGCGCTTCTAATTAATTTAAAAAACTCATGAGAAACGTATCATTATCATCTTACAACTTTGATTGTTTTCATGTAAGGATACGTTAGTCACACACGTTTTTGTATCGTTGTGTGTGTTCAGATAGTACCTACTTTAAGTAATATAAAGTTCAATATGAATAGAAAGTAGCCAGCATCTACACGACAACCTCTTACATATTTCTGTAAAAGATCTGTCAAAATCGTTTCAAACATCTCATATTAAGAATGTAATTAACTAATTAAGAAAACTAGTCGCCCGTCGCATCGGCCGAAATTCGACCGTAATTTAAATTAAAAAACCAAACTTCATATTGTCCAAATTAGTACGAATATTTCTCTAATTCAAATCAAATGTCATCTGACATTCTTGACGTTGTGTCTTTTCATAGTAAGACATTGAATGTTCTATTTCATTTACTAAGTACATATGTGTTTGTGACAAATGCAAGGCAGTGTGTGTAATGTGTTTTTTTTTTTTTGTTTTTATGTATGAAAAATACATTATTTGAAAAAAATATTAACATTCTGCACTCCTTCTCTACGTCCACTATAACCGTGCAAAATTTCATACTAATCCGTCCCCGGCATATTACTTAAAAATCCGTCACAAATTTTTGCTTCACGTAATAATATAATAATATACTTAACTAGTTGACTCGGCGACCTTCGTTCCGCCTAAAAGTGTAAAATCTAAAATTGTGAGTTTTTCCCTACTATATTAAACATGTATTATACATAAAAACCTTCCTTTTGAATCACTCTATCTATTAAAAAAACTGCATTAAAATCCGAAGCGTAGTTTTGAAGATCTAAGAATACATAGGGACAGACAGCGAAAGGCGACTTTGTTTTATATTATGTAGTGAAAAACGACTATATATAACTTCTTTCGCTTAGTAAAAAAGTTACAAAGAGAAGATTTTAAAATCTTGCTTTATTATTTTATAAAACGTATGCTTATATCTGAGATAATAAATAATCGAAAAATTAATCATACTTCGCCGTGGGCTTTTGTGAAACAAAATCGATTATAAAACAGCTAATGACCGAAATTCCTAAAACAGTCATTATGCAAATCACCTTTTCAATCGATGAAACAAAACTTTAATTACATAGCCCAGTGCCGAAAATCGTAACTTATAGCTTAAGCTGGCCACACAGGGAGAAAATGGCAGGAAATTAAAGAACGGAATATATAATTTGATATAAGAACTTCTTGATGGTCCCTTGAACGGTTTGCAAACTCGTCGAATATGTCCGCGAAAACCAGTTGCAGTTTACGGTATAAGTTAACGGTTTCTGCAAATTGAAAAAGTTACTTGTATTACTATATTTGTGTGGAAAATAAATGAAAAGGTAATAAACATTAAGACTCGCATTACTTGCTCTACTTGTATTTGCAACCTGTTGATTGTACTTCATATAATCTTACTAATATTGTAAAGGCGAAGTTTATAAGGTGGATGTCTAATGCTCCTTCACGACAAATATTTGGATAAAAGTTGGTACACAGATTATAATCAAAATTAACACATAGGATGTTTTACCGCATCCCTATAGTTCCGGGGTCGGAATAGGGTTACTGTATTCCCTGCCTGTCGTAAGAGGCGACTAAAAGAGGCTTCCGGGGTTGAGGACGGCTAGAGTGGGAGCTCAATCATTCGATCAGACGACCCCGAGAAGGACGGCGGAATGCGTGGCTGCATAACCTCGCCACGTAACGGAAGGGTATATGGGATTTTTACCACACAAAACCTTTCCCGGCAGCCATCCTCAGCGCTACAAAGAGGACTCCGCGATCTTCAAAGGAACGCGTCGTCCCATTGGACCACATTGAAAGTTAAATATTATTTTGTCAACAGGGGGGCTATTTCTATCTTTAAGTAATAGAAAGTTTTTTGATGTTTAATTTAAAGGTTTCAACGGATATTTTGTAACAATGTTACTAGTTAATATTTTCCTGCGAACCTTAAAGATAGTATTTTCGGGCTACAAATCATTCAAATATTATTTAAATCGCAAGTGGTCAATCTTTAAAGCTACTGGACCAATTTAGGACAGTCTTTATCTCAAGTATGCTTTATTTTTTCATAAAACTCTTTATCGTGTATATAACAAAGTTCCGACACAATCGAAGTCATGCGTAGAGCATCGTTAAGCTACGTTACAAGTACAACAAACCTGTCATATCAAAGCCTACTGGGTCGCCTTCGTGGAGATGCGTGGGAACCGCAGGCAGGTGTCCGATCGCTCTGAATCCGCGTAATGATGTGATGGAAATTACGCAAATTACAGATCCAATACAGTTGTCACACACTAGTTTATTTTTTATTTCCTTGAAGTAGCAAACGAGTAGCCCATATAATGGATAGGCATCATTATATTAATACGTGAAGCAAAAATTTGTGACGGATTTTTAAGTAATATGCCGCGGACGGATTAGTATGAAATTTTGCACGGTTATAGTGGACGTAGAGAAGGAGTGCAGAATGTTAATATTTTTTTCAAATAATGCATTTTTCATACATAAAATCAACTAAAAACACATTACACACACTGCCTTGCATTTGTCACAAACACATATGTACTTAGTAAATGAAATAGAACATTCAATGTCTTAATATGAAAAGACACAACGTCAAGAATGTCAGATGACATTTGATTTGAATTAGAGAAATATTCGTACTAATTTGGACAATATGAAGTTTAGTTTTTTAATTTAAATTACGGTCGAATTTCGGCCGATGCGACGGGCGACTAGTTAGAGTAGATACTTGTAACTAACTCCAGATGAGCAGTGATAGCCTAATGGTTGAAACTTGCCTTCACAATCGAGAGGTCCGAGGTTCAAACCCAGGCATGCACCACTGATTTATGGGCGTATTACAAATCACTGTATTTCGGTAAAGGGAAACATCGTGAGGAAACCACACCCGAGAGTGTTTTAAAAAAAAGTTTTCGGAGGTATGTGAAGTCCACCGATTCGCACTTGGCCAGCGTCGTGGACTATGGCCAAAAACTCTCTCATTCTGAAAGAAGACCCGTGCCCAGCTGTGGGACAATAATGGGTTGTACCCAACTCCAGATGAGATTATCTAGCCTGAGATTGACCACAGATGAGTTGATGCGAAATAAGTTAAAATAACTTCTATACATACAATTCCAAGGGGCCCTTTCTACGCCCTTCAAATCTGAACGTAGCAGAGCATAACACTGTTTTTATTAGGCAAAAAGGGGTGTGGTAGAGCCTGTGAAATCGATCCATAAAAGGTATTTTGGAAACTATATGTTGAAACTACGGAAGTTTACATAAACTATAAAAATCTAGCCACTCTTCGCTGTCTAATAATCATTTTAATTGAAATAAATAGTTTTAAGTAATAAATAAAATAAAACTTAAATGTTTGTAATGTAAAAATTCAATTTACCGTCTTAATTATATGTATAAAATAAGTATAAAATATAGTAAAAAAATATGTAATTAGGTATTTTTTCCTTAGGATATTCATCTTACTCAATCCCTTATTCATAAAAGTATGTTATTAAGCTGCCGGTAGCGAATGTAAACAGCAATTAATCAGTTAAATGCAGATAGAAATCTTAATTAAAAAGAATTGTTTTACTCACTTGTATAAATTAAGATCGTAGATTTGAAGGCACTTTAATATTTGTTTGTAAATACTTAATATTTCGAACGTTAACGAGTTTCTCTCTTATAATTCTATCTTTTCTGCAGATGAACAATATTTTCTATATCACTGTCAATAATAGAGCTATATTTTACTCTTTGGAGCTAAGTCTACACCGTGTTTGTACTCGCGTTTAAGAACGTTATATGGAAATTGACATAAATTTAATTTGATATTTTTTGAAAAACCTACTCTCCTTTAAATTACAGGTCATGTAAAGCAATGTTAGAAAACGTACTTCTGACTTAAAATTGTAGTTAACTTTTAATACTGTCAATGGATTTAGATGATATAAAGAGCAAATGGTACCTGATACGGAGTATCCATTTCAATTATTTAAATTGAATTCAGGAGTTTTCTTGACCATTTTCTTTTAGTATTACTGTATTTTTTTTCATTTCAGTATTTTAAAAATTACCAGACACGATTATAACTGGAAAAAATGTAGTATTATTTTCGTCCTAAAGAAGCGACCATCTCTCGTTGCAAAGCAACTTTAAAACGTGAATAAAGGAAGACGTAATCTTTCATCTTAAAGACGTAAAGTAGCTTTACCATTACATCCGCATTAATAAGTCCTTGAAAATCCAATCGATAATTAGCATATCATAAATCTTGCCCCAACGTCTAACTCGTTAGTTGACGTCGCCACATCCTGGGCATCTAAAAAATATTGCGAATGAATAAAAAACGCATGTTGTGCAACAAATGTGTGGGAACTTCAGACAGGTGTTCAGGAAATCTCGGCCTGCTTCTGTGCGCTAATCGTGTTGATAATTTATTGTGTATATGTCAATGAAAAGTTCTTCTTGGCGTTTCTAGTGTCTTCGATGTTATTTTTTGATGTGCTTTTTGTTGTGGAGTTACTTCGTTAAACTTGTAGTTTATTTATAATAATGAAGTAGCAAACATGCAGTCCACCTGATGGTAAGTCACCGCCGCCCATGGACATCTGTAAGCAACTTCATATAGAATTTCTATCTATAGTCAATCACAGATGTGTTGCCACTCCCGAGGACTAGGATGGTCGCCTCATATAAAAGTGTGCCGGCAACCACATTCCATCGAAACGCAATGAATGCTTCACTGCGTTCTTTCAAGTTCACGTTAGAAATAGGTGTGGTGGTGGTACCTCCCCGGTGGAACTACATTGGTTCTACCACCTTCAAAGCATTAAGCAGGGTATATGTAACGGATTTTTGCAAAATCTTTAGATTTAGATGTTTTGGAATTTTTACATTTTACCAGTACTGTTACAAATTGCATAATAAAGTTTACATATATGTCTACATAAAAAATGGACTTAGGGACTCAAAAGTTCTCAGGTAAAAGGTTGACGGTAAAAAAACCCTAAGCAAAACGGTGTCCCATAGCGGAGTCTTAACATTTTTAAATTTTGTTAATATTTATTTGACCATTTATAAGTCATACATTGCGGTGTCACACCAGGTAATTCAAATTCATGTCCATAATTATTGTTTAACTAAAATAAATAGCGTGTTTTTTTACGATGTAAGTCGATCTTTTTCCATATTTTTTTAAGTCCACTGTGATTTGATCTTAATTACAGTTTTTAGACAGAAAAAGTCAAAGAAAGACGAATTCTTGCACTATTTATTTAAATCATTTTGCGATGCTACTTAGCGTTGTAACTGAGAATAAAGAATTTCAAATATCATCATCATATAATGAAAATATGCCTTCCAAACCTCTTTCTCCTCTACTAATCTTTCAATACAACTACCGAGTGATTTGCATTTAATAACTTCAGGCAGCTCAATAATCTTAAGAACGAAAAATATTTATTCCCTATGTCCATTTTATTATCATTCATAGATATGAAGACAACGTTCTCATAATTATCTCCTATGATGAAGACATCGTGAGAATGTCTTGCAGCAGGTGGGTGACTATGCAAAGTTATTGTACTGTATACATACAAGTAATTGAAGAAACTATTACGTATTTAGCGACGCCGATGAAATTACATTCGTCACAGTGTTGGAGACCAATTGTATTCGAAAGTTTAGGAACAAAACGGATCATTTTTCGTCTAAAGTAAACTTTTTTAACATTACGTTCAGTTCTTTTTCACTAACAGCTAATAGCACGGCTCCCTCCACTAGCTTTGATCACGTTTATTAAAATAATGATTATCCTTATATATGTCAATCTCAGTAATAAAGTATCTGTGTGTCAAATCTTAGCGAAATCATATCAGTAGATTTTGCGGGAAAGAGATTTTTCTATAAATTTTAAGAAGCAAACGAGCATGCAGTCCACCTGATGGTAAGTGGTCACTGCCGCCTATAACTTCATACAGAATAAGGGTTCAATCTGAAGTCAAAGAAGAAGAAGAACTCCCGCAGCTCCTCCACTATATTATCCATTCATTATACATAAAACCTTCCTAATTAATCACTCTATCTATTAAAAATACTGCATTAAAATCGGTAGCGTAATTTTAAAGATTTAAGCATACATAGGGACAGACAGTGGGAAGCAACTTTGTTTTATACTATGGGGTGATTAAAAATTAAATACTTTTCATATACACTGTAATAGTAAGTATTTTCGACATAAAAAGTACGTAGTTTCTATTGCTCTGAAAACTCTTATCTCTTTGGAAAAAAAACGTAAATCCCGCCAGTAATTTTATATGGACAAAATTGTAAGTTACTTTAAATATTTTGATATATTTGATATATATAATTATTATCTTTAAATTTAGTGTATTTGGAAAATATGGATAATAGACAGTTCGTTTTTTATTTCGCCTCGTAGTTTTAAAAATTTAAGCATACATAGGGGCAGACAGCGGGAAGCAACTTTGTTTTATACTATGTAGTGATGATATCTTAGGTGTAAATAGAATTCCAGCTACCTTACGACATCACACCGCGCTGCAACTAATCTAGGCAATCAGTTTACTCTAACAGTCCTGTGATTTGCTACGGAAAGACATTAAGTGGTAACGAGGTACCGTGGGAAGGCGCGCAGGTGCCGCACTTCACCCACATACATACATTTCATCCACTTTTCCACTGCCTTTCAATCAACTTAGTCTGTGAAGTGTGGGTGTTACTAATAAGCTTTATATAATTTAAGTGTAACTTAATCATACATCTGTGCGTTTATAAAATTTAGTTATTTTAAGGTGATTTGTACGTCAACTTTAATATTTTTTTAAAAGGGAAAGTTTACGAAGATGTATATTTGTCACTGCTACAAATAGCCTTCAATAATTTGTTTTTGTTGTTATTTTCGTTTGATATTAAGTTGTATAAAAATAATTGTTTAGTATTATTAATGCTATCGCATTCGGGAGCTTGTCACTATGATAAATAATCTTTTCCCCAACCGTCAACCCGTCAAGCCATTATTGTCCCACTGCTGGGCACGCGTCTTCTCTCAGAATGACAGAGCTTTAGGCCATAGTCCACCGCGTTGGCCTTGTCCGAATTGGTGGACTTCACACACCTCCGGGAAATTTTTAACTTTTTTAAAGAATTCTCGGGTTTGTAGGTTTCCTCGCGTTGTTTTCCTTTACCGAAAATCAGTGATAATTAATTTCTAATACGCACATAGTTTGAGACAAATCAGTGGTTAGGCCTGGGTTTGAACATCAGACCTCCCGATCAAGAGGGCAAGTTTAAACCATTGGGCTATCACTGCTCGAAATAATCTTATGTCATAGATAACACAGAAAGAATGCAAATCCACTGATTCTTGGATCTTCTCAGTTTAGATCGTATTCCGATCCGGTGATAGTATATGGAATAAAAATCGGTCCACTAACGGCGGAGTACTTCTTATACATACATAAAAAAATATATATACAGGCCGAATTGAGAACCACGTCCTTTTTGAAGTCGATTAAAAATATATTATAAGACAATTAGTATGTCTCCCTCTACACAAAACAAAGACAACACATTTCAATAAAATCAATAATTATAAGAGACCTATTCTCACAAGTTGCATTATGAGTCATCGTGAGAAACGGCGCAGCGCAGGAGAGGCGCCTGCGCATGCCGATCTATGGTCATAATTGGACATAAACCCATACTACGAATCAACGTGTTATTACATTGCGTCTTATTTTATAACATTTACATAAACGCAATCTTAATGTAGCAATAAGCAATCACCTTAATTATAATCCGCTTTTACTAGTCCTGAGTTATAAAATATTGAATTATAAAAATTCATTTACAAACGGATATGAAAGCCAAGTCGACTTGGAAATCATTGAAATAAATATATTGTATGTTTTTATTTTATAAGTGCGCCATTTTAATAATGGATGCATTTATTTTAGTTACGCGGAGTAATGCGATTTGGTAGAAACAGATACAGTACCTAAACTTACTACGACTTTAGAAATTTCGTAAAAACAACTATTGTTTATGTAATCGCCTATACATTGCAATGTGCATAGCGCGCTTCCGTTTTCGTTTATAACCATAACTTACATTGTACTTTTCAATGGTGGGTGGTATTCTTAATGACTGGAAAAAAGGAAACATAATATATAAATGATAAAACAGCTTGGGACTGAACAATACGTAATTAATAAAATGTCAAAGTGTAGCGTATCCTGCCAAACGTGCTCCTTGTTAGACCAAATGTAGGGCAGGATACTGGAGCTAACTTTTGTTACCCATGTAAAAACAAGATGGCAAATAAAAAATAAAATAAAAAAAGATATACAAAGAAAAAAGACAAACCCACTGAGTTTCTTGCCGGATCTTCTCAGTTGAGGTCGTGTTCCGATACGGTGGTAGTGTAAATATATATATATATATATAAATGTAACTGACAATTTGTAAGCGCCCCCGAAGGCCTATGCAAAATAAAGACATTTCATTTCATTTCATTTCAATAAACTCATACTAAGGACAATGGTTTGGTACAGTTACTAACCGCTCTTGAGGTATCGAATGGTTTGATGACAAAATTACTTCTATATCATGAAATGTTGTAGAGTAAGGCTGTCTAAGCAACCAGCAGGTTCATTGAAAAACGAACGGATGTTTTCGCGTGTATTTTTCTTTTTCTAAAAATAACAATTAAGATCCCGGAATCTTAAAACACGCTTAAAAACACGCTTTCTACAGTCATAGCCCCACACTAGGATTTTCTCCTATGTCGTGAGTACCATGGATACGCAAGACGAATACACAAACACCCAGACCCAGAACATGCATTTAAACTCATCATTTAGATACCTGTCTGGCCGGGAATCGAACCCGGTAACCATTGCGCGTCAGACCGGTATGATAACCGCTCCGCCACGCGGTCTATTTCGTTTCTGTCAATAAAAGAGGACAAATTTCTTAAAATTCCACTTAAGCTTAGTTACCACCAAAGTTCCAATTAGTCACCATAAGCAGACCTTCAACAGTGTTTAATACATACCCGTAAATTGAAATGTACATGAATAGTGTAATAAACATACATTTGTTATCGACTTGTAAACGGTCCTAACGATTTTGGAAGCCAATCGATGACGTCAATCCTTCATGGATCACTAGTACGATAATAATAAACGTTGCGAACTAACCAATAAACCATAATACATGTTGTAGTAATGCGATTTGAATAGAATTTTGTTACTCGAGTCACTCGAGCAATGAGAATTTGACTCGAGTCATTCGAACTTTTTTGATCTCATTCGAGTTGTGTCCGAGTTTTCGAATCACTCCAGTAAAATCTTGTTCCAATTGCATGATTGCAATTCGAATGAGATTCTTAAAAAGGCTTTTATTAATATACTCTAATACTAGGAATATGAACAAAAGATAAACTCAAAATTATGGGTGTTTCACATTTTTTTATGATGGAGTTCAATCAATCAATTTTCGTATTGAAATATGTAAACTCAGTGCGCCGAGTTGATTCGTTTACTCGAGTACATGGGAACTCGAGTGTTATTCATTCTCAATCGAGTTCGAGTTTTACAAATTTGCTCGAGTGACTCGAGCAAAACGTGGCTCGAGTCGTATCACTAGTCTACAGAATAGTACAGTAAACCATCAAAGCGCATGGAAACGTTTGCTAGGAAGCCGTTGCAAATGCATTGTTTTAGAATATTATTGCTGTATAAATTATATGAACTAGGTTTATTACTGATGAACAGGTAGTATTTACGACTCAACAGAACCCATAAGAAACATATTTAATAAATAAATGTAACTAGGAATGTGCGCCCAACAATAACGATTAAATGTAAATAAACCGGTCATGACACACGAGTATTGGAATATAATTTGTTATAAATGCAGTAAATAATAGATGACAATAATTATTGGAATGACACTATAAATTATTTTAAATAACGGTTTTTTCCTCTACCTTCTTCTAAGAATTCAAGAGTAAAATCGACAGTAAACGATATTTTTTTTTCTATCCATGTCTTTCCATATCTATGTGGTGATTTGATAATAGATGGCGCCACATGATTCTGAGACACGCTATGCATGTTTCTTACTACGTTTCTCCAAATATGCTGAAGTTTTTTCTATATTTGACTGAAGTAGCAAACAAGGATGCAGTCCACATGATCAACTGTAATCAACTTCACACAGAACATGGGTTCTATATGAAGTCAATCACAGATGCGTTGCTACTCCCTTATATGAGGTGAACACCATAGTCCTGGTGTTCACCTCATATAAGTGTAAAGCCAAGTAATTTTGACTAATCAATACAAGTATGCAGATATCGCTATTCGAGTTTTTTATCTTCTTCTTCTTTATAAAAATGAATGTTTATCTGTATGTCCTCTAAAGAATCGTAAACAATTCATTTGATCATGTGATGATCTTTAGCAAAGTTGTTATTCATGAGCTCGCAAAGATTTCTAGTGTATTTCTTTTTTGTGATGGTACAGCTAGTTGTTCATAAAAATAATATAACACGTAGATAGTGGTCTAAGATTCTAATGCTTGATTACGTTTCACAGTGGTTATGTATTATTATATTTAAAATTATTTTTTTAATAATAATCAGCAATCATTGGGATTATACACTATGTAATAGAATAGATAAAATGAGCAAGCGATACATACATGTGTAAAATGCTAATGGAATGAACCCATGATAACCGTGAGGTTGCCTGGAAGAGATCGCTGTTGAGCGATAAGGCCGCCTTTTGTATTTTATTATTGTAATTTACTGTATTATTTTTCTTTTTTTCTGGGAACAATAATAATAATTATTATTATTATAGCCAAAACTAAAAGCAACTATTGACTCCCTACAGAATGAAAATGTTTGAAATTTAAATTCACTACGTCCATTCAAAAATGTATGAAGTTCCGTATTTGTAAACATCGGATATACGTTTTTTAATATTGAATGTATTGTGGGAATTTACATAAACAATTCTCTAAACAAATAATATTATTTATCTGACATTCTAGACAAGACACGAGTTGCATAGGACATGTTCAACAAAAGAAATAAAATCTTATTAATATTATAAATGCGAAAATTGGTGACAATGTATATGAATTTAATACTGATTAACACAAAAACTGCCAAACGTTTTTTTTAAATCGGTACACATAGTTTATGTCATAGATTAACACACAACAAAAAAAGAGAAAATATATCGTGTCAGACGTGACCGAGGAGGGAAAAGTCACGGGATTAATCTTATTTTATTATTGGTAAATCAAAGATGATCAGTTTTATTTATTTATTTAAACTTTATTGACCATAAAAAAACAATGGACAAAAGGCGGACTTAATGCTTAATAGCATTTTCTCCTAGTCAACCTTAAGGAAGTGCAGAAAAAATTGAAGGCGGTACAAAAATAGGGAAAAAACACAGAATATAAGAATAAATAATAAATAAAGAGAAAAAAAAGAGAGAAAAAAGAAAAGATATATAAATACGAAGATGAAAAGTAAAAATACATATATATTGTTATATAAAGTCAATGTATAAAGAAATATATGTATTTACCTAAAATACATAGGAAATGACAATTAATATACGTATGAATGATTAAGTGTTATAAGGCATTAAAAAAAAGTAAACTAAGGTTGTAACAACTTCGATACGAACACTTAGGATACAGTTGTGAATTTATACCATCGCGTACAAAAACAGTTTTCCCACGGGGGTTTTTAGGCAATCGGTGTTCGGGAGGATATCCGTGGTCAGACTCCACGCTCCATTGGCGCGAAGCTCCCGTACAGTGAAATTGTTTTGTTCTATAAATTACCAGCAAATCTAAGTGGGTAACCTTTTTTTTTTTTTTAAGTGGGTAATCCTCATGGATACCCAGCCACCCGGGGCGGCAGCTGGGTTATGCCGTACTCTTACCGGCTAAACCCCCACTGTGTTTTCTCCTCGCACCGTACGGCGGGAACACGGGTAAGCTTTCGCAGTCATCCGTGAACCCGCCGGTGCCTGCCCGCTTCCGCAGCCCCTCCTCGCGTGGAGCATAAAGCTCCCCTCCAACAGCAAGGCGCGCCAGAAAACACAAAGGCGCGCCTTACCTCCAAGGCCCCATCCGCAGGACGACGGTCCAACCCCGAGACCGCCACCTAGGGGCCGTGGGCATGGCAAGCCGACACCCGCAAAGGCACCGACCTCCCACACCCAGCGGCGGATCCGATCCCTGGTTCCGCCGCAAACCACCAAACGGCCGCAGAGGACAGGGAGGACGGCAACGACACACCGCATCTCCTCTTCCTCTGCGGCCCCACCGCCAACGCATCTGACGGTGCGTCCCCGTTTGGTCGCGGGAGACAGGGTGCACGGCAACGACACACCGAGACACCTCTCCTCCCGCGACCCCTCCTGGCTGCGGAGGACAGAAAACACCGTCCCCCGCAGCCCACTCGGATGCATCCGGAGCGGGCCTCCAGCTAAGCCCACTCGGAGCGTCCCCTCCCTGGAATCCCTCTTGGCTTCACCGCGGCGCCTCAAGCCACGGTTACTGAGCCCCCTCACCACGACAAGGTGGAGATCCCTTCGAGGGGGGTAAGTGGGTAACCTAACCTAACCTAAACATACATGCTTACCTACAAACATTGCAAGTTAAATAAGAGGTTTTAAAAATTGATACCTAAGAGTATTAACGATGAAAGTGTTATTAAATTGCTCTAAATTATTTTTTATTTAGAACTTAAGCGACGATATGTGCTTTAATTCACGTCCTTAAATTTCACGTAAAAGCTACCAGTCTGATACTCATAACTTAGTATACAGGAGGAAATTTCTATCATCGCGTACAAAAACAGTGTTCCCACGAGTGGTTTTTGGGAAATCAGTGTCATATCTGTGTTTGAGAGGATATCCGTGGCCAGCGTGACTCCACGCTCTATTGGCGTGAAGCTCTTGTACCGTGAAATTGCTTTGTTCTATAAATTACCAGCAAATGTAACTCGATTGCCACTTAATTTGTTTTTCTCTTTGATCGATTGCGGTGTATCTTTGGAGACTGATTGTTTTTCTTCCGTACGACTTGACTTTCTACGATCATTGTTGCTTTTTTCGACAAGTTTAAATGAATCAAATAAATTCAAAAAGTACGGTGGGAAATAAAATTATAGAACTCAGTTCAGAATTATCATTTTTTTCTGTTTCCGTACATTTTTTTATTTCTGTCGTGAAGTACTTATTGCATTTCGTTGGATGGATGTGTTTGCTAGGTCACTTTTATATGATGTCACGTTTACATTTCACCTTAGCTCTCGAGAGTAGCAACGATATTGACATTCGATAGAATTCTTCTTTTAGGTTGCTTACATATCCATGAGCGGCAGCGACCACTTATCATCAAGCAGTCTGCGTGCTAGTTTAGTAAATATGTGGAAAAGGCTTATTTTCATTTCATACAAAAAAATATAAGAAAAATCTAAGCTTAATCAAGTAAACTTAAACAAAACTTCAAAATTTATGAATGCAAAGATAGATGAAAATTTATGAATGGAATAAGATAGACGATATACTTGAATAAACCCAAACCAACCTTTAATACAAGAACACAATTCCTTTCGCCCTTAACCAAATATTCGTTAATTATAAGAAAAAACTAAGCTTAATCAAGTAAACTTAAATAAAACTTCAAAATTTATGAATGCAAAAATAGATGATAAATTTATGAATGGAATAAGATAGACGATAGACTTGATATATAGATAGATAGATGATAAACTTGAATAAAAATGAACCAACCTTTAATATAAGAACACAATTCCTTTCGTCCTTAAACAAATATTCGTTAATTATAAGAAAAATCTAAGTTAAATCAAGTAAACTTAAACAAATCTTCAAAATTTATATGCAATAAGGTAGACGATAAACTTGAATAAACTTAAATAAACCTTTAATAAAAGTCTTCGTCCTTACACAAATATTCGTTTTGGCAGTCGATTCAACGCACGTGTGATCTAAAAGTTCCTAAATCGGAACATTTACATTACCGATTCAATTCGTAACCTGCGTGTTGTTTTTCCGACTCCATTAAAACGGCCCGATCAAACATCTGACAGCATAAATGTATTTTCAGTACAAACACACGGTTTTACTGTGGAAATGTAGAACTCACACCGTGGAAATCGCTTGTTCCGAGGTATTAATAGTGTAATGTAGTTATGTGGGAAACAAAACAATGTAGTCAATGCGTGTGGCCGAGTTTTTGTATAATTATACTGGAAAACCTTATTTTAGTTAGAACATTTTTATGTATCACAAATAATAAAACGTTGTTGAGATACTTTTAACCAAATTATTTGTACTCATCTATTGTAAATCTGACATCTAATTACAATTTTAATTTTGGATTTTTTTATATCTGATTTAATCATTTTTTTACTTAGCTTATTCCAGCTCGTCCCTGTAGCTCCGGGATTAGAATGGGGCTACGGTACTACGAACTAAACGCGGCGATGGGCCCAGCCGCCCATCTGGGAGGAGCCCGATGGGCAACGCGCTCAGAGGATTCCGGTTGCGTTCCTTTGGAGATCCCGGAGTCCTCTTTGTAGTGCCGCAGACGGTCATCGAGGGGGGGGGGGGGCGGTCTGGTGTGGTAAAAATCCCATATGCGTTGCTCGCATAGCGTCGGATACTTTTGAAAGTTCCTGCGGCCTGCCGCTCTTTGCACACGTTTAGCGAAGTAATGACTATTCTATTTGTTAATCCAGGTCATAAATCCTAAATTATTCCAAATTACAATGAAATCAGATTATTTTTTGCGTGAACAAGTAGAAACATACATACGTACCTACTCACAAACTTTCTTCTTTATAATATTAGTAAAAAGATGTTTCTTAATAAGCTTTATAGTATATAAAATATTTAAAATAATTTACTTTCATATATATCTAAAAATAAACACTAACGTACACCACATCTTTAACCTATGTGAACAAATTAAATTAACGTAAACAAAGCTGTTTAATTACTTAAGTTACTTGAGCTATAGTAATTTAAACAAAACTTTTTTATGCGTACAGTTTAAATGAAAAAAATCAATGATGTTTAGCTCAAAGTGTGTACACAATGTTATTAGAATAATAATAAATACAATAGTTTAACAATACAGTTAGTGCAGATGTTGGCTCATGTCACATCTGTCGAGTTGACCAGCTTTTGTAGAGTAACGGTAGGAGATCCAGCAATGGGTAATATTGCAATTACAATATTTTTTTTGGAAATATGTTTTAAAATTAAATTTCAAATAAGAGTAAAGGTAGATTTACTAATATAACGGTTTTGCTATTTTTTAAAAATATATTTTAAATTAGCGTAAAGGTAGAATATTTACTAATATAACCGTTTTGCAATTATTAAAATTTTTGGATACGTGTTTTTAAATTACATTTGAAAATAAAATTATATTTATTTGTAACTTCAAATTACTGCAACTGTTTATTTCACATTTATTGGGATAAATGTGATCGAATATTTATCCTAATATAAAAAAAAAATAAACCTACCTAAATCCCAATGAAATATATAATATATCAAATGAGTTTGATTGAAATAAAATAAATATGATTTATTAAAATAATTTTATACCATATTGCTGGCTGCTCGTAGATTAATTGGTATTTAAAAATAATACTGGGAAGTTATAAATACTTATCATTGAGAAATTCATTTAAATTATAAAGAAAATTTATGATAATCATTGGAAAACCCCTCACGCCATTCACCATGTTAAATTTGCATTAAATTTACATTTATTAAAAAGGTTTTAGGTATGTTGGAACGTATTTAAATATGTTTTTGATTCACTTATTTTAGAATCGTCTTTCCAGCTGTCAGAGAATGCCTTTAAATGAACGAATGAAGGAATAAATCAATAAATACCATATGAGACAAATTTCGATAGATAAAAAAATTGAAAAAGAAATCAAAATAAACCTGACATTTTAATAACGCAAATGAGATGAAATTTAACATTGCACAGATTGCTAAATCGGCACATGGCGCCATGACAATAAAATCGTCAGCAACGTATTTTAGCATCTGTCGGTAGCAGCCGCCAGTGACATGTGTAAAACAAAGCTACCCCTGAGCGAGGGGTGAGATTTCCACCAGGTGAGAGGAAAGTACATATGTTGCCACGTGGAACCCCTACAGGTGAATGGGCCTTTGTTGGCCGTTTCATTCATGTTTGGCGCGGAATTTTGGCGGGCTTTACAGATTATAAAGGGTTGTACCGGTATTGGTAATCGAATTATCTTAATTTGACAGATGTGTACGTCATTATGAATTTTATTAGAAACACCGTAAAATGTAACGTTATATTTGAAGATCAAATGCGAAATTAGTATATTTTATTATGTCATCAATCAACACTAGGTACAAAAATGTGGTAAAAGTACTTCATAAAATTTAATAATAGCTTCGTAATTACGTAGTCCGCTCAATTAAATAAATGAAATGCATCCTTAAAGTAGTCATAGAATTTATTATAACTGTGGACAACAAAAATAATCGCAAAATACAAAATTTGAGCACTTTTTGTTTACGAAAAATCTTTTATTTTGTATTTGTACGTCTGTGCATTAACTTTTAGTGTTATGAAAAAACTCCCAATATCAGAAAAATAAGGTGTAATTAAGTAAGATCCAATTGAATTATTTACAAATGCATTAACTTAAGCAAATTTGTTTAATTTCATATATTTGTAACACTTATGCATCAGTATTATCTTTTAGCACTGCATCTCTACTTTAACTTTAAATATGTCAAATCTCACACTCACCTATGCGCACAGAATGCGTAAAAAAAGGACCGAAAATTTCGTTTCACATTTTATTTTTAATATGATTAAAGTAGCAAACGAGCATGCAGTCCACCTGATGGTAAGTGGACACTGCTGCCCATGAAAATCTGTAAGCAACTTCATATAGAACATAGGTTCTATCTGAAGTCAATCACAGATGCGTTGCTATCTCCGAGGACTGAGATGGTCGCCTCATATAAAAGTATGCCGGCACACACCCTTCCATCGAAACGCTAGAGATGCTTCACGCTAGAAATAGGTGTGGCGGTGGTACCTCTCCGGTCAAACTACACTGGTTCTACTCCCTTGAAAAGGTACATAAACTAATTAACCTACTTCATAAACTATCTGTGTGCCGAATTTGAGCGAAATACGATCTGTAGTTTTTGCATAAAATAGTAACAAACACTCACAATCTTTCAAATTTTTCTTATTAATAAGAAAAGTCACCTGTACCGTTACATTAAAATTCACCTCTTAAGTATTAGCTCAAGAATAAAACAATTTAGACGGCGTATTAAGTTCCTTATAATTTCCGTCCCCTTATAAAATTCTTTCCCATGATTAAGATTCCGAGGAATATCCGTTCCCCTAACAGGTGTTTCTGATTAAGGTCAAGGAGTTCCCATTGCAATGGGTCAGTAGCTAGGCCTGGTACTGCACCCGTTAGACCATGAATGACCGTTGGATGAATGGAAGTTTTTTGATAAGAAATGTTTGCATGTTAAAGAGCGATTCGAAGCATGGGAAACAGATGACCGGTGTTTTTTAACTGGTGTTTAATAAGATTTTTTGCTTTCTTGCCATTTATAATCCTTACAGATTAGAACTATTGTTAGCTTTCATAGTAATTTAATATATGACTAGCCAACTATGTAGCAACAGCTAACATATGTATAAAGTAGGAGCCGTCAAAATATTTCTGGTTTATGAAATAATAGAAACTATAAGTACCTAATACAAATCGCTATCAGTTTTTTATTATTGAAATTTCGTAACTTAAATTAACGTACGATAAAAAAAATTCACTTAGAATAACAAAACTTTACCCTGTTATAATCAAGTAAATAATATAATAATACTATAAACTCTAAAAATAAATGACGATATAAACGATCCACGTGGCGAGTCATTATACCTGCCTAGCACGCAGTGTTCGTGGTTCAATTCCGAGTCGGGCATATGTTAAGCTAAGGTGAAGGTATGTATATATTTTCTTCACCGAAAAGCGGTGATAATTAATTTTTAATATGCACATCATTTTATAAAAATCAATGGTGCCTGGGATTTGAACCTCAAAATAAGAGGCCGAATAAGAGGCCGAATTTAAATGCCATTAGGTTATCACTGTTTAAATGACGAATATAACCGTAATCTGTATTATAATTATTTTTAGTTCTCCAGTATTTATTAGCATGACATACGATGTAAAAACACGGATAACTTTTATTTTCATAATACGTACCGATACAAATTTCTGATTTTTTTAAAATATATTGTACTTGCAAACGAGCCTGCAGTCAACCTGATAATAAGTTCTACGTCCCACAATGGACATCTGTAAGCAAATTCATACAGACCAAGCTTTCTATTTAAAGTCAATCACAGATGCGTTAGTCGTAAGTCACCTTATGCAAAAGCGAGCCGGATTCAGCAGAAACAAACCATATGGCACCTCACGGATACAAAGCAAAAAATACAAATATGGGACAAATTGTCAACATCATACGGTCAGTGCAGGATACACGGCCGTCGCTCTGCTTCCTCATTAGCCTCGAGCAATCGGCTCTTCCGCTATCGCTAAATAGTTCTGACATTGACTGCATTATGCATACAATGCAGCGGGTAAAACAAAAGATTAAAATAGCAAACGATCATACAGTCCCCCTGTTGGTAAGTTGTAACTGCCACGCATTGACTCCTGTAAGCAACTTTATACGGAATAAAGCTTCCATCTAAAATCAATCCAATAAGCTTTACTCCCGATGAAGTTAAAAGTGATAAAACTCTTGCAAAAGTGAACCGGATTCAGCAGAAACCAAAACATCTGGCACATCACGAATAAAAAGCGAAAAGTACAAATATCTCAGCAATGGGACAAATTGTCAAGCGTCATACGGTCAGTGCAGGATACACGGCCGTCGCTCTAACTGCTTCCTCATTAACCTCGAGCAATCGGTTCCTCCGCTGCTCATTGACTGCATTGTGCGTACAATACAGAGGTTAGAGCAAAAGATTAAAGTAGCAAGCTAGCATGCAGCCCGCCTATTGGTAAGTAGTAGCTGCCACCTTAGAGCTTCTATAAGCAGCTTCATACAGAAGAAGGTTTCCATCTAAAATCAATCAAAGGTGCTTTACTCCAGATGAAGATAAAAGTGATAAAACTCATGCAAAAGTGAACCGGATTCGGCTGAAACCAAAGCATCTGGCACATCACGGATAAAAAGCAATAAGTACAAATATCTCAGCAATGGGACAGATTGTCACGCGTCATTCGGTCAGTGCAGGATACACGGCCGTCGCTCTACTTCCTCATTAGCCTCGAGCAATCGGCCCTTCCGTTATCGTCTAAATAGCTCTGACTTTGACTGCATTGTACATTGTGCAATGTAGTGGTGAAAATAAAAACAATCCAGTAGCGTTGCTGTAGGGTTCTCATCATTTTTCTCAGGGATTAAAGCATTGGCTTTGAAAAGTAGATAGAAAAGTAGGTAGGTGCGTAAAAAATTGCAAAATATGTAAATTTCAATTTATTCTATTTACTTATTTTTGTGGCTATATTTTAGGAGTGTAGTTGTGATTGTTGGTAAGAAAATTGGAGAAATTTTAAATAGACGTCTCTCTTAGATCTTTGACGCTTGTCTATGCAGTCTCTTTTTTGACGAGTAAAAAAACTGTCACCAAATCTAACCATAACATGCAAAATGAACTATAGTCGCGTACTTTATATTTCTCATAAAGTATAAATAGTACATAATACTTCATAATTACAGTATAACAAGGCGGTTAAAATACTAAATAAAAGACTAATTTAAATAGTGTCTGGCACCGGTGTCTCTATTATTTCAGAACCAAGGAAAGAGTTCGTCAAAGCTAAATATTTTGCTGCCACCTAAATGAGCCGCCCAAGGAAAAAGGTTTCAGTATTTTTCCTATAGGAAATACCCTTTATAGCTATAATAAAATTAACCAGATTTGAAAACGTGTCGTTTGAGACCATAAACCCTATGGTACGCCACTGTGATCTTACTATTTTTAACCAACTTCCAAAAAGGAGGAGGTTATTCAATTCGTTTGTTTTTTTATTACGTGTCCTCAAAACTGTTAATTTATTTATTGATTCATTTGTTGCACCTTTATAAAAATAAAAGTAACAAAAGGGTAAACTTAATGCCTGGTGGCATTCTCTACCAGTCAACTCTGGGTAGTTGGAAAATTTGCGGCATGTGTTAATTTAAAGAAAACAAAACTATTACATTACAAACCTATTCATTCAAGATATTGTCGAAGCTGATATCGTAAACATGCAATGCTTCCGTCCCTGTAGCCTCGGAGTCAGAATAGGGCTACGGTATCCCCTGCCTGTCGTAAGAGGCGACTAAAAGGGGCTTCCGGGGTTGCAGACGGCTAGAGTGGGAGCTCGAACCGTTCGGTCAGGCAATCCGGGAAGGACAGCGGTATGTGTGGTCGCATACCGTCGTAAAGACTAGACGGAGCGCTGGGCCCAGCCGCCCATCTGGGAGGAGCCCGATGGGGCAGCGCGCTCGGAGGATTCCGGTTGAAGTCGTGAAGAAGTCGTTTCTAGATCCCGGAGTCCTCCTTTTCAGCGCCGAGGACGGCCACAAGGGGGGATTTTAGTGCGGTAAAAATTCCACATAACCCTGCATCGCTTCCATGGCGTCGGGTACCTTTTGAAGGTTTCCCCCTCGAAAACAAAAAAAAAACATGCAATGTTTATTGTAATGTATGAAATTGTAAACGTTCATCGTATGAATCGTAAACTCGTACTAAGTACACTGCTTCCTCAGTAGCCACAAGTAACCGTCACTTCCGCTATCAGCTAAATAGCTTTGGCTTTAGGTCTGCATTGTGTAATGTACAATACGACTATTCAAATACAAACTGTTTTCAAGTGACCTCCGACGTCTTAGCTTTCGTCTACGTTAAGTAGCATTAATGATTGATAATGATGCATCAATCAAGACCGTTATTTTTTAAATTAAATATACGCTTAGTTAATGTTCTTCTTTTAAAGTCATTATGATCGTTTAAAGATATGCCTCAGAGGCGGCGCAAGAATTAAACTGAATATGGGCAAGCTACGATTCGCGAGGCCCTCTGATTAAAGTCGAATTGCAGTTTGTCGACCAAAAAAATAGGTTGACAAATGTATATAAATTAAAGTGATTCTGCAATTTGACCAAAAAAGGTCGCCATATCTAGAGCCCCAGGCCCCCACCAAGTCTTGGGAGGCCCTGTGTCTTGTGGTTGGCTGTCTTTTGTATGAAGCGACCATCTAATCCCTCTGGAATAGCACCTGGACCTGGAATTGTTAATTGCTTACACATGTTCATGGGCAGCAGCTTATATACAATGAGGTTGACTGTAAGCTCGTGTGTTACGTCAGTAGTATAAAAAAGAACCTTTTGTAGTCCGATCGCGTTAACTCCATTACCATACCTATTATTTGGTATTGTGCTACAATATTATAATAATAATAATAATATACTTTATTGTACCCAACAAGGAAAATAATACAATGAAATCTTAATATTAGAATACAAAAGGCGGCCTTATCGCTCAACAGCGATTTCTTCCAGGCAACCTAAGGTTAAGGAGTTAAGACTAAGGTGAAAATAAAGAATAGGTAGGGTGCAAAAATCAGGTTAATGAATTTAAAGCAACGTACAGATTAATAAAATAGTAAAAGCGGAACTAGTTTTTTAAATAACAACAATTATGAAAATAATACAGTTTAAGGATAGCAAAAAGCGTAAGGAGAGGATTGGAAAATTAGAGCTTAAGGTAATGGGACTTCACAAGATTTTTAAACGAGTATAGGGATTGGGCAAAACGGATTGAAACAGGAAGGGAGTTCCATAAACGTATAGCTGAAACAGTAAAGGAGTTTTTGTAAAATGAAGTTGAATGGGAAGGAGTGTAAAGAGTAAGGTTATGAGTGGAGCGAAGGGATCTATCATGTGATAGGTGGAGAAAGGGGAAACGTTCCTTGAGGTATGGTGGAGAGGTCGGATTAAATAATATACAGTACAGAAGAGATAGAATGTGAGCATTTCGGCGAAGACGAATTGGGAGCCACTTGAGTTTAGCGCGATACTCTGACACATGGTCATATTTCCGTAAGCCGAATATGAACCGTATACAAATATTTTGAAGACGCTCAAGCTTATTTAATTGCTCCTCGGTAATATCAGGATAACACACATCAGCATAGTCAAGTATTGGTAGAAGTAGAGATTGCGCAAGCGTAATTTTTGTGGGTATAGGTAAAACATTTTTCAGTGTTTCAATATTTGTGTATAAATGGGCAAGACTATCCGTAACCAACCCTGAATAGGATAAGTTGTACCTAAGGACGACCATACATGACCAACTAGTCCTCACAACTAATCTTGACTGCCTCATTTTCTCTTTTTTTTATTTTTTTTTAACTGATTGAAGTGGCAAACCAGCATGCAGTCTACCTGATGGTAAGTGGTCACCGCCACCCATGAACATTTGTAAGCAACTTCAAACAGAACATGTGTTTTATGTAAAGTCAATCGCAGATGCGTTGCCACTCTCGTGGACTATGATGGTCTTATTTAAGTGTGCCGGCAACCACACCCTTCCATCGAAACGCAAAAAAATGCTTCACGCTAGAAATAGGTGTGGCGGTGGTACTTCCCCGGTCGAACTGCACTGGTTCAACCACCTGCTAACCTTGTCTTTGTTATACCTGCACGTTCAAACGAGAGTAACGCCGTCTACTGCAAAAAAAAAACACCTTAAAAGTACTTCGTATAAAATGAACCAAAAACAATCGCTTCATAACCGTTGTCGTAACATAACTTGACCAACAAAACCAATAAAGCCATCAAGGCTAACAATTGAGGATAACAAAAAAGTCGATATCAGCCACGCCCGATCTTGCACGAGGAACCTAAAACAAAAGCGGAGCCAATAGATCAAAACGAACGCGATAACAAAGCTTACATTGAGAAAGGATTTACGATCAAACCTCGCTCGTGACCGTCTGAATCACAGTAAAATAAAGACCCAGAAGGCAAACAACATGATATATTGCACACAACGCTAGCACGTGATATACCAGTTTAAGTTACCAATTTATCGACAACTGTATTGATTTTACATTGAAACATCTATGAAAACAATAAAGATTAAATACAAGCTGTGCGTAGGGCACAGCTTGTGTTTTGTGTTGTTTATATTATAACTTTTGATTTCATTATAGTGTTTTCACTACATAGTATAAAACAAAGTCGATTCGCGCTGTCTGTCGCTATGTATGCTTAGATCTTTAAAACTACGGTTCGGATTTTAATGCAGTTTTTTTAATAGATAAAGTGATTCAAGAGGAAGGTTTTTATGTATAATACATGCATAATATAGTGGAGGAAGACTGACATTTTTTTTTATTTTTAGGCGGAATAAAGTTCGCCGGGTCAGCTAGTAAATTACAAATTTGATGGAGTTTACGTACTTTAAATAAATTGACGTAAAGAACGAGGTATAGACTAAACATATAAGTGAGGCCTTTGAAATAGATAAATTTAACTTTGGTTAGATACGCTTTCAAACAGACAAACAGTAGTTGTAAATTATAGAAATTACTATTATTACTTTTTTCAGTCTTCTCATTTATTATGCAATTTATTCTCAGTATATGTGTAGACAACTATAAAAAAGTGAAAAGATTTATTTATTTATTTATTTAAACTTTTGAAACACATACTAAGGGTTACAAAAGTGAACTTAATGCCTAATGGCATTCTCTGCCAGTCAACCCTGGGCGATGGCGATAATTTGCGGTAGGCATATAAATGTTATAAAAAGAAATTTTGCTAAAATAATCATTCTTTTAAAATATAAAACAAATATATAAATATTATAAAGATTCTTATCATGAGCGCAATACCTCGCGTACCAGCTGAAATAATCTGTGCTGTATCTGTTGTAGCAAATTTATCTTATTAGGCTCAGGTTGTCCGAGTGTTGTTGCTTTATACTAATTTCAGCTAGGAACTGTATAAATTAACTTCACTATTCTATGTTTCGAATCGTGAGCCAGGTGCGCGCTCAGCGACACCTAATTGGCGCATACCGAGACGCCCTCATGTAATTGGACGTCATTTACAGAAATTGCGCGCTGATTGGACGATATGAGCGTCACGTGTGATCGTGCAGCAGAGCTGTTTTCTGATAACAAGTAACATTGGTAAATTATTAACAAAAATGTGTGCGTGTACTAGCGTACACTCGTAAGAAGTGAAACTTCTTTATGACGTTATTTTTCAAAAAATAATTTACTATATGCAACTTTACAGAAATTGGTTAAATAAAGTATTATTTATATTAAACTTTATATTTATTTTAAACTTTATCTAATAATCTAATCTATAATAATCTATCTAATATCACGCGTAGTAGGGATAACAAAAAGATGGCGCGTAACGGAAAAAAAAGATGGCGCGTAACGGGAAAAAAAGATGGCGCGTAACAGAAAAACATGGCGCGTAACGAAAAAATGTTACACAAAAATTTTTTCCAACCCCGATAAAGAAGTTTCACTTCAAAAACCGACTGCTTAAAACACTTCTTGATTTTTGTAAATATTTGATTTTACGATTTTTTTGGATTTTACGTCAAAGTAGTAATATCAAAATATTATAATTCTATATATTTTTAATATTCTAGTTGTTAGCTTTTACTTGATACCAATATTGTTATATTATAATTAGTAAAATCGTGTCTTATCCTCCTTTACCTCTGAACCATATCAAAAAATTACATAGTTTATGGCACTGTACAAACTAAGTCAATCCTGGGGCCCGAAAGAGGCCTTGCGCTTCAAGGACTCCGGTTGTGTTGCGTTGGAGATCCCGGAGTCCTCCACGTAGCCCTGAGGACGGCTACATAATTTTAAATGAAGTAAAAATTCCACATAACCCGGCGTTGCTCCCACGGAGGCGGACACTTTTTGAAGGTTTCCCCCTAAGGATAACAAAAAAAAGGTCATAGGTAGCGCGTGCCAAAGAAATGGGCATACATACGCCGGAAAAACAATACCCGCCTTCTGATGAAGTCGGATATAAATTGCACGCTGATTGGATGATATAAACGTTACGTGAAATCGTGCAGCAGAGCTTTTCTTCCGATAAAAATGAAAGGAGACGCCACCGGTCTTATCAAGACCCAAATTTATGTGCCTTAAAATAGATTAAATTTAATTCGACAACGTAAAGATAAAGTAAAGTATTTTGCGCTAATTACTTTAATGAGAACAAAGATAAACATCGTGCAGTATTTTGGAATTTCCATATAATTACGGCTTAAATTAAAGAACCTTTTTTTTGAATTCTTACCAACCTAATATAATTTTTACCTTTGAGGTGACACTTTATTTTGATAACATTGAGTTTATTTTTATAGGATTGAAGTAGCAAACGAGCCTGTTACTATTACTAAGTGGTCACTGCCACCCATGGAAATCTGTACCTAATCAACTTCATACAGAACAAGGGTTCAATCTGAAGTCAATCACAAATGCATTGCACCTCCGGAGGACTGACATGTTCGCCATATATTACTGTGTCGGCAACCACACCCTTCCATAGAAACGTAAGGATTGCTTGACGCTAGAAATAAGTGTCGCGGTGGTACCTCCCCCGACACTTGTTCTACCACCTTGTAAGTGAGATGTTCTTTTATTAACCGACTTCCCAAAGGAAAGAGATTATCTATTCGTCACGTTTTTTTTTTTTTTCGTCACGTATATATATTTTTTTTATGTATGTTCGGGCGAAATGGCCAGAAATCGTTTACCTACCGACACGATTCATACGACATTGTATGCGGCTAGTTTCACAGGCAGTCCCATATTGAGGAAAATGAAAACCTTCCGGCAGTTTTTCCGAAAAATTGTTACACACTAGCTGTACCCTGCGCGTGTTGCCATCACAAAACAAATACCCCAGAAACCTTCGCGAGCTCTTGAATAAAAACTTTGCTAATGATTATCACATGATCAAATGAATAGCTTACGATTCTATAGGGGACATACAGACAAACATTCATTTTTATATATAAGGTTTCAAATTATTTATATATAATTCGTATAATAATTTGTAATTGTAGTTATAAAAAAATGTAATTTGTAATTGGTAATATCTGTAAAAGGTTGATCTGATTTTAATAGTAAATTCACCCCACAATTAAAGAATATTTAGAATAAATGTAGAGGGGAGGATGTACGGGAATTATTTTCGAAACATATCGCGACGAACCAACTATCACTATTAACTTCCAGTGAATCTTCCATCAGTTCCATCCACACCAACTGGACTCGTGGCGGTCCTCCACGGTTCGGTTTGCACGCTCGTTTTTGCTACGGACGTGCAAGTTGTGGAATGAGCTTCCTCCTGAGGTATTCCCGGAGCGCTATGACATGGGGTCCTTCAAGAAAGGTGCGAAAAGAGCTCTCCTTCAAAGCCGGCGATGCATCGGCGAATCCTCTGGTGTTGCGAATGTCCATAGGCGACGGTGACTACTTTCCATCAGGTAGCCCGTCTGCCTTATCTTTAGGTTAAAGTATAAAAACAAAAAGGGTGACGGTTAAGAAATCAGTCGTCCATGTGCTTGCTTACACACCATGAATCCTGTAAATCACTTTCTAGCAACGGTCATTCACTAAGGACCAGCAGTGCGCGACGAAGAAATGAATAAAAAGGTGCGGAGAGGAATCACGGTGTGTAGACACCCTTCAGACGAAACTATCGTGATTTTAAGACAGTAACGATCAAGTCATTGTTGTAAGCGGAACTTTGGGTCTGTGGTTTGGGCCCCAGGAAATATCAAGCATATTTGGTTCTTAAATTGAGGTGGCTAATGAGCGTAAAGTCCATCTATATATGATTATTGCCGCCCATGGACCCCATCAACCCATTATTGGCCCACTGCTGGGCACGGGTCTTCTCTCTGAATGAGAGAGTTAGGCCATGGTCCACCGCGCTGGTCAAGTGCGAATTGGTGGACTTCACACACCTCCGAGAACTTTTTTTTTTTAAGAACTCTCGGGTGTGTAGGTTTCCTCACGATGTTTTCCTTCACCGAAAAGCAGTGATAATTAATTTATAATACGCACATAAATCAGTGGTGCGTGCCTGGGTTTGAACCTCGGACCTCCCGATCGAGAGGGCAAGTTTCAACCATTAGGCTATCACTGCGCCCATGGACATCTGGTCCCAATACTATACAATATTTTAAGTTAATTAGAGTCGTTCGTCGTAAATCGTTTTATATTAATGCCGATGTCCTCACCCTTTAAAACGGAACGCATGAACTGGCGCATGATAGGAATAGGTGTGATGATGATACTTCTCAGGCCGAAACACACACACACGCACGCTCACACGCTTTCTACAATCATAGCCCCACAGTAGTATTTTCTCCTGTGTCGTGGGTACTATGGACACACACAAAACGAATACACAAACACCCAGACCCAGAACACGAATCTAAACTCATCATTCAGATACTTGTGTGGCCGGGAATCGAACCCAGGACCCATTGCCCGTCAGACCGGTGTGGTAACCGCTCCACGGATCGTCGTACGTACCTTTTTTTTTTTTTTTTTTGTTTTCGAGGGAGAAACTTTCAAAAAGTACCCGACGTCGTGGGAGCGACGCGGGTTATATGGAATTCTTACCGCACTAAAACCCCCCCGGTGGCCGACGTCGACGCTGCGAAGAGGACTCCGGGAACTCCACTTGACCGCCGCCGGTGTCCTCAGCGTGTGCCCTATCGGGCTCTTCTCTGGTGGGCATGAACTGCTCACCGCACCTTCTGGTTTTTACGGCAACATGCAACCACACATGCCGCCGTCCTTCCCGGGGTCACTTGACCGGACGGTTCGAGCTCCCACTCTTCCCGCCCGCAACCCCGGAAGCCTCTTTTAGTCGCCTTTTACGACAGGCAGAGTGTACCGTAGTCCTATTCTGGTCCCGGAACTACAGGGACACGTCGTACGTACCTAGTATACCTTTCTCGCTACTACCCTTTTTACTTTCAAACTAGGATTCAGTCCAACTAAGATTCGTCCCAAATAGGATTGGAGTTATGGCTGGGGTTGGTCCAGGTTTGTAGCTACTCATGAAGTCAGGTTGTTAACCCCTTTTCCTTTTATCTACCACATTTTTCAAATAAAGGCAACACTGAACACATTGGTTATATTTTGCAAGGTAGAAGGAGGAAGGGGAGGCAAATTACCATTTCCATGCATGAAGCAGTTCATGCGTTTCGGGCGAGGCGATCATTTATGATTGTAAATATCAACATATCTGTGATTGACTTCAGATAGCCCTATTTTATATAAATTTCACGGGCGGTAGTGATTACTTATAATCAGTTTGATTGCATGCTTGTTTGCTATCTCAATTTTATACAAATAAAAAAAAACGTACGGCGCTCGGGGACTGCTGCTAATGCATAATATTTTTTATCAACTTATGCAATTATAATTATTTATGCAGTTTTTTTTTCTTTGATATTAATTCAAGTTTTTTTTTCTCTGACTCACTCACTCACTCACTCTGACTCTCACAAACAGCTGCTTACTTATTCGTCCGATTTTCGAGCCGCTCGTTTCGATCCGTGCGAGCTTCGTACTGTCATACAATATACATACACGTTAAGCGAACGCTCGGCCGCGCTGCGTGGAGTGAGGGGTGTTAGCTTTTTTCGTTACAGAATTTCTTGATTCGGTCGCCGCACTCAAAGCCCACGATAAAAGCTATAGCTTAATTATGTGCGGCCGTAGTGCCTTCGGAGTGGAACCACGTAGGGTTCTAAATTATGTACCTACAGTGAGCAGAACTCCGGGCCTTGGTTTATCTCCAGGAAGTTGCAAGTTAATTGGTGTAATCAGTACAACTGATTTACCGTGTACTTGCATGAATTTTCGAGTCAATTTTGCAGTTATTACAACAAATAATGAGGGCATTGGAATGTTTTGTTGTTACTTACTCTTGTTTCGTAATTTGTGTCGAAGTATCGCAAATTGCGTGATGGAATAATTTTATAAAATTTACTGATATAAGGCGCTTGTTTGTAAAGATTTTTGCAGTATCTGCTATAAACTCAATTTCTGTTTACCGAACATTAAAAAGGAGTTTATATCAATTCTATACCTATATGTGTAAAGAAATTAGAGTATAAATTCTAAATGACGTGTAGTGGTCACCAGCTTTCGTACCTCTTATTGCAACCTATTATTGTCCCACAGCTGGGCACAGGTCTTCTCGCAGAATGTGAGAGTTTTAAGCCATACTCCACCATAGTCCATAGGCCATAGTCTCACGATGTTTTCCTTCACCGAAAAGCAGTGATAATTAATATCAAATACGCACATAAATGAGTGGTGCGTGCCTGGGTTTGAGTCTCGGACCTCCCTATTGGGCAAGTTTCAACCATTAGGCTATTACTGATGTAAGTGTAATTAATTAGAGTCACTAACTAACTTGCATAAGGAAACTCCTCCAAATTCCTAGGAGCAAATGTTATACCACCAAAGTAATTTTATCGAGATTAATAAAAAAACCTCGGCATTACATTTAATGTAGTAGGAACTGCGGTCACTACACAGCACACCCTCACCTTAGTAGTGTCGTACGAGAAAATACAGTCTATCGATAGAATCGATAAAATTTCTGGGTGCTTCAAATCACTTAAATACTGAAAACTGATAGTATTTCATCCTTTATCATGAGCCTAATAAAAACATTGGCTGTTGGGTAATACGTCCATATAATATTAAAAGTAATTTCGACTAATAATCATTTACGTTCTTAAAAACTCGATAAAATAACATCATAGGATCTAAGAAACTGATATTTCATCGATATTATATAAACATTATCCCAAAGGCCTACAGTCGTTCGCTTGGTGCTATATTCGATATATCTAGCAAATTTTGCAACAATTGCTACTAAATTTTGTTATAAGGTTGGACACAAACATTTGCTTTTAACGTTCCTTACTGACTATTAAAGACGAATGACATTTCAGGTATTGATATATCAATGGTCGATTTCCCGCCTACCACCTTATTTTAATGTTGTGGCTAACTATAATAACTTTTAAAAATACCTCTTAAAGCAAATGTTTGATGGCCCTCGGGTATTGGTGTATCGATAGTCGATATTTTGCCACCAACCACCTTATTCTACTCGTCACGGCACGATTATATTATACCTTGCCTGCATACTAATGAGCATCACTCACTTCACAATGATAGCTCCAATCTTCACTGCAGGTGTGGCGTTTCAATGGGAAAAGTCAAGACGGATTAACCACATTTGCATACAAAATAAGTATACGTTTCATCTGTCTGATATCTCAATCGCGGTAGCTATGTTAATGTTCGTTTGTATACAGTTTTGAAAAGGTTAAGTTAATTCTTGGACGTTTTAAGGCTTTAAAGTGTCCGTCAGTTGAGCAGGAATGATCAAATAATTAATTATTTTATTTAATGACCTTAAAATAAAAAATGAAAATAAACTACGAAAGTAAGCAAAATAATTTAAATAATTGTTTTACAGGTTGAAGAACCAGTGTAGTTCGCCCAGGGAACTACTACCGACAGACCTATTTCTAGCATGAAGCATTTCTTGCGTTACGATGGAAGAGTGTGGTTGCCGGCACACTTTCACATGAGGCGACCATCATAGTCCTCGGGGGCAGCAACGCATCTGTGATTGACTTCAGATAGAACCCATGTTTTATAGGAAGCTGCTTTTTCACCCAGTGACCACTTACCATCAGGTGGACTGCATGCTCGTTTGCAGGAGTAACATGGCCGCCTTATATGAAAGTGTACCGCCAACAACATCCTTTACTTCACTCTAAAAAAAGTGAGGCGGTGGTAAATTTCTTGAAAAGTGCCACCGCCTCACTTTTAAATTAGTGTAGTTCTTGAACTACACTGCTTTTACCATCTGATATTATTATAACCGTTCCCTTACAGTGATCTAATACGTACAGAAAATCTCCGAAATACCGAAAGAACTGTGATACACATCACATAACTATATGGCAAGGCAATCATTACACGCCGCCGCTTCAGTTGATCGTTGCTCTTCCAGCGACCACGCTGGTGAGCATCAGAGGCAGTCACTGGAACACTGTTAGCCCCTTTAATTAAAATAAGAATGTATGAGACCGCATGAATATACATGTGATCATTGACATATAACCTTCGACAAAAACATAAGATATTAAAAGTGTTTACGCAAGAAATATCAATTAAAATTGTTGCTTACCCGCGTGAGGGATTCAACAGCAAAATGCTATAAATAATGCGTAGTAAAGATGGTATTATTAGGAGTGTTTTTAGAGGTGGTAGAACCAATGTAGTTCAACCGGGGAAGTACCACCGGCACACCTATTTCTAGCGTGAAGCAGTTCTTGCGTTTCGATGGAAAGGTGTGGTTGCCGGTACACTTTTATATGAGGAGAACACCATAGTCCTCGGGAGAAGCAACGCATCTGTGATTGATTTCAGATAGAACCCATGTTCTATTTGAAGTTGCTTGCATATCTCTATGAGCGGCAGTGACCACTTATCATCAGGTGGACTGCATGCTCGTTTGCTACTTCGATCAGATAAAAAATAATGGTAGGATTATACATTGACTAAGAAGGCTCTACCGCCATAGTTATTTTCGTCTAATAACAGCAATATTAAACATTGTTGTGTTGTTGTGTGAAGGCTGTATAAGGGAGACATACATGTTCCCATCAGTGGCCAATCTCAGCTAAGACTCTTATCAAGACCTGATTATAAATATTCATGGGTGACAGTGGCTACTTCAGATAAACTGCGTGCTCATTTACTATTTCGGTATTATAAATAACATTTTACGTCTATCGGTCTATTAGACAACGAAGAACGCATACATGTAGTGTATCTCTTCAACCCATTACTGTCTCACTGCTAGGACCGGGTCTTCTCTCAGAATGAGAGAGTTTTACGCCATAGTCCATCGCGCTGGCCAAGTGCGAATTGGTGGACTTCATGCACCTCCGAGAACTTTTTTTTAAGAACTCTCGGGTGTGTAGGTTTCCTCGTGATGTTTTCATCACCGAAAATCAGTGAAATTAATTACTAATACGCAAATAAATCAGTGGTGCGTGCCTGGGTCCTCGGACCTCCCGATTGAGAGGGCAAGTTTCAACCATTAGGCTATCACTGCTGTAGTGTATGTCTGGATGAGATATAAAAGTAAGTTATATAAATTAAGAGACTGATGATTGTTAGCTTATAGCAGTTCTTGTGTCTCAATTGAAGGGCCCACTGATTTATGTGCGTATTAGTTACCGGCTCACTTTTGTGTGTTTCAACCATCTCAGTTCTAGGGAGTAGAAACATCTCTATATATTAATACGTGAATCAAAGTATTAACTTACGCCCGGTTATAGTTGATTTAGAGAACGATTAACATAAAACATACAAACAATCAACTAAAAACACATTACACTCACTGCTTTGCGTTTGACACAAACAAATACATAATAAACGAAATAGAACATTCAAAGTCTTACTATGAAAACACAACGTCAAAATGTTAGATGTCTTTGTCAAAATACCCGCTATTGCTTTTAAATGCAGCTTAGTTAATAAACATTCTTTTACTTTAAGGAGTGCGTTCAAAATAACTTGAAAATTATTACAATTTATTTAAATTACAGAAATATTGCTACTTTGGATAATATGAAGTTTAGTTTTTAATTCAAATAACGGTCGAATTTTGACCGTTGCGACGGGTGTGACTAGTATTTGTAATTGGATAACACCTCTGTTTACCGATGTCCATGTGCGGCAGTGTCTTTTTACCATCAAGTGGACTCCATGTTTGGTATTAAAAATGAATAACTATATAAAATGCTGCCATGGACAGAGGCGGGAGCGAAGCTACTGCATATTGCACATATTTTATCTACGTACCGCCATTTCCTATTAGTTCTGTGCGATGGATACCGGTCATTAAAATCGCATTTAGTTGTGAAGCAATGTTGAGTTGCAAGAAACAGGTATATTGGGTCATATATCAAGCCATCTATTATTGCAACAAATCGAGAAGAAGTCTAATCATTATCTGCTAGCTAGGTCTATTTATGCATCTGTATATTCCTAGATATTCAAAGTGCAATGTCTCGTTACAAGATGAAAGACCCGTGTCATAGAGCGTTTTGTTTTGTTTCTAGTCTACCTGCGGCTCGCAATGCCCCAGACTTTGCCTAATCTTCTCTTTCATTCAAGTGTTCCCACTTTTATTCTTAATAATTATTCTTTCATACTAAGGCAGACGGGCTACCTGTAGTCACCGTCGTCTATGGACATTCGCAACACCAGAGGAGTCGCCAATGCATCGCCGGCTGTGAAGGAGAGCTCTTTTCGCACCTTCCTTGAAGAACCCCATGTCATAGCGCTTATGTATGCGCATTACGACATGTGTTAAGTATTGCAGCTTTCTGTATCGCAAGATATGTAAATTTTGGGAGATCTAGTGCTTTAAGGCTATGAAATATTTGCTTTGGGATAACTCCGGTAGTGGAGACAACTATAGGGATTATGGAAACAGTCTTCATTTTCCATATTTTCTTAATTTCTTCTTGTAATTCTGTGTATTTTCTGATCTTTTCTACTATAGTTGACTGTAAATTATTTGTGTTAGGTACTGCAATGTCTATTATGTATGTATGCTTGTTTTTCTTATCTACTAGAGTGATGTCAGGTCTGTTGCTATATATCGTATGGTCTGTAAGAACCGTGCGATCATAGTATATTTTATGAGTAGTGTTTTCTAATATTGCAGGAGGAGTATAGGTGTAGTATGGAGTGTGTGGATTTTTATTAAGATTATATTTTATGGCAAGCTTTTGATGTACGATTTTTGTAAGTTGATTATGTCTGTGAGTGAAGTCATTCATAGTGTAGTTATTATTATTATTATTGTTTACTATTTAGGGAAGGAGGGATGGGAATCTGGTATTTATTTATTTATCTTTTTTGGCCTTAGGGTTTAAAATCTAAGGGATAAAACGTCTGATATTTTTTAGGACTTCTATTCTACGATATTGCTAACAGCACTGTATCAATTAGGAATAAAATATACTAATTTAAATCACTTAATTTTTTTGTTTGTGGTCTGACTATATTTACGCGGAATTATCTTCGAAAGATAAGTTTATTCGCCACTTTTTATGATTCTCATGTCAAGATTTAAAAATTATGCACAGGGTTGCACGCGAGCCTGAAAGCATTTACAATATACTTTAAAAAGTAACAATATTATAAATTAAGCACGCACTTTCATGTCACAGTAAACTATAGCAGCTTTAAATTAAAGTACTGAATGAATAACCATAAAACATGTTAAAGTATTTTATGTTTAACGCTTCGAGGTGTTAAAACATAAATATGTTATATTTAGTAGTGTGAATAAATAATACAACATTCAACTTAACTCTTTATTGTCCAAAATAAAACAAATATCATGTGCGTGTAGCGTTGGAGTCCTCCATTTCTCTTTTAATCTCCTTCCGAATGAAGTTCATTGACTGCTTTCGTAGTTTCCTGAAGAGGTAGTACCCAATGGCGAACAGCATAGCAATGATCACAACCAATACTAATATGTCCCATAACGATAGTTTCTCCATAATTTCATCATGCGCGTGACCACTAACTTGACCGTCCATTTTGACACTACGTGTAATATCTAATTAAGCGTTGGCATAATTTCAATTGTAATAGATAATCAAAACATTGCATAGCCCAGGTTCACACGCAACGCGATAAAACTAGAGATATGTTACGACATAGCGTCAAAGGCATTTTATCAAAGCTTTAAATTACTTCAGTCTTGATTTTCAACTTGTAAATTTGTATTTGTTTGAATTACATTTATTTAACATGTTTTATTTAAAGTTAAATTTAGTAAAAAAATAAATGAATATTAAAATAGGTATTTTATATTTTTAACAGACTTCCTAAAGGAAAGACGTTATCTATTCTAGTCACGTGTTTGTATTTGTAACACAAATTGACTCTCGCCTATATAAATCATCAAGGTTAATGAAAAATTAAAAAATATTAAAAAATTACAAATTAGTTATTTAATATTTATTAATGTACGTATTATATACACAATACCAGACGACCTAATATACATACGTTAATAAAACCAATAATCATGTCATTCCTTAACAACGAGAGTTAAGATTTACACAGACAGTAACTTAAACTCATAAATACAAAATCGTTGACGTTTCGCGAACCTCATAAATAGTAATTACGGATTACCATTACTCCTGTCGTTCTCCCTTTAAATGAACAGACAGTGTATGATAATGTTTATTGCGGCTAACCGATACGTTTTAATAAAATTATAGCCCCGAGGGTAGCAATTTAAATACGTTTCACGCGAGTTATTCGCTTGATGTCGCCTCGCATCCTCTACTTGAGCGATGGCGCAATGCCTTAAAGCCAGTCTTTTTGACTTTAGTGTTTGTATCAACTAGTGATATAAAGAACATTCGCATTCGCATTCGCGAATATTTGCATGTTTTTAGATTGCATGTCTTAAAACATGCAAGAGTTGTGTTCTGCGAATATTGCACTGTAATGCTTTAAAAAAATACGAAAAATCTCACCAAATTGAAATCGAACTGCAGATTGAAACCAAAAAAAATCGCCAAATCTTATGTTATCCGGCCTTACAACAAAAACCGATAAAACAACACCCGCATTCGCATTCGCGAATCATACTAATATTATAAAAAGCGAAATTTTGTGAGTGTGTATGTTTGTTACTTCTTCACGTCTAAACGGCTGGAACGATTTTCATAAAATTTGGTAGAGATTAAGCAGACACTTTTTATTGCGAGAAAATATTTTATTTTCACGGGACAATCGATTTTTGTTAACGCGGGCGAAGCTGCGGGGTTCAACTAGTATTCAAATAATAACATTCGTTACATCATTAGTTTCACCTTAGTACTAGTATAGCCTTAGTGCGAGTTTGTTGTTTCCTCGAAACAAGCATCGTTCTTGTTTTCGTTCATACATACGCTTACGTTTGCGGTTTCGGTAACTTGTAATGTACTTTGAAACGATAAGCAAAACAAAAAATGCTCGATTTGAGGAAACATACTAAGCTTGTTTTAAGGATACAAGTGTCATATATCTGCATGTATATTTGCTCTTCAAATCAATTTATGGGTATTGTTTGTTTTATTGTAACAATTTATGATATTATGATACTAATGCCGATTATTTTTTATAGAATCTTACACAAGTGGCAAACGTACATCGCTTGCAACGGAAAGTCCACCTGATAGTAAATTGCCACCACGGCCTACTACGGCCTACAGTAATCAGCCCCATAGTATTAGAACTTAGATCGATCAAAGTTACTTTGCTACCCCTGAGGTGAGGTCTAACTGTAAAATTGCACCGTCACATAGCAACGAATAAAACGATTGTTATTAGGTTTATTTATTTATTTATTTTTATTTTTTATTTATTTTTGTCTTTATTTTGTATAGGCCTACGGGGGCACTTACAAATTGTCAGTTACATTTTTTTTCTTACACTACCACCGGATCGGAATACGACCTCAACTGAGAAGATCCGGCAAGAAACTCAGCGGGTTTGTCTTTTTTCTTATTTATATCCATTTTTTTATTTTTTTATATAATTACAATCATGTTTTTTTACATGGTAATGAAAGTAGTGAAGGTAGAAAAAGATGTAGCGATGTAGCTCCTGTATTGAAACCACAGAAGACACTTATACGTATAAAAAAAAATATTCAATTCTACCGGATATTAGCTGTTTTGCATATAAAAGGTACAACGCAAAATAAAGTACGACTTCGAATAAATTATACATGAACTGTTAGTTTTACTTCGAGTGTTGAGACAAAACAGGCAGCTCTTTTATTTGAGTGCAATTATCTACGTTTATACCTCGGATAAAAACGGGATTATTTATGCACGTGTTACAGGTAGCCTCGGAGTATAGGCTACCCGAAACCTGTTTGAGTTTAAGGGCTACTTCGGTCAGCACTTTGGGAATGCGTAGAGTTACCATGTATCCTGCTTTGAGTGGGACAGTCCTGATTTCAGACTTGCTATATCAAACTCTACGTATGAGGGTAAAAATTATTTACTTTCGCAAAGATAAATATTGTTCTAAGAGAGATATGGGCACCGCTTACCCCAAAATGACAGCTAGTTAAGTAATGTTACAGCCGCCGTTTAAATAATAAGTAACTGAATTTGAATATCATTGAAATTAAGCTAAATTTATCCTAAAACGATTTATTTGTGAAAAAAGAATAAGATCACACCCACAGATCAGATTTAAAAAACACAAATATTTTGCTTATTGTGAGTGTCTTTGAGAGATTTTGGTATATCAAACGAATTAGCGCCATGCCTTACTTTCAAAACTGTTTAGCTCTACCGAATAATTTTAAGCTATTTAGAACGAATCAACTTTTCTTTATAAAGTAACATTCCGATAAATATGTAGCGCAATGCTCATTAGTTTTTGCGGAATATTCTGCTACTTGTTACAAAAATACGGTCACCATAGGAATGCAGTAAGAAAAATAAATCGCGCGTCCAAGCCGAACGAAAACAAAAGCCTTTGTTAGTTTCCACGTATCCAGACCAGCGTAGAGTTACGGAATTCTATAACTAATCGAAATGCTTATTGTTTCGCGAAATCTGATTAGCTTTTTATTCCTGTTCCCGAGTGATTTGTGAGCTTGGTTGATAAGAAACCAATGGTTATGATGTCTTGTTTTCCATATCAGCGATTTCCAATATGTTGACAAGAAATTGTAAGGATCTGATATATCAATTAGGTTTCATTAAATATCTTTTGTTTTAAAGATGTGTTCTTTTCTGGTGTTTTGAAATTGGTTTTTATTACTGAAAGTGAATATTTTTTATATATTTTATCTGTATCAGATTTCTCTGTTACAGGAGAAACTAAATGCTCATAGTTGATCAGTCTATCTAATATTAAAAGATTACTATCGCCGACATTTACAATGTATCTTTGTAGAACTGAGGACTATCGCCGACATATACAATATATCTATGTAGAACTGAGGACTCGGAAACGTTACACGTTTTACAGGTGGTAGAACCAGTGTAGTTCGACCGGGGAAGTACTAGCGGTACACTTTCAGCGTGAAGCATTTCTTGCGTTTCGATGGAAGGGTGTGGTTGCCGGCACACTTTTATATGAGGCGTCCATCATAGTCTGTGATTGACTTCAGATAGATGTTCTCTGTGAAGTTGCTTAAGATATCCATGGGCGAAAGTGACCACTTACCATCAGGTGGACTGCATGCTCGTTTGCTACTTCAGTCAGATAAAAGTTAAAGTTAAACTTCTCTACCGTTCCAACCAGAACCAACAGTGCTACATTGCCAGTAATTAACATAATTTCAAACTATTATATAAATTATTATTACGCAATTTAGTATATGCACAGATGTGTCCAATTTATAGTAGACTAGCTTTTATTCGCGGCTTTGCTTGCGTTGAGGTCATTTGTTTATAAAAGATTAATTTGAAGGTATTAAAAATGCATTTTTCATTTCATAGTATTTTTAAATTTTTTGACAAACAAACATGTCTTCCGAAGTACATTTTTTATTTAATAAAAAGTATCCTACGTTCTTCTAATACCTTGCACTTCCTTCTAAAAGCGTGCATACCTTCTAAAAGCGTGCACAAAGTTTAATAATAAAATCGGTTGAATAGCTAATACTTACCTACATTTAGAATTATAAAGTTATTAGAGGAGAAGGGATTATTACCAGTATTACTTAAAAAAAAAACGCTTTCTACACTCATAACCCCTAGGATTTTCTCTTGTGTCGTGGATACCATGGACACACACAAGACGTATACACAACCACCCAGACCCAGAACATGAATCTAAACTCATAATACAGATACCTGTCTGACCGGGAATCGAACCCGGGACACATTGCGCGTCAGACCGGTATGATAACCGCTCCGCCACGCGGGTCATCAACTTAATCTAATTAAATAGGCCGACTTCTCCTCTATTTATATAGATTGTTTATTTTGACTGCACTGCTGACCAAAACCTGATTTAAAGTATTAAAACGTGTAGGCAAATACATTATCTGTAAGTATATCATAGATTCGCTCATATAGATAATGTGATGGGCCGTGTTAAGACAAGAACAAGTACATCATGTCGACATGCTGGATATAACTACACAAGTTTTACGCGTGACTTTGCCACCACATGACGATTAGTTGCCAGCAAACGACGTAGTTTTTAGGTTTTATGCAATTATTAGAAATATTTTAATACTTTTCATATAAACTGTAGTAGGTACATTTAAGTATTATCGATATAAAAATTATGTAGTTTTTATTGCTCAGAAAACTCTTATCCTCTCGTGTGCCGCTGAAAAAAAATCGTCTACCTCTTTGGGGAATAAACATAAATCCCGCCAGCAATTTTATAAAGACAAACTTGTAAGTTATTTTAAATGTTTTGATATCATAAGCATTATTATTACCTTTAAATTTAGTGTATGAAAATATGGATAATAGACACTTCGTGTTTTAATCAATTCCTTGGTACATACAGGCTACAAAAATGGCGATAATTTTAATAAAGTGTCCAATAGGTTTTATTATTTTTGTAGATTAAGAGACAGGTATTTGAAAATTGAAACAGTTTTGACATTTACGCACGTACAGATATCATTAATTACTTTTAAATATAAAGAAGCTACACGTACCACAATCAACAAGTAGATACCACAAGATGAACGAGTTTTGAGATTGTGTTAAAGACGGAAACAGGGGATTAGTGTGGAAATCATTAAATCATACTAATTCGTTTTTAACTGTACCGACTTAGAATATAAACTGATCTGATCATTAATTTAATCCTTATTATTAAAATGACAAGCGTCTATAAGTATTTTAGAGTAGCTGGTATTAATGCAAGTATACGTTATTTTATTTTTTTCATTTACGCCAGTTGAACTGCAATAAATATTGTTTCTTTATAAGTGGAGTTGAAAATCGCCTTCTACTTTGTGTGGCGTTTTAAATGTAGAAGGCGATTTTCAACCCACAAAGCACAACTTGCAAAGAAACAATATTTATGAAAACGCCATACTTTGATTTATCTAGTGACGGGTGCTACCCCTCCCCCCCCTCTTCACCAGGTGGACCGAAGGCCTGAAGAAAACAGCGGGAAACCGTTGGATTCAGAGGGTACAACACCGGTTCTAGTGGTGTCCTTTTCCAGCAGTGGACCTCAAAGAGCTGATGGATGGATGGATGAGTGGCATGTATACACACGAAGATCAATACATAAACACCCAAACTGAGACCAGAATTTTAAATTCATCAATAATATGGGCGGGGATCGAAATAGAAACCCTCATAAAGGAAGTACCTGAATGAGTCATAAATTAGCACTTAGAGTAACATTTATTGATTCAAATCATGTATGCATCCATCCTTGAATCTGTTTAGGGTGCATGCATCTTTAATGAGGGTTTTGACAAGAGTAATGTAAGCCATGGTGACTATTATCAAAACCCTAAAAAAGGGATACACGATGCCTATGGTCAATAATAGTTAAAACCTGTGTTAGAGTTGCTCTAACAAGGGGGTCAAATTGCTAACGGTCTAGATCAGAGATCGCTAACCTTTGGCAACAAGCGATACAGCCCTTGTTAGTAGCTGTTAGAGGTAAAGGAAGACTTAAGTGAGAAGAAGCAGGTCGTCAAAATTTGGTGCCGAAAAAAATAAAAGTTGTTTATTTTTACCACTCTTTAATAATTCCAAAACCCGTGGTCTCCTAACCGCTGATTTGACGATAGTTTTGAGAAACTGTCTAACTGCATATGAGTACACTTAACATGAGAATCTAACTCTGGGGCATGCAGATTTTCTCATTTTTTTTCACGAAAAACATAAAGATTGCTCCCAATAATTTTCTTCACGATACAATTTCAACAAATGTACATTCGCTTACTAAGATAAAAACTGAGCACCCATAGCGTAGAGATCAAAACACCTTTTGTGCACGAAAAATATGAAGATTGCTCCCAATAATTTTCTTCACGGCACAATTTCAACATATGTACCTTCGCTTATCAAAGTGTCTAAGATAAAAATTGAGCACTCATAGCGTAGAGGTCAAAATACCACTAGGCTGCCGTCTCCATGTTTGTGACTATTCCGGCAGCTGCGAAGCTGACCCCCGATAACCCGCGGCGCCGTCTGATCCCTTTCATTCACTGTACTGTTGGAAACATTCAATGTACCTATTATATTTACTTATCTGTTCCTAGTTATCATCTGTATGACATGTGTCATTATTTCTTTAATGAGTTGAAAACACGATGCGCTTAAATAACCTTGGTCCGAAAGTCATTATAATTTTAATTTTTTTTTTTTGTCGATTCTCGAAAATCTAAATATAACAGGTTTTTTCATCATGGTTGAAGTGTTAACGAATAGGCAGTCCACCTGATGTCCACCACCTATGAGCATTTGTCAGTAACTTCATATAGACTAGGAGTTTCGAAGTCAATTTAAGATGCGTTGCTGTTCTCGAGGATTAAACGTTATTATATGTAAGTAAGCCGGTAACCACAATCTTTACCGAAACCCAATAACTGTTTCACGCTAGATATAGGTGTGACGTAGAGACGTAGATACTTCTTGCTAATTAATAGAGATGCACCGAATTTCACCGAATAACCGAATACCGAATACTATTCGTTCTAACTTTTACCGAACCGGATATTTGGCCGAATTATTCGGTTTATCATTTCTTATTCAGAAACAGCTGCGAAAGTGTGATAATAAAAAAAATGTTTTTAGGTGTAAATTGAATGATGATATAAGAGTTTAGAAAAATGAGAATTTGTTAGAGGTTTCAAAAATGTTAATTTGGATTTTTTATATTATTGGCTTTATTCAACACACTCTTCATAGGATTTCTTTGGGTGTGGTTGGTCGATGCCTGTAGGGATGCCTTGCGGGTGTCGGCTTGCCATGCCCACGGCCCCTGGGTGGCGGTCTCGGGGTTGGACCGTCACCCTGCGGATGGGGCCTTGGAGGTAAGGCGCGCCTTTGTGTTTTCTGGCGCGCCTTGCTGTTGGAGGGGAGCTTTATGCTCCACGCGAGGAGGGGCTGCGGGAGCGGCCAGGCACCGGCGGGTTCGCGGATGACTGCGAAAGCTTACCCGTGTTCCCGCCGTACGGTGCGAGGAGAAAACACAGTGGGGGTTTAGCCGGTAAGAGTCCGGCATAACCCAGCTACCGCCCCGGGTGGCTGGGTATCCATGAGGATTACCCACTTAAAAAAAAAAAAAAAAAAGGATTTCTTTGATTTATAACAAAAATCTTACGTAAAAAAGTTTTTCTTTTTTTGCTATACCGTGACGTATAACCAAGAAAATAGGAAAAAGTGGAACCGAATATATCCGGCACAAAAACCGCATATTTCGGCCGAATACAAATAGTGAAGAAGATGCCGAATACCGAATAACAAACGAATATTCGGCGCATATTAATTATAGTTAATTCCAACCTTTCTTGAGGTGGTTCCGTCACAAACAACACTTACCATGCATGCGTATGCGTGCATGTATTAAGTCTTGATGGATGAGCGGGGTACCTGTAACACAGGTCTCGTATCTAGTACAGGGCTCGTATGACCTGTTGAATGTAAATGTGTTAAATCAATAAAATATTTTTATTTTTTTAACCTCATTTGTTATTTCAATTAAAAAATAATAAGCAAGAACACTTGTACCAGTGAGACGGGTGACCCGCGATAACCCGGGCGGCGCCACTAACTCTCCATTCATCTACGATTGCGACACACCAGCTGTTTATGTTGCGGACCGATTACTTTTAATTGGCCACTTTATCGCTCCTAACCATAATTGTCTGTTTTGTGTACGCAGCTAGCTTATGTAAGCATCGAGAGAATTGTCAATGAGGCGATCTTTTCTTTACGGTCATGTACCTGTCTTCCAGAATAACTTTTCTATGCCAAAGGAATCTCGAAACGTATGATGCTGGTTATACACAAGGTGGTAGAACGATAATTGTTCGACCGGGGAAGTACCACCGTCACACCTATTTCTAGCGTGAAGTATTTCTTGCGTTTCAATAGAAGGGTGTGGTTGCTGGCACACTTTCACATGAGGCGACCATCATAGTCCTCGGGAGTAGCAACGCATCTGTGATTGACTTACTGACTTGATGTAGTTGATTACAAATGTCCATGGGCGGCAGTGGCTTACCATCAGGTGGACTGCATGTTCGTTTGCTACTTCAGTCAGATAAAAAAAAAAGAAAAACTGAGTATCACTGTCATGCCAACTTCTAGTATAAAACAAGTTCGTTTCTGTCAAAAGACCTGGGCACATGCCTTCACTAATAAATGTTTTGCCAATACCACCACATCTGGCATCTGGTAAGATTACGTGTGCAACTGCAGTGGATGTTGAAATTACACAGAAAGACGGTACTTTCTGGATTTTGTCCCTTAATTGTGACATCCACGGGAGGAAAAAAAGTAAGTTCAAGACCCACACCATACGGAACAAATATACATGTGCATTTATTTACAGACAATATTATTAACTTAGGAAATCATACCACTTACGACACAGAAACCTAGCATAAAATTATGAGTGTAGAAAGCGTGACAACGGCATTGCACTGTCATACACGAGAACCGTCCACTCATGAGTCATTCGAATAAATTGCTGTGAGATTCCGTGTATTCAAATTTACGCTTAACTATTTCAGATATGTCAGTAAACCAGCTGCAAAACCCACGGGTTAGTGTCGGATGTAAATCTGAATGGCGCCCGTTAGGCCCGGACTCCACCAAAGCGGAGACGAGACGAATGGAGCAGAGATGTGGTTTAAACGGTCTATAGAATTTCATAATTCAGACATCTCGTCTGAATTATGAAATTCTATATTGAGCGGAGATGTACAATATATGTATGGCGCAATGGAAGCGATGGGAACTGTGCAACGCAAGCTGAAGTTGTGATTGGTGCGGCTAGTTTGATATCCGTCTCAGTTCCGCTATAATCAGCGTCCCAGCTAACGTACATCTCTGCTCCAGTCAAGACAATACGCATCACAACATTTTCTCGTTTCTCGAGGGGGAAACCTTCAAAAAGTACCCCACACTGTGGGAGCAACGCAAGGTTATGTGGGATTTTCCCGCACTAAAACCCCCCGGTGGCCGTCCTCGGCGCTATAAAGAGGACTCTGGGATCCCCAAAGGAACGCAACCGGAGTCTTCTGCGCGCGTTGCCCCATGAGGCTCCTAACAGATGGGTGGCTGCGACTACACATGCCACCGTCCTTAACAGGGTCGCCTGACCGAACGGTTCGACGATCCCACTCTAGCCGCTTGCAACCTCGGAAGCTCCTTTTAGTCGCCTCTTACGACAGGCTGACGATACCATAGCCCTATTCTGGTCCCGGGATTACAGTGCCATAGTGGAGGTTATATCAAAAAACATCTCTTCCCGTTTTCGCTTTAGACATCTCCGCACATCTTCGCTTTGTTGGAGTATTGGCCTTACCCAACCATGTCATTCCATTGATAGCCGATAGCGGTAACGGGACCGGCTAGTTTTATTAATGAAACCTTCGGACGTTCATTAAGAACCGCGGTGCATACGTAATGATGATCAAAATGATTGATTTAGACGTGTTATGTTATCTTAAGATACACGTAACCTTCGGATGTAGCCGGTTTGGGTAATAGACAAATTCCTATGCTAGTACCTTTTTTCTGAATGTAAGATATTACGTAAGATGCTCACTGCACTGACATCAAATTCCGATTTATGATGCAAGTTGGTAGAAAAATTATGGTTCGATCGGGAGGTCCCATGTCTACGCTTTACTGTATATTTTGTTATTGTAGGCACGTTATTTTCCCTTTCAGTTTTTTTTTATTAAAAAAATATTTAGTTGAATACTCCTTGTCTGTTTACAATTATTCAGTTGTGTAGAGAGATCCGTGTAAGTGGGTAACAACAGCGCATCTAACATTCTATGCATCTAAGATACCTACCGCACTTCCATAAGAAAATAACGTTTTTTGGTTATATTCCAGTTGTAAAGTGTACGCGTTGAAAATGTTTCGATGCTGCACTGGTACTGCTACACATAGACGGTTTCTGTTTGAATTGCGACTAGACATTCGTATAAAGTTTTTACGTGTGATTATGGCATCTACGACTAGTTTAATACTACTTAGTAGTCACCCGTCGCAACGGTCGAAATTTGACCATATTTAATTTAAATTAAAACTAAATTTCATATTGTCCAAATAGCACGAATATTTCTCAAATTCAAATAAATTTTCAAGTTATTTTCAACGCACCCGTTAAAGGTTTAATTAGCTAAGCTGCATTTAAAATCCATAACGGGTATTTTGAAAAAGACATTGAATATTCTATTTCGTTTATTATGTATGTGTTTGTGTCAAATGAAAGTGTGTGTAATGTGTTTTTAGTTGATTTTATGTATAAAAGCATTATTGGAAAAAAATATTAGCGTTGCGCAATCCTTCTGTACATCAACTATAACTATGCATAATTATTTACTCCTCCGTCTTCAAACCGAATCACAAGTTTTTGCTTCACGTATTAATATATAGATTGTAGTTTAATAAGAGTAGCAACTTTAGACGATAAGTTTACGATAATAAGTTTACTACTCGACGTCAACCCATTATTGTCCCACTGCTGGGCATGGGTCTTCTCTCAGTATGAGAGAGTTTAGGCCATAGTCCACTGCGCTGGCCAAGTGCGAATTGGTGGACGACTCTGTTTACTAATCAGGCGATCAAATTGGCCCGAGTTCAATCCTGAACAGCAGATCTATACCATTTTATGTGTACATATTGGGTCATTTAGCTACTTGTCTTTGTGTTTTCATAGCACCCACAGTATATTTTCATGTAACCATAAATATCTTTAGTAAGTATGTAGTAGTAAGTACTTAAGTATCTTAACCTAACACAGTTTGCGGTGGTCGGTTTATGGTTTCTTACATTTCTATGTCGCACCACACGCCAACCACAGACACAGAATACAGACACCAGTTTAGTAAGAAGCTGTTAAAATAAAACAAGTCGACAGTTCTAACAGTGTCAGTTTCCTATGATCGTCGGAGTATCAGTAGGTGCGCAACAAGTGTCACGTTACGTATCAACTCGTCGGTTCGCGGGTCGAGTTGCCGGCGCCGGCGCACTAACTGGAACTAGGGTTGCAACTCTTTAGATTTTCACTAGGCGTTAGGTTTTTACTAGACATAAAAATAGAATACCTGAACGGGCTTTGCTACGGTCTGTGCCTGTTAGTGATTGTAGTAGATATTTTTGCATTCAGTTCATCTGATGATAAATATCTGGTAATAAGAGTAACAGTAGTAGGTGCGCAACAAGTGTCACGTTACGTATCAACTCGTCGGTTCGCGGCTCGAGTTGCCGGCGCCGGCGCACTAACTGGAACTAGGGTTGCTACTCTTTTTGTTTCCACTAATGGTCATAAAAATAGAATTTCTATCGAAGCGGACTTTGCTACGGACTGTGTCTATTGGTGACTGCAGTAGATCAATTAATTAACATGGATTTTTTTTATAAATTATATAGCCTTGGTCGCTCTGCAAACTTTTTTTATCCAATGGCAGTAGCAAACGAACATACAGTCTACCTGATAAGTGGTCATTGCTGCCCATGGATATCTGTAAGAAAGAGTATCAGTAGGTGCGCAACAAGTGTCACGTTACGTATCAACTCGTCGGTTCGCGGGTCGAGTTGCCGGCGCCGGCGCACTAACTGGAACTAGGGTTGCAACTCTTTAGATTTTCACTAGGCGTTAGGTTTTTACTAGACATAAAAATAGAATACCTGAACGGGCTTTGCTACGGTCTGTGCCTGTTAGTGATTGTAGTAGATATTTTTGCATTCAGTTCATCTGATGATAAATATCTGGTAATAAGAGTAACAGTAGTAGGTGCGCAACAAGTGTCACGTTACGTATCAACTCGTCGGTTCGCGGCTCGAGTTGCCGGCGCCGGCGCACTAACTGGAACTAGGGTTGCTACTCTTTTTGTTTCCACTAATGGTCATAAAAATAGAATTTCTATCGAAGCGGACTTTGCTACGGACTGTGTCTATTGGTGACTGCAGTAGATCAATTAATTAACATGGATTTTTTTTATAAATTATATAGCCTTGGTCGCTCTGCAAACTTTTTTTATCCAATGGCAGTAGCAAACGAACATACAGTCTACCTGATAAGTGGTCATTGCTGCCCATGGATATCTGTAAGAAAGAGTATCAGTAGGTGCGCAACAAGTGTCACGTTACGTATCAACTCGTCGGTTCGCGGCTCGAGTTGCCGGCGCCGGCGCACTAACTAGAACTAGGGTTGCAACTCTTCAGGTTTTCACTAGGCTTTAGGTTTTTACTAGACATAAAAATAAAACCTCTGAACGGGCTTCGCTAAGGACTGTAGTAGATATTTTTACATGCAGTCCATCTGATGATAAGTATCTGGTAATAAGAGTATCAGTAGTAGGTGCGCAACAAGTGTCACGTTACGTATCAACTCGACGTTCCGCGGCTCGAGTTGCCGGCGCCGGCGCACTAACTAGTACTAGGTTTGCTACTCTTTAGGTTTCCACTCCTGGTCGTAAGAATAGAATTTCATTTTAAGAAGCAGGCTTCGCTACAGTCTGTGCCTGTGGCTGCAGGAAATAATTTCATTTATATGTTTATTTTTTTAAAGCCGTTGGTTATAAAATTATAACAATTTCCGCAGGAGCTTCTGATATAGCGTAAATAAGCACTAATTAAGGATGTTTTGATATGAAAGTTTCATCTCCCTTCATTCGTCTCATTCACTTCTCCCGTCATTCGTATTCAGTACAAAATGTGGATTTTTTTTACATTAATTATTTGGTGAGACATACAATTTCATCGAGTAGGTGGGGTCGTAACACCTACTTGTCCATCATTAGCATCGCATTTTGAATGTCACATATAAAACAGTTTTTACGGTTGCACTTAAAAGTTATAAACAAGAAAGCAGGCCACGCGACAACCCTACACATCTGACGCACGCGCATATACGTACATAATAAAATTTACATCAAATGTAAAACGATACGTGTCGTTAGTACTCGCTTAGGATTCTGAATTTCTCAGAACCTCATTTTAGTTCAGGAACCTGTTCTAGAAGTCGTCTATTGCATTTTAATAACAGGATGGGAAATACATGAGTAAATTATAGTTTGAAATTGAAATAGGTACCTTGTTTGTTTGTCAACCTAGTTCTGAAGTTCTTGTCGGAAGCTTCATGGTTTGAAAACTCCATGAAAGACTGACTTGAAGTTCTTGTCGGACGCTTTATGGTGGCTTGCAAACTCCAAAACTCCATGTACCTACTGAATTATGCTGTAGGCATTAATTAGAATTCCGGTTGCGTTCCTTTGGAGATTTCGGAGTTCTCTTTGTAGTGCCGAGGACGGCCACCGTGGGGGTTTTAGTGCGGTAAAAATCCCATATAACCCTGGGTCGCTTCCACGGCGTCGGGTACCTTTTGAAGGTCTCCCCCTCGAAAACAAAAAAGGCATCAATTGGAAAAATCCCTGATCAGTAGTGAAACGTAATTATATTTTTAATTGGGTTGTGGCTAAATTACTTTTTTAAATAGTAAATTTATCTTAATTACTTTGTATGTTAATAAAGAAGAATATTATCTATCACTTAGATAATATTCTTCTTTATTAACATATGAAGTTTATACGAGGTCTTGCTCTCAAATATCAACTCCACTTTAGCACCGAAGCATAAGGACTATTTCAAGCTAGAAATATAATGGATGTAGCTGTAGTGCCTCCCCGGTCGAACCATACTCGTTCTACCACTTATATAAGTATAAAGCATATTATAAAGAAGAAACGAAAGTGCAAAATATATTACAATCCATTGTAGAGAAATTTCTCAACAATGCATTCTAATATACTTTGTACTTTCGTATATTACAATCCATTGTAGAGATAGTGCTCTACAATGCATTGTAATATACATTTCCCAACAAATAACTAAACAACTAAGAATCGTGTTAGGACTTCTCGGCTGCGTGCCTTCTTCCTTTATACCTCCTACCTACCTTGCGTATTTCGATAATATTTGAGTTGTTTCAACCGTCCCCAGTCTATCATATAGCCTAAAAGTATAAGTAGGTATATATAACCTATAGCAGCGTTACCTCACTTATCTATGCACGTTGTAATTAGTAAAGCATTACTCAAGCAGAGTCAAATATCAAGCAAAGCAGAAAAACGCAGCAATGAGGGCAAGTAGCGGTAGTTGCACAAATAGCGTTGCAACGTAATGCAGACGTGTTAACACGAATCGATATGCGTTTCCGCAAATAGGTGTGCAGCTGCGCGGTTGAATAGATTAGTTACAGTAGTTCATCTGTACGATTAATGGTTACTTGAGATTATACGTGGTGCGATTGGAATTGTATTGGTCGTACGTAAGATTCAGGTGCTCAGCAGTGCATGTATAATCTATATTAATACGTGAAGCAAAAACTCGTGATACGTTTTTAAGATTTGCCCCGGACGGAAGAGTATGAAATTACACACGGTTATAGTTGATGTAGAGAAGGATTGCGCAATGCTAATATTTTTTTCAAATAATGCATTAAATATACATAAAATCAATTAGAAACACATTACATACACTACATTGCAATTGACACAAACACATACATAATAAACGAAATAGAGCATTCTATTTCTTACGAACATAATAAAATATGTAACGTCAAAAATGTCAGGTGTCTTTGTCAAAATACCCGCTATTGCTTCTAAATGTAGATAAGCTAATTAAACCTCTTTTTACCTTTAATGGGTGCGTTCAAATTACTTGAAAATTATTACAATTAATTTAAATTTGAGAAATATTCGTGCTACATTGGACAATATGAAGTTTAGTTTTTAATTTAAATTACGGTCGAATTTGCGGTGCGCATTGCTGCGGGTAACTAGTTTCCATACCTATCTATCTGTGAGGGGCTTTTGCTACTGCTGGAAGTAGGTCTCCCCTACCGGCGGTTTACCAATAGTCATCGTGCCTGGCATGCATGTAACCACTTGCCTCAGGTAGTAAACTTGAGTCCCGTGGTGATCCATCGTCTTCTTCAGGTCATCAGTCCATCTGGTCAAGAGGCTACCTATTCTCTTTTTGTTCAGGCGTGGTCAACATTTGGACTGGAAACACGAAGAAAAATTGATACTGAGTAATTTGATAACTTGTTCCTATTTTTTCTCAGCCTAATAGTCGTTTGAAAACTTATTTTTAACTGCTTTCTTGTAAATTTCTTTTCAGATTGACCAACAACTCCATTGGTACATGTACGCCATCGGTTTTCTCGAAAACTTTTGTTACGAGTAATTCTCATGGCTATTTAAACAAATAAATACGATATTCAAATGTAAATATTATGTAATTTTAATTAAGTAATATGTTATTTTTTTATTCGAACATGAATTTGAAATATCAAAGATGGCTAGTTTATGTCTGAAATCGAGTTTTAACGTAGATGATGATACCCAAATGAACTTTAAGTAAATAACTAATTACTGGATATATCAGTTAGTTAGTCATCTTCCTTTAAATATCAACATGAACCCATCATTCAACATTTGTACCACACAAATTCAAATCAAATCAAATCTCTTTATTTGTGAACATAGGTCTAACAGGTATTAAAATAATTACATAAGGTGCGCTATATTCGACCCATTGGGGTATACAAATAAAATAAATTATAAGTCCTATTGAAAAATATTAAAGAGTATCATTATCATTATTTACAATTCATTAAAATTATTATTAAATATTAAATTATTATTAAATATCATATAAGTCATATTTCGCCGTCGGTAAGATATTCATGAATTGTGTAATAACATTTATCAATTAACAAAGATTTTAATTCGGTTTTAAATTCGATCATATTCGTTATATTTCGAAGCACTTCTGGGACCTTATTATAGATTTTAGGTGCCATACCAAATATACTATTATTAAGTAAAGCTGTTTTGCATGCGAAAGCTGACAGCTTTGTTTTATGTCGATTACTTTTTAGATAATCGAAAAATATGTCAGGATTACTTAATTGGTGGTGGAATACTCATTGAACTAGGCACAAAACTACATAATTGAACCACTGCGCGAGACATTTACTGTATTTGTTTGGCGCCATGCGCGGAACTTGACCTCTTTGTAGAGCGACAGTTGATTAGTAGGTATATCACTGATTGCTAATGCTTAAGAGATAAACATGAGCTAGTTTGTAGTTGTGAAATTGATTTTCTATGTATGAAATTGATATTTGATGCATCGTACTTTGTACTTTATACGTAAAGTGAAAACGATCTCTTTACGAATATTGCACAAATAAAGTGTAAGATTTGGTATAAATTTAATTGTAAAGAAACAGAGTGAAAACATAATATGTATGCATAAAATATTACAAACATGTAATTAATATTTTATAACATCATATTGATTATACTGTCTATTATGTCAAAAGATGAAATACTAAAATAACAGAAAGCCTTATCCCTTTATGATGTGTGTAAAATACCCCTTATTTATCCTTTTTTTTCCTTTTTGTAACACCGTTTTATTTTTGTTGTATATTCATATTTGTTTCTTCTTTTTAATGTACAATAATTTTGAAAATGACCCTGAGAGTCATCTCAGGGTCATTTTCAAAATAATCACTGACGTGATTAATAGATGAGGTGACGTTAAATAGTCGTAGTATGGCAAATTATAATAAGATTTTAAATTTGAACAAAAAAAATGGCGCATTCATATTCGATAGATGTAGAAATAGTTTCTGGTATTTTGGATTTCTGGGATTTTGGTTATTTGTTGCACGCATTTAAGTTTATCTAGAGGGCATGTTTCGCACACACTTTGTGAGCCTTACAAAGAATTGTCATTTCCTTTCATCATTGAAATAAGTAATGTAGTCAACCAATTGTCCCACTGCTAGGCTGGGTCACTTTTCGGGGTGAGAGAGTTTTATGTCACAGGCCACTGCTCTGGCCAAGTTTAAATTAGTCAAAGTACTGAACGCTGTCGGTGTTGTGAGTATCTAATGATCGAACTCTCAAAAACAAAGTGAATTGCGTGCCACTTTTCAAACTGTGATAACTGAGCAAGCCACGATTAATTGTGAAAGGGACAATGAATGTCGCAGCCAAGTGGATCATCAAACCGCCATAACCGCACAGCGGCTCCGGTCGGGCCGAACATCCCAAAGTTTGTCATTTGATTTAAATATCAAATGTCATTTATTTTTTCATAAATTCGGTCAATTTCGATTTGAGTCAATTTGAGCTAGTCTGTCAGATTAACTGTGAAATGGACATTAAATTTGTTGCTGCAGTTAAATACGTTTTTTAACTTATAACGTTTTCATATAGCTACATGTATATGTTTTGAATTGTAAGAATCAAATCAAAGTGCAAAATATGTATATACTATTGGTTGTAATTGGGCCACCAATTTGCAATTGGCCAGCGCAGTGGATTATGGCCTAAACTCTCATTCTGAGAAAAGACCCGTGCCCAGCAGTGGGACACTAATGGCTTAGCGAGAGATAGGTTGTAATATTATAAATAACATTTTTTTTGTCACAAATAATATTCTATAAAATAATCTTGTTGAGATTGGTAGGCATATTATTTATAAATTATCAAACGGATAATTAATGTATTTAACATTTTTATATAGCTTAATCATTTTACTAAGTAGGTAAATTTATAATTACACACTGTAACCATGTCAAATTGTCTTGTAGAATGAGCGAAACAAAACTGTTTAAGCACATATTTGTTTTATATACTTAGGACATTATGTTATCTACATCAACACTTTTAGAATGACTGGCCTAAACAAATTGTTTACTGGAACGCATGCACGTGTTCGCACCGAGCCGCCTACGACATAAATATCATGTACTAAGTATATAGTTAATCATATCTTGTAATTATGACAGACATTCCGGCTATGGTCAGTTTTTCTGGGAATTAAAGCCATCAATCGTCTTGTCAAAGTCTTTTGTTTTTGATGCAACTCGAGTATTAGAAAAAATGATTACTTCTTTATTAATACTTTGATATATAGGTTGAGGATGCACAAATGTAATTTTCATTAGTTATTTTTGCTTTTCTTTATCCGACACCTGCTTGATCTTAATTACATTTGTGCTACGAGATATACGGTAAAATCATACAACATTTTTTTGTGGAAAATGAGAATCATTCTCATTGTTTCTCTTTTAATCAAATCACCTTTCTTTTTTTTTCGTTCTCGAGGGAGAACTTTCGAAAGGTACTCGACGTAAGAGCGACGCAGGGTTATGTGGGATTTTTACCACACTAAAACCGGTGGCCGTCCTCAGCGCTACAAAGAGGACTCCGGGATCTCCAATGGAATGCAACCGGAGTCCCAGGTGCCGCCGTTCTTCTCTGGGTCGTCTGATCGAACGGTTCGAGCTCCCATTCTAGCCGCTCGCAACCCCGGAAGCCTCTTTTAGTCGTCTCTAAGGACAGGCAGGGGATACCGTAGCCCTATTATGATCCTGCGAATTATTTTTGTTGGTTACGGTCACCAGACAATTTTTTTGCGTTTCGATGGGAGGGTGTGGTTGCCGGCACACTTTGAGGCGACCATCATACTCCTCGGGAGTAGCAACGCATCTGTGATTGGCTTCACATAGAACCTATGTTCCATTTGAAGTTGCTTACAGATGTCCATGGGCGGCAGTGACCAGGTGATCAGGTGGACTGCATGCTCATTTGCTACTTCAATTAGAAAGAAAAACTTTCCCAGTTATATTATTAATGGAACTAGCTTTTTTACGCTGCTCCACTCAAGACATGTTTATCACGATAAAGAGTGATATGTGTCCAGGTCATAGAATATCTGTAAACAAGTTTTATCAGTCAAATCCAATCACCATCAATGAATAACAACATCCAGCCGTCTTCACAAACATTCGCCTTAATATATTACTAAGACTAGCTTATTCCTTCGGCTTCGCCTGCTTTGGTCATGTCTAACACGTTTAGTACAGTAATACCCCGAACTTACGCGATAGGTGGGACTGACTGATAACTGCGTAAGTCGAATTCGCGTAAGTCAGGGTACAAGAAATACGTAACAGAAAATAAAATGTAGCTGTCATGCATAGTACATAGTCTTACTATTCCACACACTTATTTAATAGTGAAGGCTATGGAATCCATAATATAGATAGAGATTGTGTGACGCAGCTGGCGCGTAATAAAAGACAAATTGAGGAGATTTGAAAACCGCGTAACTCCGAGTTCGCGTAAGTCGGGGTAGCGTAAGTTGAGGTATTACTGTATTCTATTTTTTAATCTAGATCATAATTAATGTGTGTTACTCAGCGAAATCCGTCTGCTAGTTATGCATGAAAGCGTAACAAAAAGACTTAGTCATTCACATTTATTTACAAGATTAGTAGGAATATATGGACGAAACGATGATTTAGTACGATGATTATGTTTTCTCAAAACAAGCATTGTTTTTGTTTTTGGTCATACATTGCAATTAGGTACGTTGCTTACCTTTCCAGTTTCCGTTATAACTTGCAATTTACATTAAAATGAGGAGTGAAAACAAGAACAATGTTTGTTTTGAGAAAACATAATCATGTCGTACTTAGTGCCAGATGCGTCAGAAGGAGGGTAATGTTTTTGAACGCATGTATTTTTGTATTTGGGAAAATTTCTTACTCCCTTGGCACAATCGATACATCGACTTTTTTTTGCGCGGGCGAAGCTGCGTGGTTCAGCTAGTGCTATATAATTTTTAAATATGGCGTCAGCGATCAGAGAAAAAGGGGCAGAGAGATTTTAGTTTTGAAGTCGGCGCTCATATAGGACATAGTTATGTCAACGACATCCAGTGTACACTGTAAGAACATTGGAATCCTATGTACTAAGTATGTTCTAAACCAACATGTATTTAAATTATTTACTACTTTTATGTGACTGGAATTCGGTCGATATATTTTTGTTAAAAAGTTTTTATTTCGGGGAAACTTAATTAACTCCGACTAAAAGTACTTACTGATATACTGTAATAAAAGTTTAAATACGTAGGTACAATCATTTTCCTTCTGAAAAAAGTACTCCACCAACTTTTTGATATGTGCACATTAGAAAGTTAACAAGTAACAAATCCAAACTAATAACCCTACATGACAATAATTCAATTTCTAACGCCATATCAATCTTAAAGAATTAATAGTATCTAAGTTACGATTTCTATAAACAATAAATTAATATAACGATTTATTTGTGATAATTTGATATAGCAACCTGTTTACGAATAAATCAATCAGAGTTTTCTTAGTGTATAGTAGTGATGTAAAAATATTCACATTTGCATTCGCATTCGCAAGAATCGTGCGAATGCTTTGCGAATATTTATTTGCAGTGTTTTACAAAAAAAGGTCGTCAAATCTATCCAAATAAAATCGAATTGCAGCTTGTCGACTAAAAAAAGACGCCGAATCTAGACATTCTGAAATATTTGCATTCGCGAATGTCGGTAAAGGATATTCGCTTTCGCATTCGCGAATGTTCAAACAATAACATTCGTTAAATCACTAGGTGATAAATTTATTTGAGATACGTTTCGATTCTTGAAGGAATTTTTATGGCCGCTGTTTGTGTGTTTATTATTCTGTAACAGCATTGATATGAACAAATGTTAATCGGCATACCAACATGTGACGTCATAGATACGGGCAAATACCGCATTTAGTAAACTATAACACGCTTTCTACACTCATAGCCCCACACTAGGATTTCTTCCTGTGTCGTGGGTACCATGGACACACACACGGCGAATACATAAACACCCAGACCCAGAACGGGAATCTAAGCTCATCATTCATATGCCTGTCTAGCCGGGAATCGAACCCGCAACCCATTGCGCGTCAGACCGGTATGGTAACCGTTCGACCATGCGAGTCGACTGTGAATGATTTTTATCAGTATTCATTTGAGTGATACTTATTTTCATTATATTTTCCTACATTTTTTAAACATGAAGTAGCAATCCTCTTGGTAAGTGGCCACTGCCGCCCATGAACATCTGTAAGGAACTTCATATAGAACAGGCGTTCGATCAGAAGTCTGTGATGAATGCGTTGCTACTCCCGAGTGTTGAGATGATCGCCAAATATAAAAGTGAACTGGCAGCCACACCAAAGAGGACTCCGGGATCTCCAAGGGAACGCAACCGGAATCCTCTGAGCCCGTTGCCCCATCGGGCTCCTCACAGATGGGTGGCTGGGCCCACCACTCCACCTGTTCTTTACGACGGTATGCGACCACCAATATCTGAATCCTTCGTTGGGTCGCCTGACCGAACGGTTCGAGCATCCTACTCTAGCCGCTCGCAACCCGGGAAGCCCCTTTTAGTCGCCTCTTGCGACAGGCAGGAGATACAGGGACATCTTCGCCAGACCTATTTCTGCCTAAGAACTGTGAGTTGATGAGAATGACGGTACGGACGTAAGGAAGATAGACTCTGGTCTCTGGTAGGACTAATCCTGTCTGGGATTGACACTCAGATGAGATGCTTAAAGCACTCGTCTTGTCTAGGATTGATACTCATACGAAATTTAAGGTGGTAGGTATTTCTAGCGTGAAACAGTTTCTGCGTTTCGATGGAAAGGGTGTGGTTGCCGGCACACTTTTATATGAGGCGACCATCGTAGTCCTCAGGAATAGCAACGGATCTGTTATTGACTTCAGATAGCACCCATGTTCTGTATGAAGTAGCTTACGTCCATGGGAGGCAGTGACCACTTACCATCAGGTGAACTGCATGCTCGTTTGCTGCTTCATAAAAAAATGTCTAGTTAAAAGCATACAATTGAACGGTAAAATGTATACTGTTTTTAGTAAAATCTACACTGTTCAGATTGAACACACTAAAAGCGACCTCGCTAACTGTTTTTATTGTAAAAATAATCAGACAGATTATATAAGCGGTTGCCATCTTATTACCGAAACGGTCCAGTTGATTTGTTGATATATTTTGTTTACATCGCATAAAATATCCTCATTCTAGACTCATCGTGTTATTAATTTAAATATTTTTCTACGTATCGATTACATTTATTTGGCGCTAATCTATAATAAAATATTATTTGTCTGTCTTTATTCAAATCACCCATTTTTATAAGCTTTTGTCGTTTTTATTCCTTTTTTTTTGTACATTCTATTTTTTATATGGTAGAACCTTTTAATGGTAGAATTTAATATCTATTTCTGCCTTAACAGCTGTGGTAAGCACTGTTGTACACTGCTTTATTAAAGAAGGGAGAGATATTTCTAAGTTAGCCATCATGGGTAGCTACGTATTTGCCCCGAACATATATAAAAATAAATCTTATCTTATATGATTACACATTGTCCCTGTAGTTCCGGGACCAGAATAAGGCTACAGTATCCCCTGCCTGTCGTAAGAGGCGACTAAAAGGGGCTTCCAGGCTGCGAGCGGTAAAAGTGGGAGCTCGAACCATCCAGCCATGCGACCCTGAATAAGACAACGACGGGTGGTACAGTGAGTACAAATGCTCACTGGGAAGACCCCGAATGGGGCATCGCGCTCGGAAGACTCCGGTTGTGTTCCATAGGAGATCCCTGATCCCTGATCCTCCACGCTGCGCTGAGGATTGCCACCGGGTTGGTTTTAGTGAGGTAAAAATCCCACATAACCCGGCGATGCTCCCACGGCGTCGGGTACTATTTGAAGGTTTTACACATAGTATCGGCAATGGCATAGTACCGCAAATATTGGCTAGTATGCTCGTTTGCTAACTGTATATTATAAAAATATGCAATACGTTCATAATTCTCAATGGAAAAGTACTTTGTGATGTTAGTAGTGATAATTTGGTCATATGCAGCGAACAATATGTAAGGGGTTTCGGTGAGTTCATTGGAAACTCATTGTTGTGTGGTTGGATAAAGACGTAGCCGGGAGGCTTGCTTATAGTAATTCTTCATATCCGGCTCGTGTGGTGACGGTTTGCGGAATGTTGGGAAGCCCCGTGACACCTGATGTATAAAAATTGCATACAAGTTTTCAAGTTTTATGGCGAAAACGTGAGTTGTTACTATGAATCTTGGATGTTTATAAAATTTAATGGCCGCATTCCTCACTAAAAAAACATACATATAAGAATAAAACTTGAGCAGTGAACTTGCTCTCTAGATCGGGGGGTCCGAGGTTCAATACCTAGGCACAACAGATTTTTCCAAAATTATGTGCATATTAGAAGTCAGTTATCACTGCTTTACGGTGAAAGAAATGATAGTGAGAGTCGAGAGAGAGAAAGTCGGGTGTGTAAGTTTACACCCGAGAGTTATTTAAAAAAAACGTTCTCAGAGACACCTCTGGGAACGTTTTTTTAAGTCTAACAATTCGCACTTGGCCAGCGTGGTGCCCAGCAGTGGAACAATAAAGGTTTGACGACAAGAATACAATTTGAATAACAATACGATTCTCGGTTATTCTCAGTGTGTTAGATTCATCTACCAATCCCAAGAAAACCACTGATTGACATAACCTCCTCTAAAAATGTGGAATTTCTTGCTGTGGTTCAGATTGTCAGCTGGAATTTTTTTGTCTGTCTCTAAATATCTAAAATCCTTAAAAATCTCTACGCTCATCTGTGGAAAATATGGATCTTAGTCAAAGCATAACTTAACAGAAAAAAGCTGCTTGGATAACACCTATATGACAGACCCATGATGTCTCCTTTAGGCTGACGACCCGCGTGGCAGAGCGGTTACCATACCAGTCTGACGCGCAATGGGTCCCGGGTTCGATTCCCGGCCAGACAGGTATCTGAATGATGAGTTTAGATTAATGTTCTGGGTCTGGGTATTTGTGTATTGGTCTTATGTCTTTCCATGGTACCCACGAACAGGAGAAAATCCTAGTGTGGGGCTATGAGTGTAGAAAGCGTATGACTATTTCTAGCGTGAAGCATTTCTTGCGTTTCGTTGGAAGGGTGTGGTTGCCGGCACACTTTTATATGAGGCGACAAGGCAGTCCTCGGGAGGAGCAACGCATCTGTTATTGACTTTAGATGGAATCCATGGTCTGTATGTAGTGGATTGTAGATGTCTATGGGGGGCAGTGACCACTTACCATCAGGTGGGCTGCATGCTCGTTTGCCACTTAAGTCAGATAAAAAAAAACGAAAATGGATTTCATACCCTGAGTTCTTTAGTAGCTTTAACGACCCGCGTGGCTGTGCGGTTAGCTTGCCGATCTGATACGCAGTGGGTTCCGGGTTCGATTCCCGGCCGGACAGGTATCTGAATCATGAGTTTAGATTCTTGTTCTGGGTATTTGTGTATTAGTTTTAATGTGTGTAAATGGCACCCACAACACAGGAGAAAATATTTCTGTGGGGCTGTGAGTGTTGAAAGCGTATTTTTTTTAGTTTAACATCTACGGAAAGCAAATCGGTACTATGCTTGAATATGCTATTTTAAACTTTTAAGAAGTTCATAAATAATATAAATCTAATGGCCCAGCTGACGAATGGTAATCAGGACGAGTGTTTCCTCCTGTGGCGGCCTTGCACCTGCTGTTGTCGGTCTCGGTCAACCACTGCTGACGTCCACACGTAACTGACTAGGGTTGGCAACTGTAGATGGACATTTTTTTGGGTTGTACTAAAAGCACAAAAGTAAAAGTACAATTATTTCACTTACGTAAGAAGCTAGAAAAATTGAACTGAACAGAATATTCTTTATATACAGTTCTTGTCATGCCTTTCATTGTGGTTACCAGGTCAATTTTTTATCCGAATTGTGAGCGAATATGCAGTCCACCTGATGGTAAGTGGTTTTAAAAGTGTGCCGACAACCACACACTTCCGATGAAACGCAAGAACTATTTTACACTAGAAATAGGTGTGGCGGTGGTATTTCCCCGGACCAACCAATATTAAGGGAGGCTTTTGTTCACTGCTGGACGGAGCAGCATTCATCTATTCTTTTAAGGTCCACATTGGAACTCAAAGGAACGGACAGATGGATATAACTATATTAATACAAATTACATATCTGTAATCTTGGCAAGTAATGTATATTAATTACCATTACTATTAATACTAATTACTAATTACTATTTTAAATTCTCAAAAAGAATACTGTATTTAACATCGTAATTGACAATCCTGATACAGAAGGCAAACAACCAACAAGATATCTTGTTTAGTTTTCTACAAATGCTCCGCTGACCACTTTTTTAATACTGTTTTGCAATTATAATTAGAATTCTTTGGATTTTTAGTAACGTCGTTAATATTAAGCAATTCAATCTGATTTTTAAAAGTCTGCAATTAATTTAAGATTCTGCGAGTTGAAACTAATTGGAATAGTTATATTTAGGACCGGTTTTTGTCAATGTGTTATGCTATAATAATATAGAGAAAATAACACTTGATACGAGGAATATCTGTGTTCTTTCCTTTGTTATTTATAGACGATATTTTGAATACATTTTTTATGTTGTGTTGGTGGTTCTATATTTATATTTCAAATATGAAGCTGACAAAAAGACGCCAAGGCTAACAGTCTCTAACAACGGAAAGTCTACCTATAAATGATATTGATGAAGAAGAAATGACTGACAAAATTGAATGATTCTTCTTATCTTCTTCACAGATTACGTCTGGTAGTTAATCGAAACATTTTCAAAATAATAAACGACAAAAAAATGCGAACTATGTCATCGTCTCTTCAGTTATTTATTCCTAACTCAGTCAATTATTTTGCTTTTATAACGAGGGGGAAACCTTCAAAAGGTACCCGACGCCGTGGGAGCGACGAAGGGTTATGTGGGATTTTTACCGCACTAAAACCCCCCCGGTGGCCATCCTCGGCGCTAAAAAGAGGACTCAGGGATCTCCAACAAACACCACCGGAATCCTCTAAGCGTGTTGCCCCATCGGGCTCCTCCCAGATGGGCGGCTGGGCCCACCGCTCCGTCTAGTCTATACGACGATATGCGACCACACATACCGCCGTCCTTCCCGGGATCGCCTGGCTGGACGGTTCAAGCTCCCACTCTAGCCGCCCGCAACCCCGGAAGCCCCTTTTAGTCGCCTCTTACGACAGGCAGAGGATACCGTAGCCCTATTCTGATCCCGGAACTACAGGGACGATTAGATAAGTATCTGTTGATATAGAATATTCGACTTTTATATATCTTCTTACTGCTTTTGCCTATACAAGTCGCCCTCCTACCAGGTGGACCGATGACCTGAAGAAGACAGCGGGAAACCGTTGGATTCAGAGGGCACAGGACCGGTTGGAGTGGCGCCATTTAGGGGAGGCCTATGTCCAGCAGTGGACATCAAAGGGCTGATGGATGGATGAATATATCTTCTTACAATTATTAAACACTTGGGTATTCGAATGCATTACGTGTTTTTACATGACCTCGATGACAAAATATCATAAAAATGAACGTCGACTTTGCTCTAAACTACTTTACCAATTAACATTATTGCTTTAGCATTTGTTTAACTAGCCATAAAATAACGAGATTGCTAACAGAAAGCGTCAAGCAAATCCTTCGTTGTTGTAAAAGAACCTTCGTAAATCACTTATTTAAAGTGGCTTCGTCACGTTTCGAAGTGTCAACAAATTGTTTGACATGTGTCGGGATTAACTCGTAAAACCGAATATTTATGACATAATATATTGAATTTTAAACGACTTGCAGTTTTAGGATGGCGCAGAATCGATACAATTTTATATTGTGTTTACATTTATGGGAGGATTAATGAAAATTTATTACGTCTACTGTATTTAGAAAGAAATTTGAAAACTTTATCGGGTATTTTTAAAACGATAGGAATAAAAACTAGTTCAGTTTCTATTGAGTAGCTTCTCTCATCTCTCATCAACCCATTATTGGCCCACTGTTGGGTACGGGTCTTCTCTCAGAATGAGAGAGATTAAGCCATAGTCCACCTCGCTGGCCAAGTTCGAATTGTTGGACTTCACACACCTCCGAGAACTTTTTTTTCAGAACTCTCGGATAGCTTAAAAATACCTAATTGAGTAGCTTAAAAATACCTAATTCAAAGTGATGTTAGTTTTCTTACGATGTGTTCATTCGCCCTAAAGTTGTGATAATTACAAAATTAATGAACGCATCATTACTAATTATCACAACTTTAGGGCGAATGAACTTCTACACTTACAACCCCGCACTAGTTTTTTTCTCATATCACCATAGACACACACAAAGAAAAATACCCAAACATCCAGACCCAGAACAAAAATAAATTAATAGTTCTGATTTATATCGATCGAATCCGAAACCTAATGTGGCGCCGGTCGTCAAATTAATTCTAATATGCACTATTAATGTCTAATATGCATATAATTTTACAAAAATCTTTCGACGGGATTCAAACCCTAGAGCCAGGATAGGCCGAATTTCAATTTTCAATCAACAGGCTCTCACTGCTCTAAATATGAATCTAGCATAATAGTATTGCCATATCAGTTTTGGATAGGTAGAAACAATTATTTTTGAAGTGAAACTTCTTTAGGCGCATGAGGGTAAAATTTTTACAGATGAAACGTCACGCCGGTATGCAACGGAAGTGTCGGAAAAGAGAGAGAGAGTGATCGAGACCGATTGAGAGAGAGTAAGACAGGGCGAACGTAGCATGAGCAACTAGCCGTGGAGTGAGAGTAGGGAGCAAGCGAGTGAGAAAGATTGAGAGAAAAAGTGAGACAGAGCGAACGTCGTATCACGCCCTCCTCTTCCTCTTCCTCTTAATCTTGGAAATTTAAAGTTTTAGATTTGTATAAATATAAACAAGATTTATAAATTAGTTCGCCAAAGAAGTTTCACTTCTGACATGTGTACTTTGTACGCACGCATGTTTTTTTTTATTCCGAGAGAAGACCCATGCCCAGTAGTGGGACAATAATGTGTTGACGATATACGACGACGATGATCGTAAAATAGAAACTATGGGTGGCACAAAAAGTTCAGAATATAGACGGACGATGTAAGGTTTTTCCGAACTTTTAGTTCTAGAGAACTCTAAGATCAAATGTAACTAGTAAAACAGAGCCATAAAATTTAGTTCAGAACATATGAATGTACCTCAAACAAACCACACGCGAAACGAATGCCACAACAAAGGGTTATTTAACGAACACACATAAAGTTTTTACAAGCAAGTTAAACAGCTACAAACATTCGTTGTCCTAGTATCCCGCCAGGAAACCTCGCGATTAGAAGTCGGTTGTAAAATAACCATCAAACTTACGAGTGTGTCATTGTTAATTAGGGTTGCTACCCTTTTCTAGCAATTAAAGTTGATTGGTTATGAAGGGTGGAAGAAATTTCACATAAAAGAAACAAAAATTCGAAAATATCTCAAAATTAAATACATTTTATTCTTTTTTTTATTAACTGACGCAAGCTTTCATCTACTTGCAACTGCCTTGCTGTTTGTCTGTAATATGACTTAAATTTAAGACAATTTCCAATATCTAAAATTAAAAAAATATGAGAAATTTAATTTCATCTTTCATTTTAATTTAATCATATGTATAGGTAGTGGCCATAGAAGCCTTAAAAAAAGAAGAAAATCTCCGTCAAGTTTGGGTTCGTTTATTCGTTTTGATTTCGTTTTACTCTCAAATGTCTACGATTAATTGTTAAGAATTCCAAATCATGCGACATTAGGGTATTTTCGCGTACTGTTCTTCTAAATTATAGTGCAATTACCCCCAAATAATGTACAATACTTCATTATAACGGACAGGTGGCAACCCTACTGTTAATCTGTAATACTTCACGTCTATAAATGTATAGCTTACATCATAAGCAGTAAAGAACAAAAGTGTAAAGTAACAAAAGCCTAAAGTGCGGTAAGTTATAGAGTATTTAAAATCCGACTTCATAAATAACGCTTTGTATGACAGAGCGTTAAGTTTTTACGATCTAAACATCGGGAAGTATGATTTAGAGCCGACATGGTCGTACGACCAAGGTCACGTTAGTCAACTGGTAGTTTGTTTCATAAAAAAGTAGGTACTAACTAGCGTGTAAGTCCGCATCGTCCGGATTTCATTTGAGCTTCACATGAGATCAGTACCTTATTTAGGCGGAACCCTTTACACAGTCAGGAAGTACGATTTAGAGCCGACATGGTCGTACGACCAAGGTCACGTTAGTCAACTGGTAGTTTGTTTCATAAAAAAGTAGGAAATAACTAGCATGTAAGTCCGCATCGTCCAGATTTCATTTGAGCTTCACATGAGATCAGTACCTTATTTAGGCGGAACCCTTCACACAGTCTGGAAGTATGATTTAGAGTCGACATGATCGTACGACCAAGGTTAGTCTGTCAACTGGTAGTTTGTTTCATAAAAAAGTAGGTACTAAACGAGCGTGTAAGTCAGCATCGTCATCCGGATTTCATTTGAGCTTCACATAAGATCAGTAACTTTTTTTTTGAGGCGAAACTCTTCACACAGACGGGAAGTATGATTTAGAGCCTACATGGTCGTACGACGAAGGTTAGGAACTAAACGAGTGTGTAAGTCAGCATCCCCATCCGGATTTCATTTGAGCTTCACATGAGATCAGTAGCTTTTTTTGAGGCGGAACACTTCACACAGTTCCCGACCATGAAAGCGACGCCTGTTTATGTAGGATACTTATCACAGTTAGACCTCTTGGTGGCCGTCCTGCAACGAGGACTCCAGGATCTCCAAATGAACGTTGCTTCCTCTGAGCGCGTAGCACCCTTAGGCTCCAGCCAGGTGACCGTCGGATCTTTAGAGTAATATGTGACCACATGTATATGTGGTCGACGCTTTCAACGAACGTCCTTCTCGGGGTCCCTTGGTTGGACGGTTAGAGCTCTCACTCTTACAGACCGCAACCTCGGATGCCTCCTTTTAGACGCCTCTTACGACAGCCAGGGGATACCGTAGCCCTATTCTGATCCCAGAATTAATACGATGTGAGAAAAAAACAAAGTTGTAATACCTCATAAAAGAGTTTTACATTCTTACACTTCCAAACTAGACAACATCATCAAAAATCTACTGAACACTGCTATTAAGCAAATATTTCTCAAGGTGGTAGAGCCGGTGTAGTTCGACCGGTGAAGTACCACCGCCACACCTATTTCTAGCGTGAAGCATTTCTTGCGTTTCGATAAAAGGGTGTGGTTGCCGGCACATTTTCACATGAGGCAACCTTCATAGTCTTCGAGAGTAGCAACGCATCGGTCAACTACTGCTGTTGTCCACACGGAACTGATTAGGGTTGGCAAATTTGATTGACTTCAGATGGAACCCATGTTCTGTATGTAGTTGATTACAGATGTCCATAGGTGGTAGTGACCACTTACCATCAGGTGGCCTACATGCTCGTTTGCTATTCCAGTCTGATAAAAAATATATAATTCCATCGGTCTCTAGAATGCCTCCAGGGTCTTGTCATTAAAGTTATATTACCTTTTACATTATTATAGATATCACTTCAATACTATTAGTTAGCTGGGAATATTACACCTTAGTTGTACAATCATCTTAACAACATCCGACAAAGGTAACCTTGGTTGTACGATCATGTTTGGGCTGTATTACATGAGGTCACCAGGTGATTCGGTGATCGATGCCAGACATAACAATCGTCATTGTCAGTATTGTTGCCGCACACGTGTGATTCTGGCTAATTATAATATTTAAATAACTCAATTGCCTTTTGGCAACAACATCCGTGAGCGATAAAGTTTATACATGAATCGATTTCTTTAAATTGTCAGCCAGATTTTACTTTCCACTGAAACATAAGATGCTTCACGTTAGTATTAACTGTGTTGAAAGTATGTAGTATGCCTTAGAACTGTCCTGGTTCTGTCATCTTAAAAAATCCACATCTTATAAATCAACACACCAAGGTGAAGTTGGTAGAACCAGCGTAGTTCGACCGGGGAAGTAGGTACCACCGCCACACCAATTTTTAGCGTAAAGCATTTTTTACGTTTCGATAGAAGGGTGTGGTTGCCGGCGCTCTTTCACATGATGCGACCATCATAGTCTTCGGGAGTGGCATCTAGCAACGCATCTGTGATTGACTTCAGATGTAACCCCGGTTCTGTAAGAAGTTGCTTACAGATGTCCATAGGCGGCAGCAACCACTTACCATCTGGTGGACTGTTTGTCTGCTACTTCAGTCAGATAAAAAAAATCAATTGGAAATCTAAAATCAATAAAATATGTACTTACACATACAATTCAAAATAATAATTACTAGAGTTAATCAATTATTAAATAAATTATCTATGTAACCTGTAAAATATGATTGTTAATGTTAGGCTAACAATATTTAACCACTTATTAAATGTAAACTCTTTTTGGACACATATCTATTTAACAAACAAAACTAAATAAACGCCGCTTCGTTGCTTTACTAACATAATTTAATTACCTCACTTAAATTCCAGTATTATCGTTACGGTTCATACAATTGAGTAAAATACCGTCAAAGTTAAGCGTTATAGGTTCATTGCCAAGTTGAGTTCAGTTAACAAACCGGTCGCGAGTGTTATGTGGTTGTTAGTCATAAATCGTAGTAATTGCGAAATGTCTATTCGTATTTCAGTGACAAATACAAGTTAACTTCAAGTGTTAGAACATGAATAGTATAGAATTGACTTTAATCGGTCAACACGATGGATTTGATAGTCTTATGCTGGCAGTGCGGCTTCGGTCACGTTTTCCAAAGCAAATTATTTATTTATTTCTTCAGACTTCGTCTATCTTTACAGGTAAAACCCAATACGATATCGTCGGCAATTTTACATTTTTTTAAAACTTAACATTCTTTTCTATTATTATAACACATAATCACATATTATTGTAAGACAAAATATCAAAAACAATGAGTATTCTATAAATTAATTATATATATACTATTCGTGTGTCAAATTTCAACGAAATCCGACCAGCAGATTTTGTGAGAAACAGTAACAAACATACATATGGCCTCATAAACTTTCACATTTCTTTATGACTAGCTGAACCCCGCAGCTTCGCCCGCGTTAAAAAATCGATGTAGCGATTGTCCTGTGGGAATAAGATATTTTCCTATAGTTAAAAGTAGCCTATATGTTACTCCAAAGTGTCAGCTAACTCCCTACCAAATTTTATGAAAATCGCTCCAGCCGTTTAAACGTGAAGAAGTAACAAACAAACACACTCACAAACTTTTGCCTTTATAATATTAGTATGATTATAAAAACGCTTTTCCTGACTGATTAATCGTCGCAGAGTGTAAACTACTAGAGGTAATAATTTTAAATTTAGACATAATAATGATAAGATATAGACAAGCGATGGTCCTCCTCTTAGTACCTATACAGAAAATTCAGAACAGTTCGTTTATCTTATAAGCAAATTTATATGTATGCCTTTAATGTAAACATATATAACTGTACACCAGATTTTCTTCTATGCCTTATATTGCCACATAAAGACGAATACACTCACACCTAAACACACAATCTAAATTATTTCAGATTTCCGTGGCATCTGGTACCACTAAGTATTAGATCTGATATGATAACTGCAACTCCACACGGGTAGGGTAGCGGTAGTATAACTACATTTAATAAAAAGAGTTTAAAAACTTGTCATCAGCGATAGTCAAATATATGTTAATATATTTATTAATTTGATTCATCACTTGAGAACCACCAATACAGTGACAATAGACCAACAATCAAAATTTTACGTATCCAAATAAAACAATTTCTGGGTATCGAATCCTGTTGATGTTATGAACAATATTGCAGCTGGCGTCGCCACGTGCGATGGTCACGACACCACACGGTCACCGTCACGATCCTCGCGCGCCGTGATCGCTGCAGCTGCATTCCTTGTCACTGGTTCATACCACCTACATTATATATTTCAATGTACTATAGATATAACTAATGACAAATCGCGTGATAGCCCGGTCGCCATACTGTTGTGATACGAAGTCGGTTCAAGTTTTGATTTTCAGCCAGACAGATATAAAAATAACACTCACCTCGATATTTCGTAGTTGTGTATAATTTATGATACTTAACGGGTACTCCAGATATGCGGTTTATAAATTCATATAGATTTTTTGCAAAAAGAATTCTAAATGAATTCATAAACCGCATATCGTGAGTACCCGTTAAGTATTATAATGTATCAATTCCGCGATAATACTAGTCTAAAATCATATATAGTGTATAATTTGCTTTACGGTAAAAGAAATCGCGAGAAAACCATAAAAATCTGACGATCTGTAAAAAAAAATCAAAATTAGGTAACGCATTTCGTACCATATAATACGTGTTGCATAGTTAATCAATCCTGCGACAAAGCTCCAAAATCGTATACCATAATCACCGTTTACTCGTACAATTAAGCAACGTAATACGAGAGAACGTTATAAATATTGTAATAAATTGCGCCGGCGCAGGTCGGAGGTTGGGGCCGTGCGTTCAAATTGCAAATTCATTCCACCGCCCAGCTGCTAGTGTCAAAACAACGGTTCAAGTGTCATGGAACATTTTGAATTCAAATGTTATTCGTAAAGCGATTTCTGATTTTTAACCGACTTCCAAAAAGGAGGAGGTTCTCAATTCGACTACATTTTTTTGAGTTACGACTCTTTAGTTTTTAAAGCTTAAGATAGAAGAAAACGGGAATATAATTCACCTGATGGTATGTAGAACAGTGATAGCCTAATGGTTGGAACTTGGCCACACAATCGAGAGTCCAAAGTTCGAATCCCAGTTTGAATAACTGATTTTTCTAAAATGATATACATTTTACAAACTATTATTACTAGACGTCAGTTACCATCTTCTAATAGACAAAAACTTTAAGTCGATAACGCACTACAATGACATTAGTCATTGTAGTGCGTTATCGACTTAATTAATGTGAAATGAACTTCCTTCTTAAGTATTTCGATCTTAGGATTTGAACCCGGATCTCTAGAACTAAATAACGCAAAATAACAAACTAGTAGCAAATTAGTATTCTAGTATCACACTCCATTCTAATTTATTCAAATAACATGCTCAGTAACACGTGAATTAGTTTACTTTCTCTCGTAATCTGCGAATCACAGGTGTTTAGTGCAGCCATAAATGGACAAACTGGGAGCTAATGATATTTTCTAGATCACGGCTGAGATTATATAGGAGAAATCTTTAAGTTTTAACTCTTTGAAGATTTAAATTAGATTTGAAGGTGGTAGAACCAGTGTAGTTCGAGCGGGGAAGTACCACCGCCACACCTATTTCTAGCATGAAGCATTTCTTGCGTATTGATAGAAGGGTGTGATTGCCGGCATACTTTTATATAAGGCGACCATCATAGTCGTCGGTAGTAGCAACGGATCTGTGATTGACTTCAGATAGAACCAATGTTTTGTGTGAAGTTGCTCACAGATGTCCATGGGCGGCAGTAGCCACTTACCATCAGATGGACTGCGTGCTCGTTTGCTACTTCAGTCAGATAAAAAAAGATCTTTTGCCTCTATCTTAATGAATATTTGAAAGCCAGTGGCTGAATAAACAATGAAAAAAATTTACAACAAACAGTCGCTGTGTTACTTTATTCACAGTTAAATTGGTTGTACTACGTATTTGACTAACTGTTCTTCCTAAGTACTTTATACAAACTATTGAGACGAGCGCCGCGGTTGCTGAATAAAATAATTATGTCATATATCCATTAAATTTTTAATTAAGATTGCGGTATATTTTTGACCAGTGGCTTATGTTGGCGTAAGGAAATATAATAAGATACGGTGTAAATTCAACATTATAAGCAAATAAGGATTGGCTCGATTTTAAACATATATCTCCTCGATCCCTAAGTCTTTATTTTTTACATCATTTGTAAGTCTAAGGCCTATCTAGTAGTAATAAATCAACTCGAATTATTTGTGGAATGTTACCTCATTTAGATCGGGCAGCGACTATAAAGATTTTTTGGTTAAACAAGCATAATACCATCGACCTGCTTAGATACATATGATATTTAAAGCTAAAAATATTCTGAGCTTATCCTTCGAAAAGTACCTCCTTCTTGCTGCCTTTTAACAACAGTGGTAAGCCCTATTGTATTTTGGTTCGATGGCTTCTAGCCTTCGACATATTTATCTGGGAGTACCAACTTTTGTCCTAAAAGTAGCAGCGCATTTATGATCGACTTAGTTAAGTTAGAACTCGAATTTTGGTTAAAGATGTTTATTGGAGGCAGTGGAAATCGATGGAATTTTTACCTTACCTATATCAAAGCTAGTGGATGTCAAAAAAAATTCTGAATACGGTAATATATTGATATGTCAATGCTAGTCTCCAAACATTTTTTAACGCGCTTATTGTGCCATTGGAGTACTATGTATATGTATGTATATGTAATATGTATACGTAGTTACAAGTATGTTACATGGATTACATGCCAGATGCCTTGTTCGAGTAATTAATACAGTTTGTCCGCAGAAACAAGGATCAGGGATGTTTACTAACAGCGATGCGATGCCTGCGTGTCTTCGCACATGCCCTGACAGCAACAGTAACCAGATGAACTATTTATATTATCCTTTACAGGCATATGCCATATGAGACAGTCTTTCTGTGGAACGTCAACACCTGCCTTCATCAACACGCATGCCAGACGTGGTGACTATTGGCTTCCTCTTCAGAGGAGGCAGATTGATACACTGCTGATGCTTCCTTATATATTACGGATATATAATTATGATGTAATTTACAATAACAATATGTTACAAAATAATGTCACACCGATTGTAGTGGCGCCATTTAGGGGAGGCCTTTTTCTAGCAGTGAACGTTATGAGACCGACGGATAAATGAACGTCAATTAGACGTATTAGTTTCAATAATATCATAGTTATTTGTCATATCTACGTTCTAAATTTGGATAGAATTTCTTTTATTTGCAAAAGAAAATATTAATATTAAGTGACTTCTTAATGTCATCCATAACTTAAATCAAACTCAGCACAATCAGATAGTTAAAAAGGCACAAGAATAGCGTTGAATCCTATTCATATTTAACATCCAAAGCCAAGTGTTTACAGAAATTTTTAGCACAGTGGAAATATGAGTAACAGTAAGAAAGTGCCTACAACCGTTTGAAAAGGGCACACTTACACAAACATACGCATCGCCGAGGCCGCTAAGGGGTTTTCGTAGTGCTTCAGTAGTGGGTGTCGTAATCTTTTAAAAATTCCACGTAATGCCATGGGTCGTGTACGCTCCCGCCAAAATTAATAAAAAATTACGCCGTAATAACATGTTAAACAAAAAATCTATGATCTACAAATTGTATCAATATTAGACTGTATTTTTCAAAATTAAAAATATAATAATTATTATCGTCACGCTGAGGTTAACCGACGCCGTGACATTACCTTCTTACATTATTTGTAAACTGCAAAGATATTACAATTCGATTGATTAATGACTACAGGAGAGTAGATGCGAAAATAAAAATTAATAACAGTATTACTAAAAAAACACTATAGCAAAACCCTATTATTTTAATAGAGTGTAGCCAATAACTTTTTCAACTATGCTTACTTTCCATACTGTTCCATATTTGTGCTGTGTCTTTAGGTACCGTGGTGCCGGAAGCACGTGTTCTGCTTTACATATATATCGCCAATGGACAATAGACCCAGATCTCATTTGGCATGCGTTGCGTCATTGCTTGAATGTCATCAGCAGACGATATTTGAAACTTTCTAAGTCAGTTTTGCTAAGTCTGTGGCGTTTCGTATTACTTATTCTTGATTTTTTTTATCTGACTGAAGTAGCAAACGATGCAGCATGCAGTCCACTTGATGGTAAGTGGTCACTGCCGCCCATGGACATCTGGAATCAACTACATACAGAACATTGATTCCATCTGAAGTCAATCACAGATGCGTTGCTACTCCCGAGGACTATGATGGTCGCCTCTTGTGAAAGTGTGCCGGCAACCACACCCTTCTATCGAAACTCAAGAAATGCTTCACGCCAGAAATAGTTATGGCGGTGGTACTTCCTGGGTCGTACTACATTGGTTCTATCACCTTGATTATGGTATGGTATTTAGGAAAGTTGTTTAATGGTATTTTGTATTAGGATAGCCCCAGAAGTATAGAATGACTTTAATATTTTTCCCTCCTGCAAAATATAAGCTCAAGGAACAGTTACCACCGTAAATAAAATCGTCTGAATGGAAAAAAACTATGTGTATTTCAATTTTAAAATAATTAAAAACACCGGCTAATTGCGCAGTTACAATTGCGTTATATTTTTTATTTGGCGAGAGAACATTCGAACTATCAACCGTGAATTGTTTTTTTCTCGAATGTTCCATTTACAACTTTTCTCTTTTGTCTATACTGCTTTTCTATATCTATGGCTATCGATACATTGTTCACGTATTATATAATAAAAATATTAATTATGGTAGACTTAAATATAAATGGCAACATATACCATAGGCTAATATTTGATAGATCTTTAAAGTTTTTTTAAAGTGAAAAATCAAACGGGCAAGCAGTGTATTTGATGGCATTTGATTATCCATCCATTTGGCCATCTGTAATCAACTTCAGAACAGACTAGAGTTCTACCTGATATTGACTAAAGAGCAATGGATTGCTACCCCTACGACTATGTTAGAATGCTGGATTATTATGTTTCCTTTACCTACCCCTCGAATTAAAGCACAAAACTGCTTGACTGCCGTTATGTCGTCAAACCATTATTATCCCACTGCTGGGCACGGGTCTTCTCTCGGAATGAGACAGTTTAGGCATTACACCACCGCGCTGGCCTAGTACGAATTGGTGCACATTACACACGTGCGAGAACTTTTTTTTTGTGTCAAATACCTATTATTATCTCAAATGTAATTGACTCCCTAATTCTTCGAGACATTGTCGCTCAGTGTAAACATCTTTCCCGTTTGATTTTGTTTCAGTGTAAAATCGTAACTGGTTGCGAAACAACGCAGATCTTGCGCTGACAGCTGTCAAGAGTGCTTGACAGTTGAGTTGTCCAAACGGGCACTACAAAGAAGCTATTTTAACTCGCCATTCTATGTCTTTTTTAACTAAACAATAAGATATTTCGTGTTTCGACATAGAACAGAATGGTAGTTTGTGCTCGCTAGTCAACTTGACGTGTGCTCAAAAGAACAAATTATGATTTGCTAGGTTTTTCTCGCGGTTTCGCTCGCTTCGGTCATGTCTACCACGGCAATGAGTTTTCTATATCTTAGGGCCGGCACTCATATGACGGAGCGCAGCGCAGCGCATTTTTTGCTGTCAAACTATTATCGTCATTGTCCCTTTAGAAATAATATCCAAAATTAAATAACAGCAATTTATTTCTGAGGAGCATGAAAGCGACCACACGCGAAAGGTAGCGCGGGAGCGCGACCGCGCGCGCATCCGCGCGCATTCTCCCAGTAATTAGCGCGAATTTCGGCTAGTGTGTGATTCGTTAAGAAAATTTCGCGGGCATGCGCTGCGCTGCGCTGCGCTGCGCTGCGCTGCGCTCCGCTGCGCTCCGCTGCGCTCCGTCATATGTGCGCCGGCCCTTTATGTAGATCACAAACTAAGAGTATGCCATATTTTAGCAAATTCTGATCAGTAGTTATTGCGTTAAAGAGTAACAAGCACACATACAAGTGGTGTTACCGGCTGGTAGAACCAGTGTAGTTCGACCAAGGAGGTGCCACTGTTATCCGCTACACATATTTTTTTTATCTGATCGAAATAGAAAACGAGCATGAATTCCACCTGATGGTAAGTGGTCACTGCCGCCCATAGACATCTGTAAGCAACTTCAAATAGAACATGGAATCTATGTGAAGTCGATCACAGATGCGTTGCTACTCCCGAGGACTATGATGGTCGCCTTATATAAAAGTGTGCCGGCAACCACACCCTTCCATCAAAACGCAAGAAATGCTTCATGCTGGAAATAAGTGTGGCGGTGGTACTTCTCCGATCGAACTATACTCGTTCTATCACCACCAGCAAAACCTATTTTTAACGTAAAGCAAAACTTGCAATTAGGTGTGAGTGTTGTTGTCGGCACACTTTTGTATGAGGCGACCGTCACAGTCCTCGGGAGTAGCAAAGCATCTGTGATTGCCTTGAGATAGAAGTCATTAGAAGTTGCTTGCTTACAGATGTTCTTGGGCGGCAGTGACCACCTTACCATCAAGTGCTCGTTTGCTGTTTTAATCACATAAAAAAATCCTTACAAGGCATGTATAATATTAATAAGATATCAAAACACTCAAACCGAAAAATCGGCTACGTGCGAGTCGCACTCGTGAACGAAAGGTTCCGTTCCAGGCAAAAGAATAATTTATTGTATTCGGGCCCGCCTTAAATATTTATTTTATTCTGTTTTTAGTTTCTTTAACGACAACAGAAATATATCATCTGTGAAAATTTCAACTGTCTAGCTAACACGGTTCATGAGATACAGCTCGGTGAACGACAGACGAACAAATGGACGGACGGACAGACGGACAGCGGAATCTTCGTAAAAGGGTTCCATTTTACCACTTAGGTACGAAACCCTAATATATTCGGCACGAATACGTATTTTACATTCCGTATTTGTCAGTATTCGTGGTCGAGAGTAATGTAGCATTTCGTGTTATGTTTTATTCAAACAATATACAACTACTGGGCCAAAGTGACGTCATGTCGAAATTGATCTTAACAACAACGCCACCTATTGGCTGTATTTTGTCTTTGCAACCAGCCATAAATCACGAAATTAAAATCACAATATCAATTACATGTGATTTATTGAAGTGAAACTTCTTTTTTCGGGGTTGGAAAACAAAAGTGAAACTTCTTTATCGGGGTTGGAAAAAAATTTAGTGTAACATTTTTTCGTTACGCGCCATCTTTTTCTTATCCCTACCACGCGTGATATTAGATAGATTATTATATTATTATTACTTTATTTAACCAATTTCTGTAAAGTTGCATATATTAAATTATTTTTTGAAAAATAACGTCATAAAGAAGTTTCACTTCTTACGAGTGTACGCTAGTACACGCACACATTTTTTATTATATATTTAGGCAGTGTATGTCTTCATGTTATTGTATCATCGCGTGGCGAAGCGTTCATCATATCATTCTAGCAAGAGGTTCCCGGTTCGATCCCGGCTCCAGAGGTTTTTTGAATGACGAATTTAGGTTTCTTTTCTGAGTCTGGCTGTCTCTGTATTTGTCTATTTGTTTGACTATGTCCCACCACACGGAAGATAATCCAAGTGAGAGTATGAGTATAGAAAGCGTTTATAGATGACCCGCCGAACTTCGTTCCGCCTAAATTTTAGATTTTAAAACTAACAGTACTCCTCCACTATATTACTCATGTATTATACATAAAAACCTTTCTCTTCAATCACTCTATCTATTTCATTAAAAAATTTTCCATTTTCAAAATTTTCAACCCGCATAACTTCGCGGTCCTTCCACTTTTGGTTTCCGTTTCTGGCTTAATAGCTGCGTCTTGTCGAGACCTTTCATCCCACACCACTCTCGTTAAGCTCCGACTCGTACTTTTCGAGATATAGCCGATTTTAGTGTTTCGTTTAAATGCACTAAAATCCGTAGCGTAGTTTTAAAGATCTAAGCATACATAAGAACAGGCAGCGAAGCGGCTTTGTTTTATACTATGTAGTGAAGCGTTCTACCGTTTTTTTTATGATGCAACAAAATACTTATCTTATGGTTACTGAACAACACTTGTATAACATTGTGCACGATTTTGCAGTAAACTTAAACGTTGTTGACAGCTGAGGTCGGACGGCGACTACAAAGAGATGGCTCGTGATGATCAGCAGAGGCACCTTTGTTTCGTGAATACTCACATTTGATTGTAGAGGCACCACACTACCAATATTCCGGGGAATGAAAAGATAAACTTCAAATATAGTACACTAAACTGATAACCCGCGTAGCGGTACGGTTGACATACCGGTCTGACGCTGACGGATCTGGGTTTAATTCCCGGTTAGACATTTATCTGATTGAGGAATTTAGATTTCTGTTCTAGGTCTGGGTGTTTGTGTATGTCCACGATACCCACGGCACAGGAGAAAATTTTACTGTGTGTGTGAGCGTAGAAAGTGTTAATAGTGTCTTTTTACTACACCTACTTAATACTTAATCATACTAATACTAATATCATACTAATATTAATACTAATATATTAATATTATAAAGGCGAAAGTTTGTGAGTGTGTATGTTTGTTACTTCTTCACGTCTAAACGGCTGGAGCGATTTTCATAAAATTTGGTGGGAAGTTAGCTGACACTCTGCATTAACACATAGGCTACTTTTTACTTTGGGAAAATATCCTATTCCCACGGGACAATTGATACATCGATTTTTTTAACGCGGGCAAAGCTGAGGGGTTTAGATAGTAATTCTACAAAAAGCATATTAACACTAGTTCAAAGTTGCGCGTGCGTTATCTCAATTTCGGCCCTCGTCCCACTGACGTGACAATGATGGCAGATTGCAACTCCAATGTATATTCCAATGAGATCATTAATAAGCACCGTCGGTGCGCCATATTTCACACCCCATACTAGGTTCGAGAATGATCTTTATGATCAGCTATGTTGACTAAATTATATTATTACTTATACTCTTATATATATCATCGTAACACATGAATAAATGAAAGGGCAATGTCGTCGTCAACCCATTATTGTCCCACTGCTGGGCACGAGTCTACTCTCGGAATGAGATAGAGTTATAGGCGCGCTGGCCAAGTGCGAATTGGTGAACTTCACACACCTTCGCGAACTCAACTAATTGCGTTGGGTTCAATACACATTTAATACATAAGTAGTTTAAATGTACCAAGTTTGTGAATTGCCTATTACTATTTTCTTTCTTTTTACTGACTTAGCTATGCGATAGAAATAGATGTGACTAATAAATTATTTAGACGAAATCCCTCATGAGTTATTACAGCTTAAGGCTCTGAATTTTTCTATAAATAAGCGTCTTGTTCTAGTAATCCATCTTATATTATAAAACGATAATGTGCTAATATAAATAGTTCATCTATGATTAGCTCCATTAAATTGTGCAACATGATTTGCGCTAAGGATTTGTTCACACACCTAATTATTTATTGGTAAAATTACAACATACTGCATGTAAATGAAAGTCTTAAACATTTAGGGCCAGTGTTTTAAAACAGAATTGGCTTAAAAGCGATAAAATTACATATTTAATGTATATTTTTTAGATTGTTTAATAAATATGAAGGCAATGAAATACAGTAATTATATTACATTGCGTTAATAATAATCATATACATATAATATATAACGAAGTGAATGTGTGACGTCAGGAAGGCCAGGAGTCTTCGAATAACGAAGTGAGTGTGATAACAGGATGGTCGAGGTCTTCATTAGTCTCCATTCTTGAATATTTCAAGTAAAACACAGGAATAAACTTCTTCGATTTATTCACAATTGCGGAGGTCCGATCGCTTCGACGGTTAAACAAGAATCTCTACCGGCGTTCGCTCGCCTTTTTATAATAATATTTGGTGAGGTGACAATAACAAATTTGTGGAGGGTAAACTAAATTACAATTCTTACAATCACTAAATATTGCTAATTTAATAAACAAACAATTTTTGATCTTTAAACTAACTAAAATCATTAATTTCGGCGACGTGTTTTTCATAAATACGCGGTGTCGCGCCGACATATATAATATTACAAATACATACAGATCTACATCACTACTACTCATGAAAATCGCTGACTGTATACAATGACGGGATAACGCTATGATATTCAAAAAATTTTTAGGTAAAAGATTTTTTGTGCTTACTTATCAGGAACGATATCATTGTGTCGGATCCAAAAGTATATTATCAATCCTTTTATACGTACTTACGTACAAGTAACATACTTTTTCATCAATTACCTCTAATTATGATAGTACTCTAGCCGGCATTAGTGATTTAAACCTAGTGTGATTACATCCCAAGTAACTGAGGGCATGTGTTCGTCAAATGTGGAGACGATACAGGGTTCCATTCAGACACAGCGACACGTTGTTCGCGCCACGTGCGACGCAGATTGCCGCATGTGCCGATAAACGCATTCGCACTCGAACTCGCCTGACTAACGACCTGTTTACAGCACGCCTTTGATTGAGACCAGACACAGTATGATAATATCCCCAGTGTTTTAATGGTTTTTTCCCATTCTTGCCAATCGGCAAAGTTTTTCGAGAATATTTACACAAATAGTCTTACTCAGGTACTTAGGTACAATTCGTATTTGTAACATTTCAAATATTGTTACAATTGGAGTACTCAGTGCAATTTAGAGCCCTGAAGAATATGTGTTCACATCTTAAGTGTATGTGGGCATATGTTCGTCAAAGGTGGCGGCGATACAGCGTTCCATTCAGACACAGCGATTGCCGCATGTGCCGATGCACGCATTGGCACTCGAACTCGCCTGACTAACGACCTGTTTACAGCACGCCTTTGATTGAGACCAGACACAGTATGATAATATCCCCAGTGTTTTAATGGTTTTTTCCCATTCTTGCCAATCGGCAAAGTTCTCCGAGAATATTTACACGAGCAGTGATCGATTATCAGTAAATAGTCACTTAGGTACAATTCGTATTTGTAACATTTCAAATATTGTTACAATTGGAGTATTCAATGTAAATTAGAGCCTTGAAGTGTATGTGTTCCCATCTCAAGTGTAAGTGGGCATATGTTCTTCAAATGTGGTGGCGATACAGCGTTCCATTCAGACACAGCGACACGTTGTTCGCGCTACGTGCGACGTAGATTGCCGCATGTGCCGATACACGCATTCGCACTCGAACTCGCCTGACTAAAGACCTTTTACAGCATGCCTTTGATTGAGACCAGACACCCTAGTATTTTAGCGCCATATTGTGTGTGGTGGCAGTGAGCTGCTAATATACTTGTAGTATCGTCAATGCACGTCTAGGTACAAGTCATCTTTTTCTCTTATGTATACAAAAATAATGTTTGTCTGTATGTCCTCTATAGAATCGTAAACTATTCATTTGATCTTTAGCAAAGTTGTCATTCATGAGCTCGCGAAGGTTTCTGGTATATATTTTTGTGATGGCATAGCAACGCGCGCAGGGTAGTTCCTTAAGGAAGGAAGCACGGGGCGTGTTTCCAACTCACTGTCTACATTGGGAGGTATCATGTACCTTAGGGCCGTTCAACCGACTTGGGTCGGATGTTAACAGACAATTACTGTTTGCCAAAATGTTCTTATCTTAAGGTCTTTAGTATTATTTGTAGGTGAAATACTGATAGCATTAATTCTACACGTGAAAACTTGTAATCGGCTTTTCTTTTGTAATAATTAGCACATACCCATATTATTAAGAAGCTGTAAGTTTTCCAAAAAAATATATAAAATAAATATTATACTTCCACTCGAAAAAGCTTTAAGACTGCTTGCTTACTGCCTTGGACCAAAACTGACATATCTAATAGTGATACTGCTTGATGTACTCTTCGAAGTTTAGAAGTGGACAAAGAAGGTACAAAATAACGACCTATCTCCGGAGCGCGCCTGACGTTCCTTAACTATCTATATTAGTTACATTCTGTACAAATGGTAAGAATTTATTTTAATTGAAAAAACACGACCATCCACCCGATGGTGAATGGTCAATGCTGCCTAAAGTCATCTGTAAGGAACTTTGTATAACAGTTTCTATTTTGGGTCAATCACAGTTTCATTGCTACTTCTGAAGACTAAGATAATTGCCTCAAAGGTAAGCTTTGATTCCTCTAGCGTTATTACGCTACATTATTATGTATGCCCATGATGCCACCACAGTCGCATCACACGGAGATCTACCTCAAAGGTGTTACAATGACCACGATACCTCAACATTCTTCGTAGAATATATGAACACAAGTTACCGCCAATTAAAATTGCAAACCGCATCGCTCATATGCAAACAAAACACGCTTTGCCATCGTCCGCCGGATATCACATCATAATACCATTATTTTTAGACGATGCCAACAATCGGTATTCAAATCACATGCGCTGATATAACTAAACTACTCTAACGACGCTAAATCAACACTGCAATCACTTCATTGTTAGATATTAGTGAATTTAGTGATGTTATCCCTTAGTTAATCGATCAGAATAGGGTTACGGTATCCCCTGCCTGTCGTAAGAGGCGACTAAAAGGGGCTTCCAGGCTGCGGGCGGTAAGAGTGGCGAGCTCGAACCGTCCAGTCAATCGACCCCGTGTAGGATAACGGCAAGTAGCCACATACCGTCGTAAGCTATAGGAGGCGCAGTGAGTACCAGTGCTCACTGGGAAGATCCTGAAGGGGGCATAGCGCTCGCTGGACACTGGTTGTGTTGCATTGGAGATCCAGGAGTCCTCTACGCGGGGACGGCCAGTGGGGGGAAGGGGTTTGGGTGAGGTAAAAGTCCCACATAACCTGCCGTTGCACCCACGGCGTCTGGTACCTTTTGAAGGTTTCCTCCTCGATAAAAAAAAAGAAAAAAAAAAAATTAGTGATGTAAAGAATATTCGCATGTTTTCACATATTCGCATTCGCAAGAATTGTGCGAATGTTTTGCGAATATTGAATTGAAGAGTTTTGCAAAAAAGGGTCACCAAATGTATCCAAAGGTAATTCGACTGCAGTTTGTCGACAAAGAAATGTCGCCAAAATTTATATTCTATGGCACCGTACACAAAAATTTACGATACACGAATATCGGTAACGAAAATTCGCATATATCCGTATATCGTTACATCACTACTAGATATGATAAAAAGGATAATACACAGTCTAAATGAGTAAATGAATCAGTATTCACAGCTGTGAAGCAAACTGTGAAAGTAGACAGAATAAACAAAAATATTTATGGCAATAAATTTAAAGTTTAAGTAAAGGAACCTTGCGTGTTTTATGTAAGAGATGGTCTTTAGTATGCAGTTCACGAGGTAAAGGGTCATTGCCACCCATGGACACGAGTAAACAAGTTTAATTAGGACAGATAGAAATCTTAAAGATGACCACAAGAATCTTAGATAATCTACTATATAAAATTCTCGTGTCACAATGTTCGTTAAGACTCAAACGGACTAAGCCCTTTGAGCTAGCGATACAATATAGTGTAGTGTTAGTGAATAGTTAATTAAATCATAGAACACAAGAACAATGTGTCTGTCTACCCCTTTATGTTAGAAAAAAAAGTGCAGTGTCAATGGACGCCTCCTTTAATATACAATTATTTAGCAGTATAAGTAAGATTAGAATTACTCATTAGCCTTATATAAGGCTAGATTGTAATTAATATGAAGTACCCTATCACTCATTTGGTACTTTATATATAACATAAAAAAACAAAGTTCGTTCCCGTACTCCTCCGAAACGGCTTGACCGATTCTCATGAAATTTTGTGAGCATATTGAGTAGGTCTGAGAATCGGCCAACATCTCATACCCCTTAGTGATAAGGGTAGTCCAACCATAACATTTTTTTAAATTTTAAATGGCAAAACAATGTTTGTCGGATCAGCTAGCAATGGATATAATATTATTGTAATGTAATGTTAGATATAATTTTGGATGCAATAAATAAACAAGTTTCGTTCAAGAGTAAGTTGCCCTAGCGCTAGCATTCACACTGTTCTAAGCTAATTAAATATGCTATGTTAGAATTCACCACTTTTGTAATAAATGTTGAATGGTTCTTTTGAAGTAACAAATTCTTACTACACACGTAATCTTAGCTATAAAAATATCTTAATTACTTATAATTTTAACATATCTTCTTTTCTTGTGTGTGTGCACGGCGACCGAATAAAAAAAAATTCGTAACGAAAAAACCTAACACCCCCCACTCCGCCTACTGATCGCACTTGCACGGATCGAGACGAGCTGCTCGAAAATCGGACGAATACGTAATCAGCTGTTTGTGAGAATGGTATAGTATCAAAGAAAATAACTTGAATTAGTATAAAAATACTGTATAAATAAATAAATAATTATAATTGCATAAGTCGAAAAAAATGCTGTGCAATAGCTTTACCGCGACAGTCCCCGAGTGCCGCACATTTTTTTTTATTAATTAAAAAGAAAACATCAATATACCCATGGTCGATATAAAATCATTGAGATAATATGTACTAAAGTACTTTAGTACATATTATCTCAATGTATAAAATAGTGATTTTCGGCATACTTCCATTTGACAAACGAAGATTGATTTTATTTATTTGTACCTCGTTATATCCATTCATTTTATTCGGACTGTCCCAACAATGTCACCGCCAATTACGTTATGAGGTAACCTGGAAGACTATTTGTCACAAGCCGAGAAGTAGGTCACAATTCTCGACCTACATCAATGGAGCTTCGGACTAAATGTGACATTAATTGACTTCTTGACTTTAAATAAACTACAAGAAGTAGATAGAAAATCGTTACGTTAAAAGTTGAGTAGTTTTATTGGTTCTAAATGTGTTATCTAGAGCTCTTCCGTTAATCCTAGGTCAGTTTATACAACATTGAAGTAGTATATAAGCATGCACCTATTTATGAAATTTTATTACTACTTACCATTATTACACTTTTATATAAGGCGAGCATCATAGTCCTCGGGAGTAGCAACGCATCTGTGATTGACTTCAGATGGAACCCATGTTCTGTATAAAGTTGATTACAGATGAGCGGCAGTGACCACTTACCATCAGGTGGACTGCATACTCGTTTGCTACTTCAGTCAGATAAAAAAAAACCATTAGGTGGATGCAGCTTGTTAGTTATTTATAGATATAACCACCAATCGTTCTTCAAGGTACGTGATTTATATCTAACACTAGCTAAACCCCCAGCTTCGCCCGCGTTAAAACATCGATGTATCGATTGAATAAGATATTTTCCTACAGTAAAAAGTAGCCTATATATAGTCTATACGTTAATCCAGAGTGTCAGCTAACTCCCTACCAAATTTTATGAAAATCGCTCCAGCCGTTTAGCCGTGAAAGTAACAAACATACACACTCACAAACTTTCGACATTATAATATTAGTATGGGTATAATATGATAGCCTTACTTTACATATTTTTAATTGAACACAAATATTTTATATCTGTAACTTAAAAATATCATAACAAACGATAAATGAAATATGTTGATCCGAAAACAGTACTCATTCTCGTCCCATTCGATATTTCTGGAACTTGAAATTGAAAAGCCGACATCTGCAAAACAGATTCCCCTGACTCGATTGCCCAAAACCCTGCAGTCCATATGGACGTGAGAAACAGTCACACTTGTTTTCGAAAGAAAGACTCATTATTTTTACGATAGGTAGGTCTCATTATCGGAACATGTGGGAAAGTGTCTTGCAAATGTTTTTTTTTTTTTTTTATTTTTTTATTTGACTGAAGTAGCAAACGAGCATGCAGTCCACCTGATGGTAAGTGGTCACTGCCGCCCATGGACATCTGTAATCAACTTCATATAGAACACACAGATCACAGATGCGTTGCTACTCCCGAGGACTATGATGGTCGCCTCATGTAAAAGTGTGCCGGCAACCACACCCTTCTATCGAAACGCAAGAAATGCTTCACGCTAGAAATAGGTGTGGCGGTGGTACTTCCCCGGTCGAACTGCACTGGTTCTACCACCTTTTACAACTACTTATAAACAGTAATTAGTTTAAGGGATTTAAGTAATAAAGTAAGGGTAATGATAAGGTAGACGGGTCATCTGATGGAACGTAGTCACAGTCACCTATGGCACCTATGGCTATAAGGCAAGATACTGGAGCTAACTTTTATAACCAATGTAAAAACAATATGGCAATAAAAAAAAGATATACAAAGAAACACCCACTAAGTTTCTTGCCGGATCTTCTCAGTTGAGGTCGTGTTCCGATCCGGTGATAGTGTAAAAAAAATATATATATGTAACTGTCAATTTGTAAGTGCCTCCGTAGCCTATGCAAAATAAAGACATTTCATTTCATATAGACATTTACAAAACCAGAGGATTCGCAATCCATCGCCGGCTTTTAAGGATAGTTCTTTTTGAGTGTTCTTGAAGAGGATCATGTCATAGGGCAACGGGAAAATCACAAGTTCCTCATTTGGTTCATGCTATTTCTACCTGCTGTTATTCTTTAATGTTTTATAAATTATTTACTTAAAAATGGCAACTCAGAACCATCTGTTCGCTGCCCACTCATAAAAAAATATCCGCACACTATTCATTTACATAATAGCATATATGATTTATCAATTAAATTTTAATGAAGTTGTATATTTTAATAATTACGTATAATACAGATCTAAAAAGTTTGAAGAAGATATCTCTGCGGATTTCTCTAATTTTAGGTATATTGGGTAGATACCTAAAACGAGTTAGCCAATATGTTTATGAAAGTAATCAATTTACTTTGGTGTTTATCATGTTTGTGTTTATGGTACTAAAAATAATCAGTTAATTAAGACGGCTTTTAAGAATACGACTTTTTCTCATGCGCTCGGTTTCTATTTATTATAACTTTGCTTAAATATTGTGTGTGTTCATAACAAAATAATTAGTCACATCTCTTCATAAAATGGAATTAAAATATTTAAGTATCAGTTTTAAGTAATAAAATATTAAAATAAAGCAAAATAACACTATTGCATTGCTTTACATATGAGTGAATTGCTAAATTATCTCCTACAATTTAAGTTCCAGTGATATTCTAAGTATATTTTAAAAATCAGCGATGATGAAGTCTAATAAGTCCTTGTTACCTGGCAGACACAAATCACACGCACGTGCACGCAGCTGTGTGTCACACGTGTTCGGTTGTGCTGCCACTTAGCATTTCCCAGCGCTGAGTTACTGATTTGTTTTACAATACCTAGCCGATATTGGTCACCATCTTTGACATCAAACTCTCTCACTGCAACCAGGGTCAAAATATTTTTTGTAACATTTGGATTTAATATCTTAATTAAATATTAGTTTATATACTATATAAATTTACACGTCAGCAATGATAAAAGAATAAATTTGGCACACAGATAGTTTTTAAAAATCAGTGTTGTCTATGGTGAAGTCTACAATCCCTGTTACCTGGCAGACACAAATCATACGCACTTGCATGCAGCTGTGTGCCACACGTGTTCGGCTGCGCGCTGTCACTTAGCATTTCTTAGCGCTGGATAACTCGACTGGTTGAATCCTGCAGCTTCGCCCGCGTTAACAAAAATCGATTGTCCCGTGGGAATTAAATATTTTCCTACAGAAAAAAGTAGCCTATATGTTAATCCAGAGTATCAGCTAACTCCCTACCAAATTTTATGAAAATCGCTCCAGTCGTTTACGCTTGAAGAAGTAACCAGACATACACACACTCACAAACTTTCGCCTTTATAATATTAGTATGATTGGTAATCATTTGGACATAATCTGTGCCACTACAAGCGGGAAAACAAGCTAAAATGTTACAGTAAAATCGAATGTATGTTGGTATGTTTATCATATAGGTACATATTTTATTATCTATTTTATTCGAAGTAATATTAAGAATGTGAAAGTTCACGAGGATGTTAAAATGTGTATGTTCAAGAACAAACACACATGTGTTTGTTTACTCTCTTACGCAGAAACTACTGATCGGGTTTTTCTAGGACGTTTCACACATTTTCCAACCCGCGTGGCGCAGTGGTTACCATACCGGTCTGACGCGCAATGGGTTCTGGGTTCGATTCCCAGCCAGACAGAGATCTGAATGATGAGTTTAGATCCATTTTCTAGGTCTGAGTGTTTGTGTATTCGTCTTGTGTGTGTCCATGGTTCCCACAACACAGGAGAGACATTCTAGTGTGGGGCCGTGAGTGTAGAAAGCGTGTTTTTCACACAGTTTATACTTATATTCTGCAGTAGGAAACTTAATTTCGCCGACACATTAAAATTTTAATTGCAAGCAAAAAGAAATAAAGTGCATGTTTTGAAAAAAACATCATACACTCTGACTAAAGGGAAATGTAGGGAGGAGTGACTACTCCGTCGCTCGTCACCAATAGCATTTAATTACGTAGATAGCTACTGGCAGTCTTATCAAACACTTATGCACATCTGTCAATGGTCTAACCCAGGGTTTCTCAAACTTTCGGCTCTATGTACTTTTTAAAGTTTCCAACTGACAGCGAATCCCCTTAACTTAATTAACTATGCGTATTAGAAATTAATTATCACTGCTTTTTGGTGAAGGAAAACATCGTGAGAAAACCTACACACCCGAGAGCTCTTTAAAAAAAAGTTCTCCAATTCGCACTTGGCTACCGCGGTGGACTATGGCCTATAACTCTCTCATTCCTAAAAGAAGACCCGTGCTCAGCAGTAGGCTAATAATGGGTTGACAACACTACTACTGTTGGCTTCACGTAATGCCTCACTTTTATATGAGGCGGGCATCATAGTCCTCGGGATCAACGCATCTGTGATTGACTTCTGATAGAACCCACGTTCTATTTGAAGATTCTCACCGATGTCCATGGGCAGCAGTGACCACTTACCACCAGTGGACAGTATGCTCATTTGCTACTTCAATCAGATAAAAAAATGACAATTGGTCTACAGGTGTTAATTGACGACCCGCGTGGCGGAACGGTTACCATACCGGTCTGACGCGCAATGGGTCCCGGGTTCGATTCCCGGCCAGACAGGTATCTGAATGATGAGTTTAGATTCATGTTCTGGGTCTGGGTGTTTGTGTATTCGTCTTGTGTGTGTCCATAGTACCCACGACACAGGAGAAAATCCTACTGTGGGGCTATGAGCGTAGAAAGCGTGTAAGCGTGTTAATAAAAGCTCCAATAGATCACTCCACTCTGATTTAGATAGCTGATATCGGGGTGCGTAAAATCTCTCATTACGTAGATAGCCAGGAAGTGCTTACCGAACACATATGTTCACTAATCTGCTTATTGCTATACAATATGTAAAATATGCTTGTTTTTTGTGGTCTTTTTTATTAAATTGAAGTAACAAAAATGTCGACCCGCGTGGCTGAGCGGTTACCATACCGGTCTGAAGTGTAATGGGTTCCGGGTTCGATTCCCGGCCAGACAGATATCTGAATGAAGAGTTTATATTTATGTTCTGGGCCTGGGTGTTTGTGTATTCGTCATGTGTGTGTCCATGGTACCCACGGCACAGGTGAAAATCCTAGTGTGTGTAGTGTGTATTTTCCATTCTGATCGTGTTACCTACCGTTCGACGGAGTGGGTAACACCACCATACTAATATCCTGGCGTGAAGCAGTTCCGGCATTTTAGAAGGTTGTGATTGCCAGCTAACTTTCATACGAAGCACCTTAGTCCTCGGGAGTAGCAACGCATCTGTGATTGTATTCAGATAGAACCCTGTGTGACGTTTCTTAATTTTTCTTAGGCGGCAATCACCACTTACCATCTGGTGGATGCTCGTTTGTTACCTCAATCTTATAAGATTAAAAAAAATGTTAGAATTACTAAGAACTTACTAAGAACAACTACTTACTTACTAAGAACAACCAGCATCGCCGGCGCATATTTCACTTGCTAATCAGTCCTCTTTGAAAAAAAGGTTTTTTTTAAAATTTAACTACATATAAAATTTCGGTCATACGTAGGTTTGTACGTGTTTCATTTTACATTTCCCAACGCTTACGAATCGGCATGCACATTAGTCGTATAATCATTTTACACAAACGTGAAGTGCTTTTTAAAACTAATGACGTCTATTAGTTGATTGTTTGTTAAGCCATTAGTAGTTCTTTATGTTCATACACCTGCATGTATTTACCTTTAATCTATTTTAATGGATCGCTGGAAGATAATATATAAGATAATACGAAACAATGCGAACATCTGTACGTACTTACCAATGATATGATATCTGTGGCCGACTCATACCAGAATATTTGATAAAAATCGATAAAATAAGTGCGAATCGAGTGCGAACGATAATTATCTATAAAACATTGTGAGTATTGGTAAATATATAATCGATGTCTCAAAGCGGGAACTCGTGACTAACACCTACGCACATAAAAAATAATTAGATAAATTAGATTTTTGTGAAACCAGAAATAATTATGAAACAAAAATCCGACTGGTAAAACTAAAATTTGCAATAAAACAAAGTCAATACATTTTTTTTTGTCTGAAGTAGCAAACGAGCATGCAGTCCACCTGATGTTAAGTGGTCACTGCCGCCCATGGACATCTGTAAACAACTACATACAGAACATGGGTTCCATCTGAAATCAATCACAGATGCGTTGCTACCTAAAACGAGTTAGCCAATATGTTTATGAAAGTAATCAATTTACTTTGGTGTTTATCATGTTTGTGTTTATGGTACTAAAAATAATCAGTTAATTAAGACGGCTTTTAAGAATACGACTTTTTCTCATGCGCTCGGTTTCTATTTATTATAACTTTGCTTAAATATTGTGTGTGTTCATAACAAAATAATTAGTCACATCTCTTCATAAAATGGAATTAAAATATTTAAGTATCAGTTTTAAGTAATAAAATATTAAAATAAAGCAAAATAACACTATTGCATTGCTTTACATATGAGTGAATTGCTAAATTATCTCCTACAATTTAAGTTCCAGTGATATTCTAAGTATATTTTAAAAATCAGCGATGATGAAGTCTAATAAGTCCTTGTTACCTGGCAGACACAAATCACACGCACGTGCACGCAGCTGTGTGTCACACGTGTTCGGTTGTGCTGCCACTTAGCATTTCCCAGCGCTGAGTTACTGATTTGTTTTACAATACCTAGCCGATATTGGTCACCATCTTTGACATCAAACTCTCTCACTGCAACCAGGGTCAAAATATTTTTTGTAACATTTGGATTTAATATCTTAATTAAATATTAGTTTATATACTATATAAATTTACACGTCAGCAATGATAAAAGAATAAATTTGGCACACAGATAGTTTTTAAAAATCAGTGTTGTCTATGGTGAAGTCTACAATCCCTGTTACCTGGCAGACACAAATCATACGCACTTGCATGCAGCTGTGTGCCACACGTGTTCGGCTGCGCGCTGTCACTTAGCATTTCTTAGCGCTGGATAACTCGACTGGTTGAATCCTGCAGCTTCGCCCGCGTTAACAAAAATCGATTGTCCCGTGGGAATTAAATATTTTCCTACAGAAAAAAGTAGCCTATATGTTAATCCAGAGTATCAGCTAACTCCCTACCAAATTTTATGAAAATCGCTCCAGTCGTTTACGCTTGAAGAAGTAACCAGACATACACACACTCACAAACTTTCGCCTTTATAATATTAGTATGATTGGTAATCATTTGGACATAATCTGTGCCACTACAAGCGGGAAAACAAGCTAAAATGTTACAGTAAAATCGAATGTATGTTGGTATGTTTATCATATAGGTACATATTTTATTATCTATTTTATTCGAAGTAATATTAAGAATGTGAAAGTTCACGAGGATGTTAAAATGTGTATGTTCAAGAACAAACACACATGTGTTTGTTTACTCTCTTACGCAGAAACTACTGATCGGGTTTTTCTAGGACGTTTCACACATTTTCCAACCCGCGTGGCGCAGTGGTTACCATACCGGTCTGACGCGCAATGGGTTCTGGGTTCGATTCCCAGCCAGACAGAGATCTGAATGATGAGTTTAGATCCATTTTCTAGGTCTGAGTGTTTGTGTATTCGTCTTGTGTGTGTCCATGGTTCCCACAACACAGGAGAGACATTCTAGTGTGGGGCCGTGAGTGTAGAAAGCGTGTTTTTCACACAGTTTATACTTATATTCTGCAGTAGGAAACTTAATTTCGCCGACACATTAAAATTTTAATTGCAAGCAAAAAGAAATAAAGTGCATGTTTTGAAAAAAACATCATACACTCTGACTAAAGGGAAATGTAGGGAGGAGTGACTACTCCGTCGCTCGTCACCAATAGCATTTAATTACGTAGATAGCTACTGGCAGTCTTATCAAACACTTATGCACATCTGTCAATGGTCTAACCCAGGGTTTCTCAAACTTTCGGCTCTATGTACTTTTTAAAGTTTCCAACTGACAGCGAATCCCCTTAACTTAATTAACTATGCGTATTAGAAATTAATTATCACTGCTTTTTGGTGAAGGAAAACATCGTGAGAAAACCTACACACCCGAGAGCTCTTTAAAAAAAAGTTCTCCAATTCGCACTTGGCTACCGCGGTGGACTATGGCCTATAACTCTCTCATTCCTAAAAGAAGACCCGTGCTCAGCAGTAGGCTAATAATGGGTTGACAACACTACTACTGTTGGCTTCACGTAATGCCTCACTTTTATATGAGGCGGGCATCATAGTCCTCGGGATCAACGCATCTGTGATTGACTTCTGATAGAACCCACGTTCTATTTGAAGATTCTCACCGATGTCCATGGGCAGCAGTGACCACTTACCACCAGTGGACAGTATGCTCATTTGCTACTTCAATCAGATAAAAAAATGACAATTGGTCTACAGGTGTTAATTGACGACCCGCGTGGCGGAACGGTTACCATACCAGTCTGACGCGCAATGGGTCCCGGGTTCGATTCCCGGCCAGACAGGTATCTGAATGATGAGTTTAGATTCATGTTCTGGGTCTGGGTGATTGTGTATTGATCTTGTGTGTGTCCATAGTACCCACGACACAGGAGAAAATCCTACTGTGGGGCTATGAGTGTAGAAAGCGTGTTAATAAAAGCTCCGATAGATCAGTCCACTCTGATTTAGATAGCTGATATCGGGGTGCGTGAAATCTCTCATTACGTAGATAGCCGGGAAGTACTTACCGAACACATATGTTCACTAATCTGCTTATTGCTATACAATATGTAAAATATGCTTATTTTTTGTGGCCTTTTTTTTAATAAACTGAAGTAACAAAAATGTCGACCCGCGTGGCAGAGCGGTTACCATACCGGTCTAAAGTGCAATGGGTTCCGGGTTCGATTCCCGGCCAGACAGATATCTAAATGAAGAGTTTATATTTATGTTCTGGGCCTGGGTGTTTGTGTATTCGTCTTGTGTGTTTCCATGGTACCCACGACACAGGAGAAAATCCTAGTATGGGGCTATGAGTGTAGAAAGCGTGTGTAACAAAAAGTATTTTCCTTTCTGAAGTATGGGTAGGTTACTTAAGTTGTAAGACAGCTTTAAGGTAGGAGAACGTGTAGGTGCCAATCGTTCAACGGAGTGGGTAATATCACCATAAGTATATCCTGGCGTGAAGCAGTTCCGGCATTTCAGAAGGTTATGATTGCCAGCTCACTTTCATACGAAGCACATTAGTCCTCGGGAGTAGCAACGCATTCAGATAGAATCCTTATCTGTGTGACGTTTCTTAATTGTCCTTGAGTGGCAATTACCACTTACCATCTGGTGGATGCTCGCTTGTTGCCTCAATCTTATAAGAATAAAAAATTGTTAGAATTAATACTAAGAACAACCGGCATCAACGGCGCTCATTTCACTTACTAATCAGTCCTCTTTGGAAAAAATAGTTTTTTTTATTGTATGACATATGAAATATGGGTCATAAGTAGCACATTTTACATTTCTCAACGCTTACGAATCGGCAGTGTACATTAGTCGTATAATCATTTTACACAAACGTGAAGTACTTTTTAAAACTAATGACGTCTATTAGTTGATTGTTTGTTAAGCCATTAGTAGTTCTTTATGTTCATACACCTGCATGTATTTACCTTTAATCTATTTTAATGGATCGCTGGAAGATAATATATAAGATAATACGAAACAATGCGAACATCTGTACGTACTTATAAATGATATGATATCTGTGGCCGACTCATACCAGAATATTTGATAAAAATCGATAAAATAGGTGCGAATCCAGTGCGAATGATAATTATCTATAAAACATTGTGAGTATTGGTAAATATATAATCGATGTCTCAAAGCGGGAACTCGTGACTAACACCTACGCACATAAAAAATATTAGATTTTCGTGAAACCAGAAATAATTATGAAACAAAAATCCGACTGGTAAAACTAAAATTTGCAATAAAACAAAATCAATACATTTTTTTTGTCTGAAGTAGCAAACGAGCATGCAGTCCACCTGATGTTAAGTGGTCACTGCCGCCCATGGACATCTGTAAACAACTACGTACAGAACATGGGTTCCATCTGAAATCAATCACAGATGCGTTGCTACTCCGGAGGAATATGATGGTCGCCTCATATAAAAGTGTGCCGGCAACCACACCCTTCCATCGAAACGCAAGAAATGCTTCATGCTAGAAATATGTGTGGCGGTGGTACTTCCCCGGTCGAGTGTAGTTCGACGGTCTACCACCTTTAAAAATTGTTTTATTATGTAGTAGTTATTAAATTATACTTCCAGCATATATTTAGCTTACTGGGAAACGAACCTGGAGTTACTAACATTCATAAAATAATCTTAAGTTATATCTAATTATATAAAGAGCGTTTTTGACATCGACGATAGAAAATTAATGATCCTATGTTTACAACTGAATTTTATTACAACTGAATGCTCACCCAAACATAATCGGTTAGATCTTACAATACTACTTACATTTAAAAACACGTAGAAAACGTTTTTTTTTTGTTTCCTTGTTACTGACAATCAGTAAATGTTTCTCTTAGCTTGCCTTTATCACCGAATTCAAGCAACATTTGGCAGCCACCTTTTAAACGTAAAACAATTACCAGCCGTAATTTAAAACAATACTCTAACAGCTCTCACGGATTAGCCTAGACTGCGACATTTGGCGTTCACCTTTAGAAAGGTTATAAAATATCGCCATGTGCACGGTGCACGTGTAAGGAAATGCTGTAAGCAAATCTGTGCAGCAGATTGCTCTATCGAGAGCGGCGACACATGGCCAGACATCTGACACTGATAACGCCAACAGGGGAACAGATTCGATAATAGCGATAACGATAATTGTTCTTATTGTTCTACTTGTATTTTATGTATTGCACAAGAATTTTGTATTATATTAATATTAGTAATACCTATATCTGAAGAATATTATAAATGTGGAAGTTTGTATGTATATGTTTATAACAGAAGTGATAGCTTAATGGTTGAAATTTGCCCTCTCAATCGAGAGGTCCGAGGTTCAAACCCAGGCACGCACCACTGATTTATGTACGTATTAGAAATTAAATATCAATGCTTTTCGGTGAAGGAAAACATCGTGAGGAAACCTACACACCCGAGAGTTCTTTAAAAAATATTAAAATAAAGTTCTCGGAGTGAAGTCAAAGTGAAGTCCACTATTTCGCACTTGGCCAGCGCGGTGGAATGTGGCCTAAAACTCTCATTCTGAGAGAAGACCCGTGCCCAGCAGTGGGACAATAATGGGTTGTACCCCATATGTTTGTTACTCTTGCGTACTATAACTACCGTTCGCATTTCGCTGAAATATGCCATACAAAAAGTTTAAAGCCTCAATTAATACTTGGGATATCATACTAGTAAACGTAATCAGAGTGGGCGAACTCGCGGGAAAAGCTAATATTAGTACATCTATTAAAGGAATCCTTTGTAGTTCGAGCTAAAGCAATACCTAATTTTTTATTTCTGCTCTTTAGTATCAAATGCTGATGTCTCGTAAAGACAACGTAAAAGTCTTTTTCTAATCACAACTCATTTCAATTTGGTTCTTATTAGCTACACATGTATGATCTTTGTCGTAAAATTCCTTCTTAACGTACATTACGTTAATAAATGTGTTATTAACGTAATTGACGGCAATTAAAAAAAACAGCTTATTAATTTAAAACAAAAACCTCCTACGTAATAATCATAATTTTATTTCAAAAGCTTATAATTATTAAAAGTAAAAGTTTTAATTACTAAATTATGTTGGCATCCATGTTATTATTAAAATTAAAACTAAAAAGCTTCCTTGAATTACACAACACTTCCGCCAATGATTCCCAAACCTCGTAAAATATGGTAATAAACGCAACTTATTGTATTTCCTTATTGGAAACAAATAAACATGAAGTCGGAATGCACGTGCATGCCGTAAAATCTGAAGGTTGCAGGAAACTGCTAGCACTAGTTACGTTAGCAAGTTTTACGAAACAGATGTCGAATGTAAATGACGTTTGTAAGCAATTTCACTTGGAATATAACATGTTCTATCTGAAGTCAATCACCTTCGATGAAATAACCTTTGATCGAAATCAATCACAGATGCTTTGTAACTCCCGAGTCCTAAGATAGTCGCCTCATATAGAAGTGTTATCGCGAACTCTACCTAAGAGTGGTAGAGTTCATGATTTGACTGTAGGCAGTTTTACTACGCCTGTCTTTGTCATTAGTACTTCTGCCTAAAAATAGTAGAATCAAAAGTTTCCGTTGTTTAAAGCGTACCAAGAGAGACTAATTTATACAATAACAATACTTCTTTCACTAAGCCAGTTCAACATTTGCGTTCATTACCAAAGTTTGGGAATCCACTGTTCCACAATATGAGAGATTGTTCGCTACATTATTTATTAAAATAAAGTAAGTGGGTAACATGTAGTATATTACCTATAACTTATTTGTAGTCACCGAGGGAATTTTGTCAAAAATCTCATAGAACTCGGCTTTTCCCAAAAAATATCAGATCGCCCTCAAAAAAAAATAACAAAAATAAAAAGGTAACCGCGTAAAAGCTCTTTTCCTTTTACTTCAAACAATAACTACATAATTATAGGCTAGTTACGAATGCAATAAACACGTTAACCTTCCTTCAGATATTACTGCGTTAAATTGATGGGGAACCAGTTTCACTGGGAAGATAAATCGACATTATTGAGTTATCGAGGTGGAAGAAATCGCAGGCTGTCTCACAAATATCTAGATTATTTGAAACGATCTTACTTTGATTATATTAATACTTACGGAACGGCTGTTTTATTCCTTACACACACACACACACACACACACACACACACACACTTTCTACACTCATAGCCCCACAGTAGGATTTTCTCCTGTGTCGTGGGTACCATGGACACACACAAGACGAATACACAAACACCCAGACCCAGAACAGGAATCTAAACTCATCATTCAGATACCTGTCTGGCCGGGAATCGAAGCCGGGACCCATTGCGCGTCAGATCGGTATGGTAACCGCTGCGCCACGCGGGTCGTCCTTATACATTCCGTATATCTATACTTTTCGTATTTTATTGACATAAGCTAATATATATTAGGTTAACGGTTATGATACTTGTTATACCGATTCTAATTGTAACACTTTTTATTATATTTAATACGCATAAGTAAGTTCAAATTTCTGACCAACTCATTTGATCGAAATATAATATTGTTGTTCGGCTTTTGTCGCTTCTAGATAGTATTACGTTATCGTAGTAAATCGGTAACATTATGATGGGTTTTTATAATTAATTGAAGTAATAAAATAGCATGCAGTCGACCTGTTAATGAGTGGTAATTGCCGTGCTTGGACATCTGTAACACCACCTCCTACCGAACAAGAGTTCTGTCTGAAGTCAATCGCAGATACGTCCGGTTTTTGGCAAATTGACTATTCAGATCAAATTGTTGTGTCATTTTTTCTGAACGTTTTTTAAAATAGTATTTATCGACAGATATCAATGTTATAAAAAAGTTAGATATATCAAGAATCTTCGTAATAATTTTGGTAGAAGTAATTTTGTTAAAAACGAGACTTATGCTCATTTTCACTGAGACACAGTAACAATCGTAGAATGAGTAACATTGTAACATAAATTAAGTGGTACGGTTGGCATACATAAAACGGGTCAGTAAAAATAAAACGCAGATATATGACAGCTTTCCATTAAACTCTTACATTGTCGCGACGACGTGGTCATCTCCCTAATCAAGCGTACAGACAAACAGCCTAACAGCTAGGTACGGACTGTTAGATCGAATCGAATAATCCAATCCTTGACTTATACAATCGATTTTTATATCGATTTAACAATTTACAGGTGCTCCAATAACATTCTACAATATCAGAAGATCGAATATCAAGCATAAAATTATGTATTTACACTTTGTTAAACGTACATTGAAAAAAATAGAAAGGTTTTTACTTTCTTTTTATTAATATATTTTTTCGTCAACCTGTATTGTGGCCGACGTATATATTTCAGACAGAAATAACAATTTTAAAAATACTAGTATTTTATAAAAAATAATTTGATCTGCAATATTGCCTATTGATTAAACTTTAACTCTAATCGATTTTATAATTGATCTTCTGCAGTACTAAATATTTTCTATTTATTCCTCTCGTGTGACGCTGTCAAAAAATCGTCTACCAACCTTCGGTTTAAATCGATTTAAGAATCGATCGTTTTCTGGATGAGTTACCATCCCTACACATTGGTACAAGGCGTCATATTAAATTATGCAAGTAATAAAATCCCATACGGACTTCGCGTCAAAGATTCCCCTCCAGGACGTAATTTTTCAAAACATTGTCGCGTCATTTTTCATTGCATCAATCAGAACTCCGCTTGTTAGGACGAGTTTGTCTCAGGGATGACACTCGTGTCTTGAAAATATTGTAGGTATATCTGGTACAATTTAATTAAAATAAAAGTTTCTTAAATATCTGTTCATCTTATATACGTAATACATTCAAACAATGTACAATATTTAAAGTTTCGTCTTGTCTTTTTGTTTGTGTATTTAAAATCCCATGAAACCAAAGGTACCTACTGAATTTAAGTATATTAAATAGGTATGTTAGTAGTCCATATTTCGAGGCAATATTTGGTACCTATTTCATTATAACCCACCAACTCATTCAAAAGTTATTATAATTTTAAGTTTGTTACTTTTCAAACGTGAATGAAACCGCATGTCATGTGTATATTTATTCATATTATAATGAATAAATTAAGTTAATACATATTGTTAAAAAATAAGACGTTTATGTATAATTTGTATCAACATGCAACATTAAGTACCCATTAAGTACTCATGAACCCTTATGCATTACCATTTAACAGTAGCCTAACACCAATTCTGATTGAATCATGTTATTAAAAACACTAGTGCACCGAATAAAATTTATGCGGTTGATCCCTGTTTAGTATTATTATAGGTCATCGTATTTTGCTCACCACATCAAATATACCAAACAATTACTCAAATTTATGGATTTTAATTGACATTTTTCGAGTCTTCTCTTTTCAACGGAGAAACGTCAATTGACTAAGAATTGATTAAAGTCGACCGTCAAATCAATAAATCGACGCCAATCTAAAGACAAATTCCTGTTACCTTACGCCCAATATTTATTCACTGATGGACATCCTTGATAAGGGTTGTCTCATCAACTGTTAAATAGAGTGTGAGCCAATGAATATTTTTATTGACGCGTCCAACGACTCACGACTACGTCGCGACCTCGTTGCGTTACCATAACGTAATATACCTTATATCGTTTACTTAAAATACAGTTCAGGAAAATCAATCTTGCGCTGTATAATATGTGTATCATGGACGTTATAATACGGGCAATAAAGTTTCATATTGAGTGTTATACAAGTCAACGTAACTCAAGACGAAAGTCATCAGAATAAAGCGAGTAACAAGAAGATCTGCGGGATGATAAGTTCCTTTCTTATCCGTTTCTTATGCAAATATTGACACAATGTCGCTATCATTAATCAGACAAATGCCAGGGGCGAAAGGCCTGAATGTGCCCAGATGTGAAAGGATCACGTGCACTCGTTATTAATATCAATCATACATTTTAAGACCCTATAGCCCTGTATACAAGTTATGGACTCGACGTGGATCATTTCTTGTACATCGTTAAAACTATGGTTGTCTGTGAAATGTCTCTTCGCGTATTTATCACCATTCATAAAACACGCGGGATTTCTCATTTCTTCTACGCTCTAGTATACATGTTTTAATTAACAAAAATCTGTAGGCACTACCTTAAATTTTCCTTCTTTTTAATTATTTTATTTATTTATTTAAACTTTGTTGAAATTGGCTTAATCACTACATAGTATAAAACAAAGTCGTTTCTCGCTGTCTGGCCTTATGTATGCTTATATCATGACATAATTTTATTATGCTTAAAAGTATGCCATGGATTTTAATGCAGTTTTTTTAATAGATAGAGGGATTCAAAAGGAAGTTTTTTATATATAATACATGTATAATATAGTAGAGAAACACTGATAATTTTAAATATTTGAGTTCGCGGGTTTACTAGTACTATGAATAAACAGCAAGTCCGTCATAAATAGACTTACATTTTGTATATCAAATAGAAAAAAGTGGAGTATAAACTACAGTTAATATACAGTCATTCGTAATTTTAAAAACTACGATTGACCTGTGAATTGACGTTAGATTTTCAGGTAATCCATTCGATTGATAAGTGACAATAAAATATTACGAAGAATAAGAACTAATTTAGGTTTTAACAAGATAAATATTACGCACAAACAAGACGCAGCACTCGAGGAAATATGTATGTCAAAATATTTACACACTTCAGCGTTAAAAAACGTACCGAAAACACATATGCCGCGCAGATTTGTCGCGACGCTTTCTAAGAATTACTGAGCTCTGTAGATAATTTTATATTATCTCCTATGGGTTTCATGTATTTCTTATGAACGCAGAGTTACATCTTATTATCTTAGTAATATTACTCTGATACACTTCGGATATACTGTGGAGACGTGTGTTTATTACTCATACGCTTGGCGGTGCGGTCACCATGCCGGTCTGCACACAGTGGGGCCCGGGTTCGATTCCCGGCCAGACAGGTAACTGAAGAATGAGTTTAGATTCTTGTTCTGGGTCTGGGTGTTTGTGGATTCGTCTTTGTGTGTGTCCATAGCACCCACATCACATGAGAAAATCCTATGAGTGAAAAAGCGTGTAGAAAGCGCCTAGAAAGCGTCTTTTTTACAAAATCTACAAATCGCATTTCGCTGAAACTTTGGCACACTGAGAGTTTATGACCTGGATCAAAAGGATACTCATTACCGTGGTAAATGGGTTCGAAGCGAAGAAAGTCTAGGAATAAGCTGATCTCAAAAAGTTTACCTTATGTTAAACTAGTTGACCCGACCAACTTTGTTCGCTTAAAAGTCAAAAATATAAAATTGTTTCTCCACTATATTATCAATAAAAACCTTCCTCTTGAATTTTTTAATAATTCCTTTTTTTAATAATTCTATCTATTAATTATTAAAATTAAAACTGCATTAAAATCTGTTGAATTAAACAACTGAAATTACTGTAGTTTCACTATTTAATTCTTATAATGTTTTAACAAAAACGAGATAAGGCAAGCGTCACAAGGCATAGACGAAGAGAGAGAGTAAAGGCATATAATACCACAGACTATGTATGGATCCAGATTAAAAATTATAAGGCATTAAATTTAAATGTTCAACAAAATCCGTGGCGTAGTTTTACATCTGTAAAACTATACTATCCCCTATATATGCTTTATATGCTTATAATATATGCTTTAAAGATTTAAAGCATATATAGGGACAGACAGCGTGCAGCGCAGGCAGGACTTTGACTTAAACTATTTAGTGATATTTATTATCAAAATTGTGGTATTAGTAACGATTAACCAATTGGGTACATACCTACTCATACCTAATAATATGGTTTCAAAGTATTGACGGATATATGTGATAGAATCATTATAAGAAGTGCCAAGTAGTAATATTTTTTTCACTATACATACAATTACCTTTTATCATATTTATATAGTGTAATTATCTACCAACTGGTATTTGAGCATATTTTTTAACGTTACTACAGAAATTTTGATACCACAGAGAAAGTAAATAAAATTAAATAAATAAATTAAATTAAATAAATAAAATTAAAGAAATAAAATCTCGTTTAACGTTTATGTTAAACGAGACTAAATAAAAACTAAGCATATTTTGTAATATCCGCGTAAACTACAAAAGATACTTATGACTTATGTACTGAATAAAGACAGAAATTGAGATTTCTCTAGCACTCAAATTAAAATAAAAAAACAATCCTCCAAGCAATGAAACAAACCTAAACTACAAAGCATGCATGATACCGTCACATCAACTCTAATATCGATAAAAAATCTACTAATCAACAATTTAGTACAAATTAACATCCGTCAATAAAACAGTTTGATT